>CM031234.1:635664490-636264490 GCA_018340775.1 Taxus wallichiana var. yunnanensis
CTGGTTGTGCACACTCCATTTTTTACGTTGGCACATTCCATTGGTTGCATATTCCTAACAAGCCCTTGCGTGCTCCTTCTTCCCTTCACCTTTTCCTTTTCCTTTTCCTCTTTGTTCCATTTTCCCTCATGTGCACTTGCTACATATCCACCTTCTTCCCAACAGTTCATCCATCTTGCACATGCACCTTAGCCCTATTTCCCAAAATCAGCTAATCTTATGGTATTATCATGCATCCCCTTCCTTATTGTTGCATATTACTTTGTAATGATTGTGCCCTTGACATACATTTCTTCCTCAAGTATTTCTCCCATTCCTCCCGCATGCGTCACTTTCACATGCATCTTTATTTTTTTCCTTCCGTGCCTTGATCTTCTTCATACGTACCTTTGTAACTTCCTCTCGTGCCATGTTCCATCTATCACACATTTAGTATGCTACACTCAACCA
Source organism: Taxus wallichiana var. yunnanensis (assembly GCA_018340775.1). Classification (NCBI taxonomy): domain Eukaryota; kingdom Viridiplantae; phylum Streptophyta; class Pinopsida; order Cupressales; family Taxaceae; genus Taxus; species Taxus wallichiana. Next base: position 635,664,941 of record CM031234.1, read on the forward strand.
ATCAAAGTGCGTTAGTTTGGGCACCGCCTTTGATGAACCAGTGGGCAACACATGGTAGGAAAGAAAAAATCCACCGCGTAATTGATGATCTCTCATTCAATCAAGTGCGCCAAGTGTCATTTCATGTCAAAGTGACTTGTGGACTTATAATAGCCATAAGTTTTCTCGTAGGCCTCTAACACACAAGTTCTGGTCTCATTTGAAATCTATTAACGTGGGCTACACTCTAGGCCATTCAAATTAAAATTTTAGTTGGATCTCGTAGGTGAGAAAAATGAAAACGTCTTTTCCGCCATTAATGAACACATTTGATTGCTCCAACCACCCAAATTTTATCTGATTTTCCCTCCTTTCTTCTTTTATATGCCATACAACTTGGAGAAGTGCATTTTATAGATTTGTAGGAATTTAATGCTTGTTGTTGGTGGTTGTGATTCAAATATGAGTTTTCCCTCCTCTTCTCCCTCTCTCATTGATTCATATATAAATGTAAGAGCTTGGATCATTGTAAGGTGTTGGAAATTTTGGATCTTCTAGCATTTACGAAGGGTTCTCCATCTTTGGATTTTGAGCCGCAAACCTCTAGATATGGATAATACATGTGGATATCGGCCTCATACACCATTGTAATCGATCAGTGCATTTCGGAAGTAATAAAACACTGTTTTGTGGCTGTTTTCTTCCTTAAAGTGTTTACATTCTTCTTTCTTTCCTCCATTTTACATTCTTTGCTAGTTGTGTCACTTTAAATCCCTTACATCTCCATTATCTTGTCGTATTTCATGGAATCAAGTGATTGAATGCATTTTATTTTGTGTTACATGTGTTTGGCCTCCTCTATGTCTTCTCCTTCACTTTCACTCAAAATATATAGTGTTCATCCCACTTTTTTGGTGCTATCACCTTCTTTAGTTTAGTTTTCCATTTCCATGTTATCTTTATATCCCCTGGTCCTTTACATTGTTATCTCAGTTTCACTTGCAACATTAGGAGTAGTAGTAGTAGAAGTAAGTAGAGGAATTGGAATTCTCTAGAGGTCCATCTCAAGCATGTAAGGTCCCAAAACTTGGAGATGGTACCATTGTTGACTCAATGACTCAATTCATTTGGATTTGAGACATGGGTGCAAGTTGAGGAACTAACAGCTTTACGAGACACTGTGCGAAAAACATTGAAAGATTAAATTTCAACATTGTTAAGTTCTCGTGTGTGAATTATAAATTTATATCCTTTGGAGGCTTGTTTCAATACATATGGTGACTCCCAACATTTCCAGATATTTTATTTTCGGTAGTGCTTAGAGCCTTTCATGGGAAGATTACATATAAGAAAAAGTGCAGCAATCGAAGTGTCTTTCGAGTACCTCTTGTTATCTTCAAGAAAAGTACATAACAGTAAGACCCACGCACACATAAAAATCTCTAGTTTGTTGTGCACATTCCAATCCTCCTCAAAACAAACCTACGTGCCCTACCATAGAGCTACAACCGCCTCATCCTCTCGAGAAATGTTTCCATCTTCACTAGTGGGAGCCCTCTCAATGAATGTACAATATGAAATTTCAACAACCATGCTCAAAAGTATTCCATATTTTACTGGTGAGAACCAAGTCACCCCTATTGAGCACATCTAGGATGTGGAAAATGTGTGCTCTATCTACTTGATCATGCATGATGACATAATAGTTAGGCTACCTGCAACATCATTCAAAGGTAAAGCACTTCAGTGGTACCGATGTTTAAGACTTGCATCTATTACCACCTCGGATGAGCTTAGTACTTTGCTCTATGTAATTATTTTGAAGAAAAGTTAGATCACTTATCACTAGTGGAGAAACTTAATACAACAAGGAGAGTGCCCAATGAGAAAATGACTGATTTTATTATGAGATTCCAAAAAACTTGGGACAGAATCCCTAAAGTGGTAAGGCCTACAACCCAACATGCTTTCTTGTACTATCTAAGGGATTTGAATAGTGACATATCAAGCATGATTCAATCCATGAGAGGTAGAACCTTACCTGCTACTTATAATATTGCAATAATGGCATAAAATAGTCTTATTTTGGTGTTCAAGTTAGCGCCTAGGCCACCTATGCCCTTGTTGCCATAAATGTCTTCGTGTCCCTAGCCTTCTCGTTGCTCTTGTTTGTGAGCAAAGTGTACAACTAGATGCATCTATATCCTAATCTCCCAGGACATCAGAAATAAGATGAAGAAATGGATACCCCGATTAGAAACTTTTCCAATAAGGTCATATCTTTGGAGAAACAACAAGTGCAAGCCTTCAAAAGCACTTCTAATTAGGAGCATAACCAAAACAATTAGCCTTAACAGAATCAATATGGAAACCAGAGATATGGGAAGAATCAAGAGAATGATAGATGGCATATTTGTAGTTCCTCCAACACAACCTCTTCTAGCACCCAGCACAAGTCAAGCACTAGTTCATGTTCGTAATGATATGGCTCAAGAGTCTCGAATGGTGCTTTCCTTTAACATGCCTCATTAGCAAGTATCACCGCACCAATTCCATACATGTGTATGCCTATATGATCCAGAATGCTTCTAACTGTGAGAATTCCACTGGTGCAGGTGAAGCGTAAAACCAAGAAAATCCAAAGGCTCCTCCTGAATCTAATTTTATGTTCTTTAGTACCAAAGACTTTTGTGCAATCAATCAGACTGTGAATAATTTCAAAAGACCACACACCCAAGTTGTTGATAATACAAGGTATAAGAAGATAATGATGGATTGAGGCATGCATCCTTCAAGTACCTTTTAGACAATTCGATCATCAAATACAAAAAGATGTAACTAAGAAATCAAGCAAAGAAAGAAAATTCCCGCGCATGAGGTTCCATGCAACGCTCCTCCCATGGTAGCACACACCCCTCATTTGGTAGGTCAAGTATTTTTGAAAGCTAAGTCTCCTACCTCTATGCCGGGAAAAACCAAGGAGAGATACTACTATGCCCAAAATGCACAAATCAATGGGCCTTCCATTCAACATTGTGGACTAGATGAAGAAAAAAATGTGAATGCCACAATGTGGGATGCTTTATCCATTGAATGTCAAGACGACTGTTGAATGAAGCTCTAGCCCAACATTCTTACACTGATCCAGCTTGTCTAAAAACTATACATTGCTATCAATATATACCAAGAAAAGGAGAAGTAAGTAAGGATACCAAAACCCCACCCTTATATATTTCCTTGATCATAGGTAAACTCCTTATCCACAATTATATGATTGACTTAGTTGATAGTACTTCTATCTTGCCAAATAAAATATTTAATGTCCTAGGTCTCAAGTACATCCCTTTATCCAAAGGAGTCCTACAGATTGATGGCTAAACTATGACTACCTTAGGAATTATCAAAAATCTTGATTTTACCCTACATGCATGACCAAGATAACTCAATATGTGTCAATCATTAACCTACCTCCTATGTTTTCGCTATGCCTGTCAAGAGAATTTATTGTTAAATTGGGTGGGTACTTGTCTTCTGATTGGTCTCATATGTTATTAAGAATAAGGTATGGTACTCGATTTACCATACAATCTGAGCCAATATTTTCCTATCATGTTGAATCATATGACCCATCTCCTCTCCAAGCATATTTCCTAGTCCAAGAAGAGAAAGTTTCAGTTTCTAAAGAGAAACCTCTTCCTCCTCCTCTACTTGACTTAGTGTTAGATGAGTGGGTGCAAAGACACCATAAATTTGATCAATATTCCTAAAAGCTTGAATCTTTTGAAACTGGGCTTGTCACTTACTATATCATTGAAGAAGAAGTTGTATTGTCACCCACGCTCAAGAAAAATAAATAAAACTCGGGTCTCTAGAAGATATACTTTGATGGCTCAAAAATTAGGAAGGGCACGGGTGTAGGAGTTGTTCTCATTTCTCTTAAGGATGATAAATTATTCTTCACACATAGATTGTAGTTCACATGCTCCAACAATGTAGTAGAATATGAAGCATTGGTGCATGGCCTTCTCATTGCTAAGAAGAAAAGGATTAAGGCGCTGTAGATTTTGGGGACACTAAATTGATTATCCACCAGTCACCAAAAAATGCACAAAAATAATAAGATTCTCAAAGGTTATAAACATATATTTTGGGACCTCCTTGAGGGATTTGATGCTTTGAATCTGCAGGTGGTACCAAGAAAGATGAATAGAGAAGCTGATCAGATGGCCGCACTTGGTTCGTAGTTTTCTCTTGCTGCGGAATTTTTCAAAGGAAACACATAACATGTTAAAATGGTAATCAAGCCATCTATTCCAAACAACAACACCAGCTAGTGAATTGTTTAACAATGATGTGCGAGATCATCCAGTTCATTCAGAATGAAGCTGATTTCTCTTCAAGCATGCAAGTTGACTTGCATAATAGTTATGGTGACCAAATGATTCAGCTAAATAAAAACACATTTCCTAAAGGGTTGGTCACCTTAGATCAAATTTTTATCCCTGATGATGAGTTTAAGGGTGAAGAAAAGTATATGCATGCGGCATAAGAAGAATGCACTCCAATCACTATTGCACACACGTAAGGAGTTATTGCTCAAGAAAGCTTGTAGTCATGATGAGAAACATTCCTTCATATCTCTCTATTTGAAATACAATGATATATTCTCATGTGAGTATGAATACATCAAATTATTTAATCTAAGTGTTTCTCAACACTCCATTGAATTTGATCCCAACATCAAGCCCACCAGACAAAAGAAGAGGCCACTCAATCTAAGGATAGAACCCTTAATATGGAAAGAGTTGTCTAAACTCATTGAGGCTATAATCATATTTCCAATCAAATAATCTAACTAGGTCACGAAATTTGTTCCAAAGGCATAAAATAATGGTGAAATCATACTCTACATTAATTTTAGATATTTGAATAAGGAATCCCTCAAGGATTATTATCCTTTTCCTTCTATGGGGTTTATTTTGCAAACCGTGGCTGATGTGCAAAGATTTTCTATACTTGAATGGGTATTTAGGCTTTAATCAAATCCTATTCAAGGAATAGGATCAGTTCAAAATCAAGTTCACAACCAAGTAGGGAACATATGCATATCATAAGATTTCATTTGGTCTTTCAAACACAAACGCTACATTTCAAAGACGTCATGGATATTTCCTTCAAATTTTACATGAATGAATTCATCTTTATTTACCTCATGATATAACCATCTTCTCAAAGCATAGAAAGGATCACATTACACATCTATAGAAAGTATTTGAGAGATGTAGAAAGTTTGGGGTGTCTCTTAATCCAAAGCAGGGGTTCATTTTAAGAGACCTCTTGGAAATTGGAGGTGGAAAATACTTGGCGAATATCCCCGGAATCGTTTCGCGGGAAGGTGAATTTTTTGGGGTTGTATGAAAAAATTTCACCCGATTGTCAAGTGGTGTGACAGAAGGCTGCGCAGAAGCGATGGGAGATTTTATTGTCGCGTGTCAAAAATGCATTGCCCTATGTCAATAGACCTCTTTGACACGCGTCAATAAGGTTGTTGACGTGTGTCAATGAGGTCTGTTGACGCGCGTCAATGCATTTTTTTAACACGCGATAGTAAAATCTCCTGTCACACATCTGCAGCCTCCGACCTCTACTTTCTCATCAAAAAATCTCTTTCACGTGTCAACAAACTCTTTGTCATGCATCTGCTATGCATCAATATCTGTTGTACCTCCTTGTAATATGTCAACTATCATCACGATGTCACGCGTAAACAAATAACACTCATTGATGCACGTCAATGCACCTCTTTGACACACTTCAACAAGGTTGTTGGCGCTTGCGTCCAATGAGGTCTGTTGGTGTGCATCAATGTATTTTTGATTTGCGGCGATGAAATCTCCCGCGTTGCGATGGTCTGCATCCTCCGTCCTCTACTTGCGCATCGAAAAATATGTGTCGTTCATCAAAAAACTCTTTGTCATGCATCTACTATGCATCAATATTTACAGTACCTCCTTGTTACACGTCAACTATTTGTCAGTTTCACGTGTCAAGAAATAACCCCATTGTCGCACGTCTGCAAACCCTCCTTATCGTGCGTCAATAGCTTACCCCCTTGTCATGGGTCTACAATACAGGATATATCATATTGTCGACAAATGTGAAGTAGAAGTGTTCTACCTGGCGAATAATCTAGGATTATATAGGGGATATTTTTCAAGGGTAGGTGAAGCCGACCCCTAAAAAAATTAAAGTGTAATTTTTAGGCGAACAGGTCACTGACCCGCGCCAGAAAATTCACCTTTTCAAAATTTTCAAAAATGGAATATTCACCATATTACGAATATTCGCCACTAAAATTTTCCCCGACCCAAAGAATTGAAATTTTTCCATCACGCAGGATAGCTTCCTGGTCTATTTAGTTTCAAAGGATGGCATCGCGATTAATTACGAGCATGTTTTAGACATCCCGGCTCTTTCCTTGTCAAACAAAAGAAAAATCTTGTAGTCATTCCTAAGAAAAATCAATTTTTACATACTTCATTCCTAAATTTACATGAATGGTAAGGCTTATCACCCTTATGCTCAAGAAGGACACAACCTTCAAATGGATAGTAGAAGAAAAAGTGAGCTTCAATCATATTTAGCAAGAAATAAGTTGCACACCAACACTCATCAACCTAGATTAATCAAAGGATTTTATCCTTTATGCTTATGGCGTTGATGCAAGTGTTACTAATGTCCTAACTACAGAAAATAAACAAGGATTGGAGCAGCCAATGGGTTTCTTCACTCGGACAATCAAGGATTATGAGTTAAAGTACAATTACATAGAGAAAAATGTCTACACCATCATGTGTGCCCTCAATAAGTTCAAGAGTATGCTCACCAGAAATCATATCATGGTGTTAGTTTCTCACCGTAGTGTAAGGGACTTCATTATGGGATCCCAAATTAATGAAAAGAGAGAAAGATGGATGACCAAGATCATAGAGTATGATGTGACTATCGAGACCATGAAGCTGGTAAGAGGTAGTGTACTCTACAAACAACTTGCCGAGGATGCACAAGATGAACCTAAAAGTTCACTATTTTTGCATGAATATCTTCCCGTGCAAAGCTTGAACAGAATGTGGATCCCAGTGTGCACAAATTGGATGAAGGACACGATTAAATTCCTTTCTAAGGAGGCATAACCTCCTATTTTAAATAAGGTAAAGAGAATACATCTAAGGTTGCATTTTATTCCATATGTTCTCGATTGATGGCCTTATGTTCAAGAATAATATTGGTGGCATGTTGCCGAGGTATATCGACAAAGGCACAAATTGAAAACATATTAGCATAAATTCACAATGGATTCTCTTGTCGACACTTCTCTACCAAGACTATAACAATGAAGATTATAATGGTAGGACTCTTTTGGCCTACCTTGTTCATAGACATGCACAAGTGGGTGAAAAAATGCAAACAATTGACTTTCTTTGTAGGAAATAAGAATTTCACAGTGCTTCCTCTCCAACTAATCCAAGTGGATCAACATTTTGCACAATAGGGTCTTGACTTCATATGCATGATTAATCTACCTTTAAGCACTGGGAATAAGTGGGTACCGACATCCACATATTACTTCACCTGGATGGATAGAAGCTACCGCATTCAAGAAATCAATTGAGTTAGTCATCTTGGAATTTCTTGAAGGTATTGTAACAAGGTTTTATATCCCTCAAACTATTATTTTAGATAATACAAAGGCCTTCCTTGGTACCAAAATATCTTGTTGCGTGTTTAGCGTGGGTATATATCTTAAGAATTATTCCAACTATTACCCTCGGGAAATGGTATGGAAAAGTTGACAAACAAAAACCTAATGAGAATAATGAAGTAGAAAATGAATATTAGCCAAAAGCAGTGGCATACAAAGGTCTCACACGCACTCTAGGAAGAAAAAATCATGGTGAAGAAGGTAGTAGGTACTTCTCCTTACAAGATTGTCTATAGTAAGGAAGCTAGAATCCCCTTATCTCTTGAAGTACCTTCATTAGAGCTTGCCCAATAGTTGGAGTTTGAGGTCATAGAACATAGAGAAATCATAATGGTAGAGCTTTTTGAACTTGAAGAATCCTGGAACTTTTCCATGATCAAGCTAGAACAACATCAACAATCAACAAAGAAGTTGTTTGAGAGAAAGGCTAGGTCTCAAGATATCAAAGTTAGAGACTTGGTCTTAAAATGGGATGCTAATAGAGCCAAACCAGGGTGCCATTTAAAGTTTGATGCACTTTGGAGTGGCCCATACACTATCAGTTCTTGTAAGGAGGATAACTCCTTCGAATTATCTCATCTTGATGGAGGTGGGATATGAATCCCAGTCAATGGGATTTATCTCCAACACTTCCATTAAGCTTGTTGCATTATTTTGTATATATTAGAGTAGGTTTGATTCCTCTAAATGTGTCATGTGCACATTTCTTTGTTTAAACATAGTTATTTCTTCCCACGTGCTTCTTTCGCATGCTATTTTTTTGCTTCCCGGATGTCAGTCATCTTCCAAAGTAGTTATTTATAAGTTTTGCAGGATTTAGAACAAAGTTTAGAATATGTTTCAGAGTGACTCCAAGAGCGGTTCTTCAACATTACAGATTATAATTTCACATACAAGAAGACTCAATGCCCAATGAATGCTCCAAGAAACTAAAATACTTCTTCTAGAAGGCATATATCTCTGAACTTTTCCAAACTATTATCCAAAATAACTCCCCTAGTTATTTGGACAACTTGTATTTCCATTTTGGCTCTTTGGTTATACATTAAAGGTTAAGTGCATTCCATTTGATCCATTGGCACATTCCCTTCATTGATGATTCCTCGTGTGCCCTTGCTCACTCCTTCTTCCCTTCACCTTTTTTCCTTTTCTTCTTTGTTCCATTTTCCCCGCGCATACACTCTCTCGCTTATCCACCTTCTTCCCAATAGTTCATGCATCCTTCATGCGCACCTTAGGCTTGCTTCCCAAAATATGATAAGTCCCTCCTATTCTCACAAGCACCATTCCTCATTACTGTATATTACTTTATAATGATTATGCCCTTGGTATACATTTATTTCTTGGTTATTTCTCCCATTCCTCCTATGCGTGTCAATTTCATGTGCATCTTTCCTCTATTTCCTTCCGCGAGCGTACCTTCCCACATTCCTCTATGCCATCATGTACCACATGGCATCTATCGAAAAATGAGTGTGCTACATATAACCAATTAAAGTGCACCAACTAGGCAATGAATCTTTGCAATGAACTAAAGGGTGACACGTGGTAGGAAATGACTAAACAACTACACGCTTTATTTATATCTCAATGAATCAACGCGCCCCACATGTCATTGCATGTTAGAGTGACATGTGGAATTTTGATAGCCATCACTTTTTTTTCAGGCCTCGACACATGCATGCCTAATCTCATTTGAAATCTGCTGATGTGGGCTACACTCTAGGCCGTTCGACTTCAAATTTCAGCAGGATTTGGTAAGTGAGAAAAAGAAAATGTATTTCTAGCCATTCATGAACACATCTAAGTGCTCAGACCACCTAGATTTCATATGATTTTCCCTCCTTGCTTCTTCTATGTGCCATACGAGACTTAGAGAAGTACATTTGATAGATTGCGGAGACATTTATTATTTTTGTTGGTAGTTGTGATTCAAAATCTAAGTTTTCCCTCCTTCTCTTCTCCCTCTCTCATCGATTCATCTATAAATGTAAGAGTTTGGATCATTGTAAGGTGTTGGAAATTATTAGGGAAAAATTGGACAATAGAAGTAGCAAAATGGTGGAGTTGATTCATCAAGAGAGCTTGCATTTTGGAGTTGGGAGAATAGGTATAAAATAGCTTGAGCACATTGCGGAGAAGCTTGGGAGCTTGAGCTGATTCAAAGAATGGAAATGTACGAAGTTTGAAAATTTTGGACTTCGGAGGAGTGGCATTTTTCTAAAGGTGGGATATTTTTTCTTTGCACCCTCCCTTCTTCTCTGGTCTATAAGTGGATTTATGGAGTTCAAACCTCATCTTGCCTCTTTTGCCATTGTAATGGATTGTATCAAATTTTTGGAGCAATAAAATAAGTCTATGGATGATTTCAACCCTCTCTTATGTTCATTGCATCTTCCTAATCTCTCATTGCAATCTTGGTTATCTGTGCATGGTGGTTGTATTACATTTTTAATGGTTTGTGTTTAATTGCAAAGTAGGTGTTCAACATTCCTTTGGTGCATCACCTCTGTTAATTTAGGTTTATTTTCTTACATCTCCTTAACCCTGTCTCCTTGGAAAGTTAGAGTAGGTTTTAGAGTAGATCCTCTACAATTTATATGTGTGTATCAGAATAGAGGAATAAGAACGGCCTTCATCTAGAGAGCTTTCTTGATTGCAAAGTCCCACACTTTAGGAAAAGCTCCATGTTATGTAATCACACTGAGAGTTTCAACCCATCGAGTTGTAGACATTCAAGGGTGCTATCATAATGTATCGCTAGTTTTTGGCATGCTCGATGGGACCAAGAGGCCATTCTAAAATATTTGAAGGCATTTTCATGAAATTTAGACTTAGAAATTACAAGTTCTCCAATTTTGGATTTTTCACCCTTAGGGTGAACTCCAAAATCGATTTTCAGGGGCTTAACTTGCTCAAAGCAAGTCTAAATTTTAATAGTTGATAGATCAGGGGCTAATCTTCAAAAGGGTATTTTTAGTTGTTTAAAATTTTGATTTTTGAAATTTCAAAAAAAAATTAATTTTGGTTTTCGTGGATTTTAGGATTTCAGACATCTCAAGATTTTGGAATTTCGAGTTTTGGGATTCTCCAAATTTTAGGTTTTGGGTTTCCAGACATTCAGAGGTCTCACATTTTCAAGTTTTTGGGACTTTCATTTGAAATCAATTTTCAACCTCCAGAATCTCAAATATACAAGTCCTTAAAAGTTTTAATTCTTATTCTATCAAGTTTTGTGTGTAACTTTGTAAAATCTTTCCTTTTGAGGCTCATTCCCAACACATCTGGTGACTCAAGGGATAGAATTCAATGGTGTAGTAGGATAGGTGTCCCAAGTACATGAGAAGAGTTCAGACTAGATCCGATACTGAGAAAAGGGATTGTTTATTTACCTGTAATTATCACCAAGGACAAAGGAAGGAGAGGAAGAAGACCACAAAGATCACCATCTCCACCTAACAGGACCTTGTCTACACCTCCACCTGGTAGACCTTTTCTTCAATCAACAAGAGTTCTTTGACCAATCAGGATGGCATAACCCAATCCCTATGTCAACTTCACGGGAAGTAGCCCACTTTCCCTAAATGCTCAAAATCTAGTTCCAATTGCGGCATTGAAGAACATCCCATATTTCACTGGAGAGAACCAGAAAACTCTAATTGACCACATCCAGGACATTGCAAATGTCTGTGCAATTCATGAAATCGCTGAAATGGACATTGTTGTTAAGTTGTTGGCATCTTCCTTTAAGGGTAAAGATTTGGAATGGTTCAAAAGTCTAATAGTAGGGTCTATCCAGAATTGGGATCATTTATGCACAACCATCCATAATCAATTTGGGGAAAAGGGAGATAATCTAACTTTATTGGAACAATTGAGAACTATTAAGAAGGCTCCTAATGAATAGTTGACCAATTTCAAATTCAGGTTCCAGAGGACATGGGATAGAATTTCACTTATAGTGAGACCAGCAGTTGAAGGTGCCTTTTTATACTTCCTGAAGGCTATAAAATCATTTATTATAATGATGATACAATCCATGGGAGGTATAACTTTACTTACATCCTACAACATTTCCATTAGAGCTAAAAACCACTTGATTCAAGCTGGTAAGATAGCACCAAGGCCACCAATGCCTCCGGACATGGGAATTCCTATAGCTAGTCAAACACCAGATTTGAATCCCATTCCACCCCTTAGAAATCAAAGCAATAGTGAGGCTTTTACTTCTTCAAGCACTTCAAAAGAGCTACAAGAGGTTATGAAACAATTGTAGAACCTAGGAAATGAGCTAGTGACTATTAAGAGATAACAAGCTCAAAGTTCTAGAATGTATCAACCTCAAACTCAATATCAAGCTAACCCCCATATCAAAAAAAATAGAACACCAACTCAGGCTGCAAATTAAAACCCATACAAAGGGCAATCTCAAGATGTTAGACCATTTCGACCATATGATCCAAACATAGCTTCAACATCGAGAGCCTTGGTTCCAACACAAAACAACATGGCACATGAGTACGACTGGTGTTACCCCTGTAATATTCCTCATAATCAATCAACATGTTTCAATGGTGCACTAAACTAGGCCTTGATGGTACATACCATTGGTGTGTCCTAAGAACCAAGTCAAGAAGAAAATTAGCATCAGCAAGAAACACAACAAGAGGCACCTCCAATAGAAACCACGTTGGCAAATTGGCACACAGAAGACTTCTATGGAGTTAATAAACCTCCATTTTAGGGTGTAGCTTCCAATACATGATAAAAGAAGAGGAACATTAAGGAAGGATAATCATCTAACCCTTTATTTTCTCAGCCCATTCCTATGCAAACAAGGATTTAGTAGACCAAATGTAGTCCCAAATGTGCAAAATCATCCTAAGGCACCAATTGCGGTGGCACGTGTGCCTACTCGGCTCCGTAAAAAAGTTTTACCAAGTAAGGGGAAGCAAAAGGATAATCCATCCCCTTTTAAATTCATCAAATCAGATGAAGAAAACACATGTGAGTATTTCCATGTCGGAGTCACTGGTGATCCCAGGACAACGAGAATTGTTGCAAGCTTCAATGGGTAAATGGTTTACCTCGAATAGATCGGACCAAATTCAAGACAAAGTTCTCACTAATGCTTTACAATAGGGTGGGAATCAACCAAGTAAAAATTTGAAGCCTCCACCATTATATGTATCATTGATTGTCAGGAACCACTTAGTGCACAACTACATGATCGATTTGGGGGCAAGTAGTTCAATGATGCCAAAGCAAATAGAAGATTAATTGGGTGTAAAGTATGAGCTAATGCTGAAAGGAGTGGTATAACTAGATGGGGAAGTAGTAGGAATAGTTGGAATCATCAAATGGTTAAGTCTTACACTACATTCTTGTCATAATGTCATAGTTCTACAAGATGTCTTTGTAAGTAACCTTCCACCACTCTTTGTGTTGTGTCTATCAAGAGAATTCACTACTAAAATTGGTGGACACCAATCAGTATATTGGTCACACATGATTTTTAGAACAGAGGAATAGGAATTGACCTTCATCCGGAGAGATTTCCCAATTGAAAAGTCCCACACTTTGGGAAAAGCTCCATATTATGCAATCACACCGAGAGTTTCAACCCATTGAGTTACATACATTCGGGGTGATGTGATAATGCATCAATAGAAATTTTGGATCTTCTAGCATTTTCTAAGGGTTCTCCATCTTTGTATTTTCAGTTGTAAACCTATAGATCTTGCTCTTGCATGTGGATATCTACCGCATACACCATTGTAATTGACTTTGCATTCTTGGAAGTAATAAAACATTGTTTTGTGGCTATTCTTTGCCTTAACATGCTTGCATCCTTCTTTCTTGCCTCCATTTTGCATTGTGTGCTTCTTGTGTCTCTTTAAATCCATTACAACTTCATTTTCTTGTTGTGTTTCATGGAATCGAGTGAGTGAATGAATTTTGGTTTTTTTTATGCCTTTCTCGCCTCCCTCTATGCCTTCTCCTTCGTTTTCATCCCATTTTTCTTGTGATATCATCTTCTTTAGTATAGTTTTCCACTTCCATGTTATCTTTTTTTTATTAAGGGAAAATAGTTTTGAAGGGACTATACCCTGTATACAAAAGGGCTCAAAAGCCAGATATCATAGGTGAGAGAAACAACCCAGAGAAGGGCAAGACAACCAACCTAAGAGGGCTCATCAGCCAGATAAAACAACAAATCAGAAGAAAGGATCCAGACGTACAATGATCCAAAAAGTAGCAGAAGAGATCAAAAAGAAAACAAAATATATCCATCATATAATATCTCCACCAAAAACAACTCCAGAACCACCAGTAATCAGCAACTTCGCAGCCAACAAACAACATCACAACACCCCGTTACTTGATAGCCCTGTCAATCTTGGTTTTGATAGCCTGCAACGACATGAAGAAGGTAATGGCTATGGCTTGTGAGGAGTCTTTTAGGTCTGCCTTGAGCAATTTCTATATCCCTTTTCTCTTTGGGGCCCCAAATGTCTTCATTAATCCCACTTAAACTGCATACACTATGAACATGTTGTTCAATGAAATTATAAATACTTTTAAGGGTAGATAGTATGCAGTCACTGTGACTTTTTACATTTCCCATTTTGCCATCCAAAGATTATAACTTCTTGAATACTTCAGAAATAACCCCCTCCTCATCATCACTTTGCAGTATTCCTTTTCCCTTAGCTTTTTCCATATTTTTAAACCCCTTTGAGTTCTTGTATTTCCTTTTCCATCCTTCCCACTTCCATGTTATCTTTCTATTCCTATTCCCTTGGCATTGTTTGCTTAGATTTCACTTTTAGTATTAGGATTAGTAGTAATGTGAGAGAAGTAAGTAGAATAACCAACCTTCTCTCGGCTGTCTGTCTCTCACTGCGTAAGGTCCCAACACTTCGGGACGGTTCCATTTTTGACTCAATGGCTCAGTTCATCTAAATATGAGACATGAGTGCAAGTTGAGGAACCAACATCTCCTTCGTGAGTAGACTTCCCCAAGGAAAACCTTGATATCTGATAATCCACTACAGTGATAGTTTCCTTGGTTTTACCAAATACTAAGGTTGTTAATTCAATGAACCTCTCCCAAGTTTGATCGAATGGTAGGTCGAAACAACCCTCGGCCTCTTTTCTTTCCTCTAGGAGTTAAATCTAGGACACTCAAATTAAAAAAATCAACAATTGGACACTAAAAATATCTTAGCCATGGAATGGGATGAGGTGAAGAGTGTAAGAGAAATGGAATATGTGGCCAAAGAGAGAGTGAAAGGTGGAAGGGAAGGAGGAGCTGAAATTGGTGAATTAGAAAGAGGGGGAAAGAGTTGATTACAACACTCGGGAAGTTGTAGGAGGAAAACTTAGGTCAATGACCTCTATAGATGGTACTTTGTAAGGGGAATATTTTTTTGAGGAGACCTCGGAGGAATATCCTGAACCCTTACAGATAAAAGAGATCTTTAAAGGTTTTGAATAGTTTTGGGAGTTCTTCTTCCTTTCAAAGGGGTGGAATGGCGCCGGTGGTTGTACTTGAACAATATATGTAGTGAGATGTTCTAAAACTTTTAGCATGATCCCCAATTATATCAACCACTTCTATGTCCAATTGAGAATAGGACCCACTCCTTATTTGTGAGATGAGGATATAAGTCTTAAATTTGAGATGAGTTTTTGATCCCATTGATGTCAACCCCGAGATAATTCCTCATTCCCGCAACTTCATATACCAGATAGGAAGTCATGAAGAAATTCTCGAGATGTCGGGAAGTCGAGATAATTGGAAAAAAATGGCATTACTGATGTCCTCTTCCCATTAGATAAGATTGGTATTCTTCCTGATAGTGGAAATGTATAAATACATACAATCTTGGAAATCCTTGGAAGAAGAAAGTCTTATAAATATGCTTTGAGTAATATCATTATTTCATTTACATATTGGATAAAATATCATTGTGGGATAGTCTTAGGGAACCTAGAAAATTAACCCTTGGAATTAATCAAGTAAATCTTATTGGCAACCTTTATACAAGTTTCGGTTTCCGCATCACAGTTCTTCGTAGAAAATTCTAGGGAATTTTGGCATATTCCTCAACATTAGGAAGCTTTAATAGGTCTTCAAAATAGTCACTATCTATTTTAATCACCATCATCTCATCATATTCTTTCCCTATTGGGAGTCCTTGTCAAATTTTATAGTAGTAGCGAGCAAAAACTCGGGCAATGCATAGATTGAGGGAAAGTGGCAACTAAATTAAGTTGATTATTGAATATTCTTTACATCCATGGCTTTTTATTTAGATCTCTAACCCTATCCCAAAATTTAGGAAGGTCAATATGCCTGGATCTGTGTCTCTAGTGTCATTGACATATGATGTGATACTTGGAGGAGGTGATACCCCTCGAAAACTATATTTCAGCTTTTCTTTCCCCTTTACAGAGGATGTAGACAACTATCCATGGAGAATTGCTCAAAAAAATTCCTAAAATAAGAATCGAGGTTGGAGGAAGAAGTACACCCTATAAAGCAACCCCTGCAAATGTGATCTAAATCTCCACTTTTCAAGTCTTCCCTAGTGTTTTGTCAGCAGAGGTTAGGACTTGTTATGCAGCTCTCAAGTTTTGTAATTTAATTCCAACCTGCAGAGTCCCAACCTATAACGTGTTTATCAATCTCCAAATTATGACAGGGAAGCCAAGCCCTATTTTGTAGTATTGAATCTCCAAAATAATCTTTCCTTATAGGTTTCTCCTCTGTCTTTCTAAAAATGAAGATTTGAATCCTTGGCTTCAAAAACAAGATAAACAATGAATAAGAAAAAGCCATAGGACAAGCGAATCAGAAATTAAAGATAAAAAATCAAAGAAAAACAAAAATGAGAAAATGTCAAAGGCACCCATGAAAGAGATAAAAATAACAAAAAAACCCGAGTCCCAACCTATAATGTGTCACACGATCTCCAAATTATGACAGGGGAAGTCAAGCCTGTTTTGTAGCATTGAATCTCCAAAATAATCTTTCCTTACAGGTTTCTCCTCTGTCTTTCTGAAAATGAAGATTTGAATCCTTGGCTTCAAAACAAGATAAACCAAGAATAAGAAAAAGCCATAGGACAAGTGAATCATAACTTAAAGATAAAAACTCAAAGAAAAACAAAAATGAGAAAATGTGAACAACACCCATGAAAGAGATAAAAATAACAAAAAAACCTAAAAGGAGACCAAAATAATTTGTAAAAGGATAACTTGCAAAATTACCCAAAATTCAAATGAGAAAAATCATGAAATAAACCATAAATATCACCTAAGGAGTATGGTCAAAGTTAAGAGGAGTATCAACAGTCAACGTACCAAATTATGAGATGAAAATGACAAGTATAACTTGCCCTTAAATAAAAAATAAAAATTAATTACTTGTGAAGTTGGTACATACAGGTAGTTGGCATTTAATGTTGACTTTCCATCGGAAGTTGGAAGTCGGTATGCATTTTGCATGCAAACCGTATATATTATTTCGAGTTCTAAAATGCCTTTGAAATGGTTGGGGTAAAAGTCATAAGTTTGTGTGTAGTTTACATGTAAAATGCATATCAAATTCCTATTTATGAAAATAACATGGGAAATCGGACTTGAACTCAAGATGCGGTTTGCATATAAAATGCAACCTAAGATACGAACTCTAAATTCTAAATTTCTTAAAGGGGTGGGTTTTCAGATCCGAACATGCGGTTTAGATGTAAACCGCATGTTGAATTCACAAATCTGAAATCTGATGAAATTTTAACACTTAGAATTTTGTTTGACAAATTTTATAGAAAATTAAGAAATGGATATAAGGTGAAAGATGCAATAAAATATTTAACAACCCTCTTGGAAAGGGAAACTTGTAAAGTTAACAGTTTTGGTGATCTCTTGTGGTTTATTTCCTACTAAGAATTATTCTAGTAGCCTTAATAAATCAATCAGGCACAAGAGTCTTTAACCTCAATAAAAATACGAGAACAAAATGTAACTAGAAAAAACATAAACAAAACAAAGAAAGTCAAAAATAAAACAAGCAAGACAATGTGTAAGACACTTGGAAGAAGGGGAAACTAGACTAATACTCAGTAGAAATTGAAACCTCCTCAATTATAATCTTTAAGGTGTATCCCATTAATCGGGATAGGCAAAATGAATTTTCATCTTTGTAACTCGTAGTCATATACAATCCACTCTAGAGGGCATAAAAATATGCATGCATTCCCGGCTTAGCACTATCCACATCCCACTTGAGGACCAAATCACCTTTTGAAAATATCAATGAAATACTTTGTTGTCAAAATATTTCTTTTTTGAGCCTCGATGCATCTCTCAAGTCTTCATAGCATTATTTCATGTTTCCTCCAATTCCATGAGTTTTACAAACCGTACAGTCATTGGATCACTTTCCATTACTTCCAACCAATGAGCTAACTCCAAATAAGACAATTCCAAAGATAGGGTAAGCTTTTCCTCTCTGCCAAACACTAGCATAAAAGAGGAATTTCCTATGGCCCTGTTCATTGTTATCATATCTCCCCACAAGGTAGTCTTCAATTGTGTATGCAAAGTTCTTCAATTACTCTCCATCATCCTTTTGATAATTCATATCAAGTTTTTATTACTAGAATTGGCCAAACCATTACCATGTGGAAAATAGTTACATGATTTTTTTAGATATACTCTATTTTGGAGAGCCCACTCATTGAGCTACATGCCTACGAATGAATTGGCATTTTCTGAGATAACCATGAAGGGAATAATGAAGCTTATCATAATTCCTTCGAGAAAATATATAATAGATTTCTCATTTCCTTCTTTCAATGCTACTGCCTTTGTTCATCAAGTGAAATAATCAGTTGTAGTTAGCACCCATTTATGACCATCGTTTGCTGGGCATATTTATCATCCCAATGAATTCCAGTGCCCCATTATATGAAATATTGGTCCACTTAGATTGGAGGGAGAGGGGGGGAACTAATATTTTCTTTCATGTGAAGAAAGTGCATTCCATACATTTTCTTACCCATATATGGGAATCCTTGAATAAATCTTATCAATAATACCCAACCCTCATAATATTTGTAGTAGTCATTCTTGTTGAATAAAGTCCTCATGAAAATCCATTATGAAATTCCTTGAGTACCCTATCAACTTGTTAAGGAGTTTTTGGTGTTTGTTTTGAGCTCATACCATGTTTTAAATTAGGTCCTCAAAATATTTGTTTGTCATGTTTACCAAGGTCTGTAACACATGAAAATCCATATACCTTTTAAAAATAAAATCATTGTTAAACTAAGAAAGGTACTGAATACGTGTGTAAATTTGTTGTGCTAAATTCAAGTAGCCATGCCCATTTTTTTATGTAGAAATTTACTTCTAAAAGTTACCGGTTAATCGTAAAAATACTCGAAAAATTACCCGTGTCAATTCAGTCTTAATTCTAATGAAAACTACATTTTATTCCCCAACGCCCAAAAACATGTTGCATGTTTTTTTACTTTGTGGTATTAGGCCTGATTTGAATGTTTGTAGAAGTGATATAAATGTGAAATGTGCAAAATAATCCCCGAGGCCTGATGGAATATTTACAAAATCATAATACAAAATGTAGACACAACCTTGCTCCCCGAAAGGAAATACACGTAGAGATATCATTGGAGCAAAAAAATGGGCCATTTTTAACCTTTACATTTATACCCAATAAGGTGTAAAGTGCGATTCAAATTTGAAGCCCGAAGGGGACATGTGTCAACTCTGTAATCAAAGTCAACAATGCGTAATTAGGTCAAATTTATATTTTTGAACCCCTTCGACAAATGAACAAAAAGAAGTAAATATGTGAAAATAGAAGGTCAGGAAGCCAGGAAAATAGGGAAAAAAATTGTATGATTCTTTAAGACATCTAATTGGTAAAAACAAACTTGAGGCCCGATGAATTTAGTACATGGAAAGCAAATGGCATACATCGGAACAAAGAAATAAATGTGTTTTCTATGTTATAAAGACAAAGTGTGTGGATAATTTTACAAAAATATTCTAAATCCTATTATAAGATAAAATGGGGTTCATTAATGCACTATCCAAATAGGATTAAGGCCCATTAATATGAAGGAATCATGTAAGGGTGTATTAATTTGGTCTCTACTTTATACAAATGCAACACTATAATAAACAATGAAACTCGGATGTTACATAATTCAATCGAGATATTTTATTCATTATTTGAGAATACATTATATAGATCAATTGATCTCCTACAAAGGAGGAGTCACTTCTAATCATGAATCCCCCTTATCTCTCCATAATCCACATATCTCTCACTTAACTCCTAATATCTACATGAGTTGTTATTACAACTCACTCACACACTCACACTAACTATATTATTAATATGAGTTATATTAACTCATTATTAATAATTTACACAATATTAATATACTAACACATAATAATGTGAGCACTAACATATAGTATTCCTAACATTCCCCCCTTAGTGCGAACATGGGGAAAACATTATCTTGTACTGCTACCCAACTCTAATGATGGTTTTACACTCAGCTAACCACCAACCTACAAATACCCATGATGGTTTTACACTCAATTTACCAACAACCTACAAACAAACAAGATGGTTTTACACTCGGTTTACCAACAACCTACAAACAAATGATGGTTTTACATGTGGTTAACCAACAACCATAACAAACGATGGTTTTCTAAGGTCAACCAACAACCTAGATATAATAGTACTCTTTTAAATCTTATCACCTTCTTACATCAAGGGAAAAATATAGAATTGCTCACACATTACAATTTTGAACATGAATGTAGTTTTTTTTTCACACAATGGAAATCAAACACACCAAACAAAACTGAAAAAACATGGCCTCTAAATTAGTTCTATGGCCTCATCAATGGTGCCTTACGAGAGGTCGCTAAAACGCCTCCTTCCTTTGTTTCCTCTGTCCTCCATTGTGACTTTGCTAGCTTAGCCTGATTTTAATATGAAGCTCATACCGATTAAATTCTGATGTCGATTCTATCGAATTTCATCCGTAAGGAAATTTTTATTATTTTATGGTCTTTTACAATGACACTTTTACAAACAAAATACTTGACAACATGAAACAATAAAAAGTTAATTAAAGGTTACTTTTTCTTAATACAACTTTATAGTTTTGACAACAAATTTTAATGAGTGATGACACTACAACTCTGATGATGAAAAAGATCGACTCTTTTGGATATTTCAAAATGTTACATAGCACAATTAATAACAAGTAATCCAATTAATTACAACATTATAATAAGAACAATAAACAATAAAGGAGTCAATAGTTGAAACACCAAAAGGGGGTAAAACGTATTTGTTATGCATTGTCATTTATTGTAAAGAAAAGAAAATGATACTTTTTCATTGAGGGTGGGTCTTGTCAAAACCGTAGTTGGCATTCCAATGTATATTAAGTAATTTTTTTATCAAGAATCATTTTTGTATATCATATTTATATGTTCTTTTATTAAACTTGTCAAAAAAAATTTGTCAAGTGTTACAAGAGTCAAAAAATAAAAATATTCATTATGGACATATTTTCGGTGTAACTCGACATCTATAGAACTCGTGAGGGGGAATACTAGATTTCTATTGAGGATTTTGAAGGTTGCAAAAATAAAATGTGTGTGGCTTCAGGGGCTCCACCTATCAACCTTTCCCCGTATCAAACAAGGAGCATGCTCGTGGCACTACCTCAAGACCCTTCAAGGGAATTTCCCTTGCCCTATTGGGGCTACCACCCCTGCAGACCCTCACTTTGGAATTTTAGAACGAAAGTGAAGATTGGTGGGGAAGATGTGTCAAAAAATGCAATGGAAATTTTAGGTCCAAGTTCTAATCCACTAATTAAATAACACATCCACTGGAGCATGGATGAAACAATGATAGGAGGTCATTTGACAACCTCTCATTGGCTTCTAATAGCTAGACCGCATATGTTCTCTAGTGACAAATTTTTATTTTTACTAGTGTGCAAAATAAGAACATAAGTTTGTTCCTATTTGATTGGAATGTGTGAGTATGATATTCCACTATTTTCTCTATATATGTTGTGATATGGCATGGAATTTATCAAACTATTAAAATAGTTGTATAGGAGGGAAACTAACTATAGTGATCCTCTAACTATGGAGATCCTAGGACTTTTGTACTTTGTTGAAAGATGATACACTAGTGACAAGTTCACTAGAAATGAAAGAGGGATCGATTCTTGTTTGTAGGTGATCATGTGTAGCCGATCCAGATAAAGTAAGATCTATACAACAATATGAAGAACTAAAAGTATGCAAAGTGGCATATGATTATGTTTTTAGTTCTCCTTTCCCCATGTTTTTACTAAAGGGGGAATGGTGGGAAAAAAATCATGTTAGTGCTCACATGTGTGACAAAATATAATTGTTAGTAAACTTATATTGTAAGTGTAATGTAAATGAGTGTAAGTTATTAGTATTACCATCCCACGTAAATAGCTTTGTTAGTGGTTATAAGAATAATTCAAGATGAGATGTTATACCTACCCTATAATTTAGGACATGTAACTCTTATAAGTATATAATGAGTCCCGAATGTTTGATCAATAAAAATATGAGTTATATTTTGTAGATGATGTTTTATTGTGTTATTTATCATTAAATATCTTACCAAATTATCAACTATCTCTTTTTAGAACCTTTTTCTAGATATTGCATTTCTAGGTTTAGCATTACATTGGCATGGGAAATTAACATTAGTCTTCCCTTCTCTATCGAAATTCATGGTCTTCATGCCCTTCTTGTTTTCTTGTATGGAGGTAATAAATTTGGCTTTAGCTTCAATCTTTAACTCTACTATCAATTGTTCCTCTTATTCTTCTCAACCATGATATTTTTGCATCGAGCATGACTTATTCCTTAGAATTCAACTTTCGTAGCTCCTCCAAATGCTACTTGATTTTTACCCTTTTCACTAATCACCTCCTCTATATTTTAAATGTATTGTGAAAGTTTATGATGGTGAGTGTTGTTAGGTCATTGTTATCCATCTTAACTTCCAAGGAATTTTTAATTTTTGGAGCTCTAGGATCATCCAACTGTCAATAATTTTAGATTACTTGAATGATACTTTCACTACCTTATTTGTATCTACAACCTTTTCTTAAATCTTGTCCACTAGGTCCGCATAAGTTTTCAATTTCGTAGATATATCTAGGTTTTTCTTTCTCCTCTTGGCTCTTCTATATGTGGTTTTTTCCTCCTCCTTCTCTTAGCTTTAATAACATGCTCAAAAACTTCAAATTTATCCACATCTCCCCATTGATCTTGCGGTAGTTCTTTGATTAAATTTGGTTAATTAGTGATGATTCATTGGCATAAATTTAGTATATTTAAATAATCATTTGTATACTACTCAATTAGGTCCTTCTAATCTATGGAAAGTTATCTTATCTTTTCCTTGTCTCGCTAGAGATATTTTTATAGCTCATGTACTTTTAGAATCGCAAGCACATGTCTTCACTATTGACGAGGTTTTGTTGGAAAATATCTTGTGCCATAATTAGAAGTGCATCACCTTCGCGTGTTCGAAATATAAAAGTATCCATCAGTGGTCACTAATTCTTGTTCCGTGACCTCATATGGAACCTTATGTAGGATAGAAAAAGGGATTTTAAACATGGTATCCTCTCGTGTAGACATCCGAGTAAAAGATAGTGCCTTAGTTTCTCTTATGGTTCTAGCCATATCCAATACATAATTCTAATAAAATATCTCTTTAAACAATTTTCCCTTTTGGAATTTAGAGGGAAGAGTATTCAGAGGTTGTTTCTCATCATATTGCATCTCTTCTTCCTCTTTGTCTTCCTCTTCTTCATGCACACCTTTTACCTTGTCTTCACATTGTTGTGCATCTTATTCTTCATCCTCAAAGCACATGTTTCCTCTTGGTTTTCCTCCTTTTCCTTAGTATGTTTCTTCTTCTCTTCATCCCTATTTTTCTCCTCCTCACTATTTTTTTCTTGTCACTCTCATATTCTACATCAAATATCTCTAGAGGGGTATTTACTTTGGTTTCATATTCCTTGGTATCTTCACTACATTGTGGACTAACCTTTGTATGCACGATAATTTTGCTAAGAGACAAATCCTTTGGAGTAGTCATCATGGTTGCATCTAATCTTATCATTTCTCCATTTTCTAAGGTATGTGAGTATTCATTGACCTCAATTGTAGTTTCAATCGCTTTTAGCACACTGATTATATCAAACCCTCCCCCTTCCCTAAGGTTGTTGTTTGTCATGTTATGCCCGATGTGGAAGTTCCTTTTGTATATAATTTTTCCCTTATTTTTATTATTAATTCCAAATTATAAGATTAAATTTCATTTTATTCTTCCTTTCCTCTCTTCAATTCTCTTTGATAGTGGGAAGAAAATTAAAAATTTGTGTTATTTTCCTCTCTTCACATTTTAGCCTTGTGCCTTGGTGGTAACTATATTTCCTCTTATTCTTCAACCTCATGTGCTATTTAGGAAGTTAGATATTCCCCATCATATAAGATGTCTAGTATCCTAAATAGTTTGTGGATCCTTTCTTCTTCTCCCCCGGTTTCTTGAGGCATAAATTCTTAATAGTTTTTGTATAGATGTCGAAACATATTTGATTTCTGAAACATGGATATTTTTATAGAAACATTTTTATCTACTCTAAAAATAAAATTTTGTTCTAAGATTTTTCTTTGGTATACTCAATATTTCAGGAATGGAGGTTTTCCTTCCATTTCGTAACAAGTGAATTTTTATTCGACTTAGGTATTGGATCAAGAAGATACATGTTATCATGAAGTGTTGGAGTTGTTACATGAATTTACATTATTATATGCCCAAAAGGACCCATGGAAAGTTTTTTCTAAGAATGAAGTTACACATTCTCAACTTCCACTCCATAGCTTGGATATTGAGTCATTTCAGTATTATATGTCAATTGCGTTGACTTATTATTAGGGTTAGGTGCAAGTTGAGCATGTAATTTAGTATATTTGGTAGGATTGAAAGTGGAAGTTCTTGGAAGAAAATATAATTGATGTCATGAGGAACGATGAGGCTACCGGTATCTAGGAGTTTGGTTAAACCATTATTGGGTTCCCCTCAAGGTTCATGTCATGGATTAACTGATACTTTCTAGTTTTATTAGGAGTTTTCAATATTTTTGTTGATAAGTTCTGAGAGGGGACATCAAAGTTTTGTTTGGATTTTTCTAAGGTTTATGAGGTGTACTACTAAACTGTGAATTTTATAAGTAATGATTACTGAAAGATAAAGGATCTTGAGACATACCTCCTTACCTTGGTGGCCATGGATCCTAATGTGCTAAATAAAATACTTGAACATATTTTCCTTCCACCATAATGAATTATGGAATCCCTTATTTATATTTGATAATGATGGATATAATTTTACACTTACAATCAACCTTCTTTCTTTGACAAGTTAGGAAATATTTATCTCATGTTGCTTCAACATATTCTCTATTTTTTCTCACATGTATGACATATAAAAAAGTGGCCATGTGATTAATGATATATTTTTTCATGTCCTTTCATATATTTTTGATCTCTACTCATGAGATTCCTATATTTACTCTTTAGAAACCTTCTACGGTTCTCTACTATAAGTCTTCTTCATAGTTGACCTTGAATAATTTCTAGAAATAATATAACTTCCTTAAAATGTTAACTTGGATATATATCCTCCTCCAATCGAGACCATCTAAGAATTCTTTATTAAGTCCTCGCAAGAATATCAACTTGAGTGATTCTTGAGATAATCTGTTATGTCTATAATTTTTTATATAAAACAAGAATCATTTGACAGTCTTCAAAAGGTTCATCTTATTTTTGTGTCGATGAAATATATTATCTCTTCTCATGTCTCAACCCCTAGATTAATCCTGATATTTGAGAAACAAATTTTCCTTCATGGTCTACTAGTTTGTTATAGCATCTCTTCCCAATCCTATAAACCATCTACATAAAATATCTATTAGAGTGGCTAGGAACAATTTCAATTGATGAGCATCAATGATGTAGTCATAACTTCTATAAAGGATTTCAAATTCAAATAAAGTGTACCTAGATCTTCCACAATTTTTCCATGGAAATTTGGAAAAGATGAGGGTGGGATATTCTTCATTGGTGTATCCTCTTTTCCATCAAAAATTAGAAACCCAAAATTAGAGGGCTCAACCGGATTATTCTCGGCTACATCCTCCACCATGATTTGTTGGTCTACTTCACACCTATAGTTCCCACATTTTCTAGCCTCAACTATTTGTTGACTTCTTAACCCATAGTTATGATTTGACAGGGATTTTGACATATTTTGGACATTATGTTATGTTAGTTGACCTTCATGGACATGTGTGGTGATTTGGGTGCGTAGCGCTAATTTAGCTTGGATTTTTATGTTGGCACATTTCATTTGATGTTGTGGATATTAACATATTGTTAGGTTATTTGGGCCTAATTCATATCTGATGGATACATAGTTTAGTCACACATCTTGATGATATAGTTTATTCGATTATTAATGAGAACACATGATAACATAGATATATGTCATTTATATGAAATGTGATGGCTAACCCATGGTGAATTGGTGTGAAATTATGCATGTTTTCTTAATTACGACTCCATTTGGATGTTGTTATATCATAGATTACATGTTTAGACTTGATCATGTAATGAGCAGTTGATTTACACTTGTACTTGGCATATGTGTTTAATGTGTGCATTGAGTGTGTAGGTTACAGGGCATAGGAGAACGTGGGTTTCATGGCGGCTACACAAATTGTGCACAAGTGGCCCACAGGGGCTAAGTCCTAACCATGTTAGTTGTATGAGGCCTTATTGTTTGTTTGTATTGTTTGGGCACCATGAGTGACCCTTATTTGTAATGTTATATTCAGTTAAAAATTAATTGTGTTTAGGATGTGTTATTTTGTTAAGTAAACTAGGTTGGGGGAATTATGGCCCCGACTTGCATTAAGTATGTATTTGTGTAAGTGTGTGTTAATTAAGAGGATTAGAGTCACATGAGTATCAAGTATCCAAAATGAGCCCCTTGCTCATTTTGTGGCTAACTCCCTTCATTCTTCCCTCTCTTGTGCCTTAGTCATAATTTTTTGCTTTTCATGCACTCAAGACTTTCTGGAAATGGAACTATTGGATAGATCTTTTCTCAGCTTTCCAGAAAGGTAAAGTTTTCCTCCTAACTCCATGTATTTTTGAAGTTATGGCTCGGTGGAGTTTTTGTGGGAAATTTTCCCCTGAAAGGTCCGCAGCTAGTAATATGCTGCCACGTGTCCTCAAGAGTGGCGGAGGGCGGAGGTAAACTTGGAATTTTACTAAGTGATTCGGAAAGTTTTCAAAAGGAACATTTCGCCCCGAAGGCCCGCTGACGAATGAGATGCTGCCATGTGTCCAAGGAAAGGAAATTGAAAAATTTTCTAAGGGTTGATCCAAGAAAAATTTTTGACGCTAGGCCCACATCGAATCATATTGTGCCATGTGTCTCTAGAGGAAAAGAGTGGTGGAGGGCGGAGTTAAAATGAAAAAATGAAAAAATTAACTAAGTGTTGGCGCAACTAAAAATTTTTGGCCCCAAGACCCGCACCCAACCACGCTGCGCCACGTGTCCTTAGTCCCCGGAAGTGGTGGAGTGGAGGTGAAGTTAAAATTTTGGTGAAATATTTTGCGAGGGTGTAAAGTCAAAGTTTTCCTACAAAGTCCGCATCCAATGGCCTCATGCCACATGTCTCAAGACCCGCGGACCGCGGAGAAAGATTTGAAAATTTGATGAAGTGTTTTTGTAAAAAATTCAAGAGGAAATTTTGGCCCACCACCCCGCCGACTAGTCAGAGCTCGCCACGTGTCCCCGGGGGCCGAAACGGCGAGCACGAGGGGAGATTGGGATTTTTTCCCAAAGGTTAAATCAAAAGAAAAAAATGTTTGCCCTAGGTCCCGCGCTTAATGAGAACCTGCCATGTGGCACCAGGAGTGGTGGAGCGCGGGGAAAAGTTGGAAATTTTCCCAAAGCAAAACGAAGGAAATTTCAAAAGGAAAAGTCTGGCCCCCAAACACGAGCCAATGGAATCTCACCACATGTCCGATGGCGGAAAAAAATATAGGACAGGCCCGCATGGAAAAATCTCTAGGAAAATCCTGAAACAAATGGGGTTTTGCCATGTGTCTGAGTCAAAATATGGCCAAAAGTGATGGAAAAGTTAAGGGTAGAGGCCCACAGCGAATCAAATCACGCCACGTGTCCTCAGATCATCGGCCCGGTGGAGATTTTTGGATTTTTTTCCAATGGTCAAAATGATGGAAAATGAAGCGCAGAGGGCCCACGTCCAATCAGAACATGCCATGTGGCACCCGTAACTTCGAGCATGTGGATTTCTAGGAAATTTTCCCAAATGTAAAAAGTGGAAAATTTCAAATAATTTTTCCCGCCAATCTGTTTTGGCCCTGTTTTGCCCTAAAATTTCAAATGGCCATAACTTTCGATCCAAAGCTTGGTTTTTCACATTCTTTATATCAACAGAAATTTGGTGAAATTCTCTACAAGATTCTAGGGTCAATTTTGTATTTTTATGGAGTTTGGAGAGAGAAAATTAAAAAACACCTATGACACGTGGTCATGAGTAGAAATGATGTTTCAACCACCATTTTTAATGGAGAATGGCTCGCATTCTCTCCCAGCATGGTGGAAAATGTCAGGGAATGGACCTGTAAGGATGACCATGCCATTTTATTACATTTTTGGTTGGTGGTTGAAGGTCTCCCATGTTTTCCCATGTTTCTCTCTCCTGGGGTCATTTCTTGCATTGTAAAAGCCAGATTTGGCTAATGTTTTTGGGTGTGGAATGTTTTTTCATGTATTGCAAGCCCCCTCTTTCACCTTGGAAGTGATTTTGTGGAATATCAGACCTTTTCCAAGACTGCAACCTATTTTTTGCCTCTCAGATGTTGTAATGCATGTGTTTTGGCAATGGAAATGACAATGCAGGCTCTATGAATGAGTTTTAATCCTCTGTTTGTGTTGTTTGATTCATTTATGACCTTCCATTATAGTTTATCAGTTTGTGCATGAATTTTTTCATTTCCATTATTTGTGTCAATCTACAGAAGTGAAAAATTCTCACCACTCCTTTGGTGCATCAACTTATTAGTACTAGTTTCAAGTTTTTTTGCATTCTCTATCTCTGTCCTCTTTGGAATTTAGAGTAGGATTTTGAGCTTAAAACCTACATAACTTGCAAGTAACCCCCTTATTAGAGGAGTTGAGGAACTAGCCTCTAAACTAGAGATTATTTTCCCATTTTCACAAGTCCCACACTTGGGGAAAAGATTCAATGTTGTGCAATCACACTAGATGTCCAAAGTGTCAAAATAGAAATTTGATCAACATCCAGGGTGCTGCTGATTTGCAATAATAGTTTTGGCACGCCCGGTGGGACCTTAGAGGTCTTCATCTTCATTGCAACAAAATTGATGTGCATTTGTTGCAAGTTTCTTGCTTAAAAGAGCCCTAAATTACACATCTGGTGACTCCAAGGAAGAAGAATCAGCTGGTTTTAGCAGTGCAAACCTGAAAACTCATGAGAAGAATCACCACAAGGTCAAGAGTTGGAGAAGAAGAGGTGTTGTTTGAGTATCTGCAATTATCTCCAAGAAGAAGGCAAAGAGGGAGGAGAATTCAAAGGTCTCCATCTCCACCAAACAAAACTCTATCAACTCCTCCACCTGGTAGGCCTTTCATTCAATCAACAAGGGTTCTAAGGCCAATCAGAATGGCACAACACAACCCCTATGTCAACTTCACTGGTAGCAGCCCACTTGCTCTCAATGCACAAAATCCAATCCCGATTCTGATGTATTGAAGAACATTCCATACTTTACTCGGAGAGAATCAAACCACTCCTGGTGATCATGTCAAGGATATTGCTAATATTTGTGCAATCCATAAGATTAATGAGATGCAATTTGCTGTCAAACTACTGGCATCTTCATTCAAAGGGAAATTTTTGCAATGGTTTAGGAGTCTTTCCTCGTTCTATCCAAAATTGGAACCAACTATGTATAGCCCTCCATGAGCAGTTTGGAAAAGGGAGACAACTTGTCCCTTTTGGAACAATGACAACCATCAAGAGAGCTCCTAATGAGTAGGTATGACTTCAAATTCAAGTTTCAAATGACTTGGGAGAGAATTCCAGTGGTAGTAAGGCCAGCAGCAGAAGGTGCTTTTCTATATTACCTTAAAGCTTTAAATTCTGATATTTCTATGTTAATTCAATCCATGGGAGGCACAACTATCCCTGTTGCTTATAAAGCATTGCCATTAGAGCTAAAAATTATTTGATTCAAGCTGGCAAGCTAGCTCCTAGGCCTCCAATGCCATTATACCCAAGTTTAGAAAGCCCAAGTACTAGTCAAGTGCCTAATTTAGCTCCTATTCCCACTCCTAGAAATCAGAATTCAAGTGAAGCTTCTACTTCATCTTCTAGTGCCTCAAATGAACTTCAAGAAGTCATGAAGCAATTGCAAAATTTAGGTAATGAGTTGGTTACAATCAAGAGGCAGCAAGCCCAAGGTTATAGACCTTCTTTCTAGCCTCAAGCTCAGCCTAACAGGAAGCCATACCAACCTCAAAGACCACCCAATCCAGCTACAAATTTAAACCAAGCAAGACCTCCTGCCAACAAACCATTTCAGCCCTATAATCCCAATGCTACATCTGCCTCTAAGGCATTAGTGCCAATGCAAAACAACATAGCTCAAGAGTATGATTGGTGTTTCCCATGCAATGAACCTCACAACTAGTCTATGTGTTTCAATGGTGCCTTATATCAAACATTAATGGTGACTAGAAATGGTGTGGAGGGTG
This sequence comes from Taxus wallichiana var. yunnanensis, assembly GCA_018340775.1. Lineage (NCBI taxonomy): Eukaryota > Viridiplantae > Streptophyta > Pinopsida > Cupressales > Taxaceae > Taxus > Taxus wallichiana. The sequence continues at coordinate 635,695,699 of CM031234.1, forward strand.
AAGGTAGTCAAGGAAATAACCAACAACAAGAAACATTCCAGCAACAATCAGCTCCAAATGATACCACACTTGTAAACCTGATGCATACAAAAGATTTTTGTGGCATGAATCAAACAGTCTCCCAAAGTGTTGCAGCCAAGACAAGGTCAAAAAGGAGAAATTTGGGTGAAGAATAGCCATTGGCTCCAAGTAATCCACAATCTTCTACCACTCCACAAATTATTGGCAAACCAAATGCAGCTCCAAACATACAAGGTCAACCTAAAAACTCCTACGCCAACTCAAATGCTAGTTGTTGCTGCCCATGTGCAAGGAATGAATGTGTAGGCCAAGGGACAACAGAGAGATGCTTCATCTCCATTCAACATCATTAATCGATGAAGAAGACAAATGTAAACATATGTAAACATATCAATGTGGGAATCACTATCTATCCTAGGCCAAATAGATTTTCTACAAAAGCCGCCATGAAGGACTCGGTCAACTTCAAATCAACAAGTCCAAATGCAAGAGAAGGTGCTTACAAATGCTTCCCATCCTGAGGGGAATCATGAAGGAAAACAAGGTAAAATGTTGAAAATCCCTCCATTTTATGTTTCATTGATCATTGGAAACCAATTAGTACACAATTGCATGATTGATTCTAGGGAAAGTAGTTTAGTAATGCCCAAGCAAATAGCTGATCAGTTAGGGCTTCAATATGAATTCATATCCAAAGGGGTAGTGCAATTGGATGGGAAAACAGTAACAATAGTTGGAGTGATAAAAAACTTGAGTCTTACTTTGTATGCATGCCCCAACGTTGTTGTTTTGCAAGATGTCTTAGTAATAGATCTTCCACCACTCTTTGCCCTATGTCTATCAAGGGATTTCACAGCCAAGATTAGAGGTTACTTATCTACTAATTGGTCACACATGTTGTTCAAAACAAGATATGGAACTAAAGCCACAATCAAATCTGAGCCTATTGCAAACTTTCACATTAAGCCTTACACTCCAAGCCAAATCAATACCAATTGTTCATCGCTTGATCAAGAGGATTATCCAAGCACTCGATGAAGTGACACTAAGGTTGGAAGTATCCCAGATCTAAATCTTGATGAGTGGGAAAACAAGGTGCATGCTTTTGATCCTTATCAAGAAATAGAAGAATCTGAGCTAGGAGTCTATTACATGTATGAAGAAAATCAGCCTATCCCTAGCATCACCAAGCCAAACCACAAGGATGATAATGAGGTATGGCAGTTTTTTTTGATGGATCAAGGAGTAGACAAGGTGCATCAGGGAGCTATGTTTGTTTCACCTCAAGGAGTTAAGTATTATTCAGCTTTTAGATTTCAGTTTGCATACTCTAATAACACTGCTAAATATGAAGCTTTGATACAAGGATTACATTGGTCAATCAAGAGAGGAATCAAGAAATTTCAAGTCTTTGGTGACAATGAGTTGATTTTCAACCAAGTTAAGGGGCAACATGCTATCAAGAATGATCTACTCAAGTGCTATGAAAATAGGGTGTGGGACCTCATTGAAGATTTTGAGGGTTTTACGTCAAATCCATTCCTAGAAAAGAGAACCAAGTGCTAACAAAGCTTGCAGAATTGGGGCAACCTTTGGACGTTGTTTGAAAGCATTCAAAAAAGACAAGGTATAGCCAAACATCCATGTGATTGTAAGGCCTTCGATTCTGCACAACAATGTAAGTTGGCAAGTGTTTGAAAATGATCAGCAAATCATCCATTTCTTACAAGAAGAGGCTGAGTTCTCAGCTAAAAATCAGGAAAAGTTGGAGCAGCAATATGGTGACCAAGTGGTACAGCTGAGAACCAACAAACTACCAAAGGGACTTATTACTTTGGAGTCCATTTTCAATCCTAATGATCAGTTTAGGAAGGAGAAAGCAAACATCAACTCAAGGGGAAAGATTCAGGTGTCCATCTCAAAGTGGAAAAGACAAATCACTCCAAATTGGTAAGATGACAACCGAATAAGAAAGGTATGAGTTCATACAACTTTGTCAAGAATTCCCTGATGTGTTTTCTTGGAGCTATGAAGATTTGAAAGGTTTCAATCCCGAGTTAGCTCAACACACCATTGAATTGGATCCAAGTACTAAACCCATCAGGCAAAAACAAAGGCTAGTCAATCCACACATGGAGCCTCTCATGAGAAAAGAATTGAATAAGTTGATAGAGTCAAGAATCATATTCCCTATCAAGCATTCTAGTTGGGTGGCCAACTTGGTTCCAGTTAGAAATAAGAGTGGGGAAATCAGATTGTGTGTTGACTTCCAAGATTTGAATAGAGTATCTCTTAAGGATCATTATCCACTTCCTTCCATGGAGCAGATTTTACAAGTTATATTGGCTCGAGAGGTTTTCATTACTTGATGGCTATTCAGGTACAATCAGATTATGGTGAAAGAAGAGGATCAGTTGAAGACAACCTTTACAACCAAATGGGGACTTATGCATACAGAAAATGACATTTGGGTTGTCCAACGCTAGAGCTACTTTCCAAAGAGCAATGGACATGGTGTTCAAGGAATTGATTAACAACATGGTGCTGGTATATCTTGATGATATCATTGTTTTCTCAAAAAATGCAACAGACTATCTCTTTCATTTGAGACAAGTGTTCCAAAGGTGCAAAAGATTTGGAGTATCCTTGAATCCTAAAAAGTGTATTTTCCTAGCCCATGAAAGAAAAATTCTTGGCCACATTGTCTCCTAGGAAGGATTAGCAATTGATCTAGAAAGAGTTGAAGCCATAAGAGCACTACCATTTCCAAGCCATAAGAAGGCCCTTCAAATTTTCTTTGGGAGAATAAATTTTGTTCGAAGGTTTGTCCCAAATTTTGCAGCCCTAGTCAAGCCTATCATCAAGATGTTAAAGAAAAGCATAGGTTTCAAATGGACATCAAAAGGAAAGAAAGTTTTGAAGCAATCAAAGAAGCCATCTCACAAGCCCCAACTCTCATTAACTCGGATTTCACCAAGGATTTCATCCTCTATGCATTTGGGGGTGACGATACTATTTCTGTAATTTTGATACACCGAAAAAAGACAATGATGAAAACCAATTACTTTCTTCAGCCAAATCCTCGGAGGAATATGAGGTGAGGTATTACTTCATTGAGAAGCGTGTTCTTGCAGTAATTAGGAGCTTGAAGAAATTCAAGCATCTAGTTTCAAACAAAAGGTTCAATTGTTGGTTTCTCATGTGGGAGTTAAGGACTTCCTCCTTAACAGAGACCTCGAATGAAAAGAGAGCAGGATGGATCACTTGTGTCATGGAGTATGATATTGAGATCAAAGTCACCAAGTTGGTCGTGAGGAAAAGGGTTTTGTGAGCAGCTAGTCTTAAACAAACACAAGGAAGCATGCAATGAGAAGGAGGTTGTTATGGTGTTGCTGGACGGCCATGAGCAAGGAAGCACTCAAAAGGAAAATGATGATGTCCCCACTCCTTGCTATACCCAAGACATAATGCACTTCCTAAACACAAGTCTATGCCCTCCAGAGATAAGCAAGACCAAAAGAAGACACTTCAGATCGAGCTGTCCCATATGCCCTTGTTGATGGTGTTTTGTTTAAAAGGGATGTGAATGGAGTGCTTCGAGATGCATTGGTACAAATCAGATTCATAGGGTGTTGGAAGAGTTCCATGGTGGATTTGTCAACACCAATCCGACATTATGATAATTCTTCATTAGGAACTCCTCGCTATGATTATTAACTAATGCACACTCTTAGTTTGGTGGATGTAATCTAGAAACACAACAAACATAACACAAGAATACCATAGACTATGATAAGAAGGAATAATGATAAATCTGAAATATCAGTGTAAATTATAATATCAACATGAAATTGTTACAATCTCACCCATGAAGTTCTTCAAGTGTTATTAACTTCACTTGCCTTCAAACAATAACTATGGAAGAAACTTCACAATTACACCTCTTAATGGCTTCTTTAACACACCTTCAAAAATGATGACTTCCTTTACACACTTACTCATACAATATTTCTCACTACTTCTCTCTATGCTAAATGAGGGGGGTGGCCTCTTTATTTATAGGAATTCAGGCTTATCCACCTTATCTCTAAGATAGGATAGGAAATCTCTTCCGGCCAATCATATTTCAAGCCTAAACTCTTGCCTTTACATGTAGGCTTATCTTCTAAGATAAGATAAACCTTATCATCTCACATGGGTTCCATCTTTTTAGACTTTTCCACAAATAAAATATACAAAATATTTATGACATCACTCTTTGTCCTTATTACAAATATAATATTTCTAATTCCTAATCATGTAGACCCTACTTCTCTACTTATCCCAACTTTGACATTTTAACATTACTGCACCACTTATGACTAAGATTTACTTTTACAACATTCATATTGTACTTTGATCATTACCATATTCTAAATTATTGGTGGCACCGCATCGACGGCTATCTTCTATTGGACGCCACTACTAATTATACTTAACAACATCCTATTCCTAATACATACATTAATAAAATAGAAATTACGGAGGAAAATTTTAATGTTGACATTTTCCCCATTCCTAACTTCTACTCCATCCTCGAGTAGACTCTTATGGACATTTTGAAGTCGGTGCTTGGAAAATCTTTAACTTTTCATGGTTGACCCATTTTGTAATGGGAGTACCATCCAAATTCCTCCAAATGATATGTACCATTTTCATGCACAACTGCTATTTTGTAGGGCCCCATCCACTTTGGAAGAAATTTTCTGTCTTCTTTTTTTGTATCTGGAATCATATACTAGAACCAAGTCATTCACATGAAATGGAGACCAACGGATCTTTTGATCAAAGTATTCCTTCTGCTTCATTTTCTTCTTATAGCTTGTATCCTTCGTTATTTCTCTCATTTCCTCTAGCAAATGAAGATGTACCAACCTTTCTTTTACTGAATCACTTTCATCCATCCTTTCATTTTTCATAACTCTCATAGTGGGAATATCAAACTCAATAGGAAGAACTGGATCAATGTCATAAGCCAACTGAAATGGGGAGTATCATGTTGCTGACTTTGATGTTGCCCTATATGCCCACAATGCTGCATGAATCCTTTTATTCCACTTATGTACTTCACTGCAAGGCCGCATCTTTTGCTAGAATTTGACACAACACAAAAATTTGTTCGCTCCACCTCGTCCATTTGTGCTTGGCTTGTATGTTGTTGCCTTCTTGTGCTTAATAGAAAACTTGTTGACTAGGGCTTCTACCACCTCATTAATGAAGTGGCTTCCTTGATCTGTTACAATTTCTAATGGGTAACCAAATATAGTGACAATGCGTTCATATATGAACCTTGCCACTTCATCCATGGAAGTTGTTTTCAATGGCCTAGCTTCAACCCACTTGGTTAAATAATCTGTGGCAACTACAATATACTTATTTTGGCATGGGGTAGTTGGAAGTGGACCTACAATGTCTATTCCCCACTTTTCAAAGGGACCAAGTGGAAGAATAGGGCATAATGGAGCTGATGAAGTCTTATGGTTACCATGTGTTTGACAAATATCACATGTCTTACAATAATTATAACAATCTCTAAAAAGAGTGGGCCAATGATAACTTGCATCCAAGATCCTTCTTGTTGTAAGTTGTCCAGAGAAGTGTCCTCCACATGTACCATTATGGAATTCTTCTATCATCTCCTTCTCTTGATCACATCCAACTCGCCTCTCTGTACTGTCCATTAGTCCTATTCAAATAATACTCCATGCAAATAGAATATGGACGACGGATTGAGTAATCTTCCTCTTAGTCTTTGCATTGGCACCATCAGGAAACTTGAATTCATTTAGATAATTCCAAATATCTATGTATTCACTAGGGATTGTGTCAAGAGATAACAATGTTGCATCTGGGAAATCATCATCATCACAAGGTGAACCTAAACCATCATAGGCTCGAGAGAGTGCATTTGTATTTACATGCTTCTTTCCGGCCTATCTATAATATCAAATTCAAATTCTTGTAGCAAAATTATCCATCTTGCTATCCTCCCTGATGGGTTAGGCTTATTGAAAATATATTTTAGAGCCTGATGATTTGTTACAACTATAAATTTCTACCCTAGCAAGTAATTTCTAAACTTCTTTACAAAAAAATGATAGCTAGAGCCTCTTTTTCAGTTACATTATAATTTACCTTAAGCACTACTCATTTGTCTGCTCCCAAAGTAAATTGGATGATCATTCCCATTTTCATCCTTTTGGCTCAGAGTACTTCCTAGTGCTGCATCTGAGGCATCAATATACACAATGAATGGCTTGCTCCAATCTGGATTCTTTAAAACAGGTGAAGACACTAGGGCTTCCTTCAGTTGTTCAAAAGCTTCATGTGCCTTATTTCCTAGTTCATAAGTAACATCCTTCTTCAAGAATTGGGTTAGTGGTTGTGTAATCTTTGAGAAATTTTTGATGAACCTTCTATAGTAACCCACATGGCCTAAAAATGATCTCAACTTACTTCTATTCATAGGAAATGGTAACTCTTTGATTTTTGAAACTTTATCAGATCAGTACCAATACCATCTCTAGGATACAACATGCCCTAACAAAACACCTTTAGAACATCCAAAGACACACTTTGTAGGGTTTAGTGAGGCTTGTGCTTCATCTAACCTTTGAAATGCTATCTCCATCTAGTGCAGGTGGTCCATCTTGCTCCCATAGATGCAAAAATCATCTAGAAATACTCTGATGAAGTTCCCAATGTAGGGTTCAAACACCCTATTCATCAAGCTGGAACGTTGCCGGAGCATTACACAACCCAAAAGACATAACTCTATAAGCAAACGTTCCCCAAGGAGTGGTGAACGTGGTCTTCAACTGATCTTTCTCTGCTATACAAACTTGGTTGTATCCACTATATCCATCAGCAAAACTATAGCACTCTTGGCCAGCTACTTCGTCCAAAATCTAATCTGAGAATGGAAGAGGGTAATGATCCTTCTTTGTTGCCTTATTGAGCTTTCTATAATCAACACAAATGTGTAGCTTCCCATTATTTTTTATTGAGATCACAATGGGAGGAACCCATTCTCGAATTCTCCACAAAGAAATATAAATCCCGCATCAAGCAACTTATCTATTTCTTCTTTTACGCCTTGGAAAAATTAGGATTCATTCTATATGGCATTTGCTTTATGGGCTTAGCACCATCTACCACTCAATAGAATGTTCTACCCAACTTACTTGATAGAGTTCCTTGTAATCAAAAGTGAATATGTGTATGTACCTTCAAAAGAGCCGGAGGTAGGATTCCTTCTCACTCTCCATCACAACATCACCAATCTTTATTTGTTGGAGATGATCATCAATTTCTTCTTCGATAATTTTATGGGATCATGAGTCGAGTGATCGGAAGGATATCCATGACCGAAACATCAACCTCACTTTCTTCATCTTCAAGTGTCCACTTCACTAGTAATCAAGTAATCGAGAGGATGTCCAATCATCGGTTTCATCACTTGAATCTACATGTTCTCGCCTTATGATGTAGAGGGATCATATTTATCTCACCCTCTCTCTACCACATCCAAGTGTCATGAAACCTTCATTCCAGTAGTTTCTTGCATGAAATCTCCTTAGCCATGGTCTTCCCAACAACATTGGGTACGCAATAAAGACCATTTTTCATCACCCGAAAGTCTACCACACATACAACACCCATAATGATATATGCCACATTTGAAACTACACCTTCTCGGTTTAGTTTTTCCTTTATTTAATGACCTTAACATAAGTGTTGAGGGGCGATCAATTTTTAAACCCAACATATTCATTACAAACTCGGTCATTACATTAATCGTAGCACCTCCATCAACTAAGACATCATGAATTGAAATACCATTACATGATACCTCAGCCAGGAGCATAAGGATCCACCTCTCGCCTCCAAAACAAGGACCTCAACCTCATTCCTTCATTGATCATTGAGTCCGCTTCACAACTCCCGCCTCTTCTCGTAAGACATAGCTAAGAGTTGAACATATGTAATATTTACAGGCCTTTTGGATAGATCATCTAAGATGGAGTATGGTCCTTGTCCCCGTGAAATAAGGAAATCCCGCACACCCAACTTTCTTCTCCTATGTTTCTTACTATTTCTCCTTTCATCTTCTTAGGATCATTTCCATCTTGGTTATCTTTTTCTTTCTTTCTTTTTGTTACAAACACATCTACTTCATTATTTATGCTCTTATCTACTACATCAAAAGAATTCACAGGTGCTTTCCCTTTATCATTATCTCTCGTACTGGATGTAGAAGCTCTATCCGAACAATTATACTTATAATGACCCTTTTTATAACAACCATAACATACAACTTCAGAAATATTTATTTTTGACCTCTATCTCCTCCCCGAGAACTAAATTAATTTTCTTGAAGAAGATTAATAGTTAATCGACCCATCTTTCTCGAGTAGATCTTCATACTCAGGTAGATGTACTAGGAGAAGGATTTGTGCTCATCGAGAGTGGTCAGGATTCTGACCAAAGGTGCTAGTGTAGGCTCTACTTTAGCAACAATTTCTTTGGGCTCCTCTTCCATGCTTTCTTCTTGCCTTCTTGCAATCTCCTTTGCTTGTTCAATGGTAGCTGGGTGGTCATACTTCACTCGTTTTCTGATCTCTGGCTTCATCCCAAGAATGAAGTGCTTACAGAGGAGATTATCCACGCCATTCATTAACCCATCCACTAATCCTTCCTTCCGGATCTGGGCATCGAGCTTCCTCCTTAGCTCTAGAACATGAGCATGATAATCCCTTATCTTCTCCTTCTCTCCTTGGGCTAGCTTTGTGATATCGATCATGAGATCTACATATTTCTTTTGTTCACCAAATTCTTCAAGAAAAATTTCAGTTAATAAATCCCATGAGTTTTTCACATTATCACCTAGTGTTTCAAACCACCTAAGGGCTGAACCATCCAAAAATGTAGGAAAAATTCAGTCCATTATTCCCTTCTTATAAGGCCATTACAAATACAAGATCATTTTAAACTCTCGAATGAAAGAGGAAGCATCTTCATTAGATTGGGCTGAAAAATAGAATCTTCCCCATTTCCAAAAGTAACCACAATGAAATACCAACCCACAAGTACAATCAACAAGACTTATGTGCACAAATAATTGGAATCACTATAATAGAAAATAGAAATGACCACGGTAAACTATGGTAAAACTTGACTTACTACGGTAAAAATTGACTTTACTGTGGTAAACACTATTCACAAAAAAAAAGTGAAGTTACTTTACTGGCAAAAATAAAAGTGACTTTACTTGTGGTAAACACTATTCAAATTAAAAAGTGACTTACTGCGGTAAATACTATTCATGGTAAAAAGTGACTTTACCATGGTAACTACTATGCACAAGTAAAAAAAGGTTACCCTCCAAATATTTTCTAACTAAGTGGGAATATTTCTCCAGAAAATCCACCAATGAGGAATGGTCCCGGCAACGGAACCAAAATGTCAACACCAATCCGACACTATGATAATTCTTCACCGGAAACTCCTCGTGCTATGATTATTAACTAATGCACAACTCTTAGTTTAGTGGATGTAATCTAAACACAACAACAAACATAACACAAGAATACCATAGACTATGATAAGAAGGAATAATGATAAATCTGAAATATCAGTGTAAATTATAATATCAACATGAAATTTTACAATCTCACCCATGAGGTTCTTCAAGTGTTATTAACTTCACTTGCCTTCAAACAATAACTATGGGAGAAACTTCACAATTACACCTCTTAATGGCTTCTTTAACACACCTTCAAAATGATGACTTCCTTTACACACTTACTCATACAATATTTCTCACTACTTCTCTCTATGCTAAATGAGGGGGTGGCCTCTTTATTTATAGGAATTCAGGCTTATCCACCTTATCTCTAAGATAGGATAGGAAATCTCTTCCGCCAATCATATTCCAAGCCTAAACACTTTCTTTTACATGTAGGCTTATCTTCTAAGATAAGATAATCCTTATCATCTCACATGGGTTCCACCTTTTTAGACTTTTCCACAAATAAAATATACAAAATATTTATGACATCACTCTTTGTCCTTATTACAAATATAATATTTATAATTCCTAATCATGTAGACCCTACTTCTCTACTTATCCCAACTTTGACATTTTAACATTACTAAACCACTTACGACAAATATTTACTTTTTACAACATTCCTATTATACTTTGATGCTTACCGTATTCTACATTATTGGTGGCACCGCATCGATGGCTACACCGTTATCTTCTATTGACGCCTTGACTACTAATTATACTTAACAACATCCTATTCCTAATACATACATTAATAAAATAGAAATTATGGAATTTTTTTAATGTCGACAGATCACCGGTGGTCATTTTGCACCAAGTGACACTCTAAAGATTATGAGGGTTGGTTATTATTGGCCCAAAATTTTTAGTGATTGTTATGCATAGATCAAGTGGTGCAAGAATTGTGCCTTCTTCACGGTAAAGAAATGCTAGCTACCCTTCCATTGCATCTAATTTCAGTTGACTAGCCATTAAATACATGCAATGGGGTTTGGACTTCATTGGAGTCATTGATCCCAATTCAAGCCAAGGGCACAAATGGATTTTAACAGCAACAGATTACTTCACCAAGTGGACTGAAGCAGTAGCACTCAAGGAAGTAAATGAATCTAACATCCTAGATTTCTATGAGGGAATAGCAACCAGATTTGGCATACCTACTACAATAATATCAGATAATGCATTTGCATTCATTGGGTCTAAGGTGACTGAATGGGCTGTCAAGAATGGGATCTACCTAAGCACTTCATCAAATTATTACCCTCAAGGTAATGGCCAGGTTGAATCTACAAACAAGAACTTGTTAAGGATCATTAGGAGGACTCTTGATGAAAATCAGAGGTCTTGGCATACCAAATTGAAATCAGCCTTATGGGCTGATAGGATAACTCCCAAGAGATCTACAGGTAATTCTCCATTTAGGCTTGTTTATGAAAGAGAGGAAATTTTTCCCATGTCACTTGAGTTGCCAACATTGGAACTCATGAAACAGCTTGGAGTTTTTGAGTTTGGGCCATGGAGGTTAGATATGTAGAATTGATGGAGCTCTAAGAAATCGAAATCGGGCATCCCAAGCAATGGAGAAAGATCAAGCTTTGATCAAGAAGACCTTTGATAAGAAGGTCAAGGATAGATCTTTCTAAGTTGGAGATCTAGTGTTAAAATTGGATGTAGAAAGAGCAAAACCGGGAAGGCATTCAAAATTTGATGCCATTTGGAGTGGCCCATACATGGTCACAAAGTGTAAGGACAACAATGCTTTCCAATTGTCTTCATTGGATGGTGAAGAACTACAGATTCTAGTCAATGGAATCCATCTAAAGCATTGCTACTGAAGAGAATTCTCCACCTTGTACATATTAGCTTAGGTTTTCATTCCTCCAAGTGCTTGTGCACATTGTTTTGTTGTAGATTAGCTTTGCTTTCCCTAAGTGCTTTGGCACAAGCTTGCTGTTCTTGGAAATGTGTGTTGTAGGCCTTGCCCCAATCAGATGATGCTCCACCCTCCACCTTCCTTCTTGCAGTGTTCTATCCAGTTGGGGTGCCAAGTAGAGAATTTAATGACATAATGCCCAATGGATTACTTCAGGCAACTGGTAACTTCATCCAGTAGTTAGATGACCCCTCTAAGTCGCCAAAATTTTTATCCAAAATGAGCCCCTTGCTCATTTTGTGGCTAACTCCCTTCATTCTTCCCTCTCTTGTGCCTCAATCATAATTTTTTTCTTTTCAGGAACTCAAGACTTTCTAGAAATGGCACCATTAGATAGATCTTTTTCTCAGCTTTCCAGAAAGGTAAAGTTTTCTTCCTAACTCCATGTATTTTTGAAGTTATGGCTCGGCAGAGTTTTTGTGGGAAATTTTCTCCTGAAAGGTCCACAGCCAGTAATATGCTGCCACATGTCCTCGGGAGTGGCGGAGGGTGGAGGTAAACTTGGAATTTTACTAAGTGATTCAGCAAGTTTTCAAAAGGAACATTTCACCCCGAAGGCCCACCAATGAATGAGATGCTGCCACGTGTCCAGGGAAAGGAAATTGAAAAAAATTCTAAGGGTTGATCCAAGCAAAATTTTTGATGCTAGGCCCACATCGAATCATATTGTGCCACATGTCTCCAGAGGAAAAGAGTGGCGAGGGTGGAGTTAAAATGAAAAAATGAAAAATTTGACTAAGTGTTGGCACAACTGAAAATTTTCGGCCCCAAGGCCCACACCGAACCACGCCGCACCATGTGTCCTCAGTCCCCAGAAGTGGCGGAGTGCGGAGGTGAAGTTAAAATTTTGGTGAAATATTTTGCGAAGGCGTAAAGTCAAAGTTTTCCCACAAATTCCACATCCAATGGCCTCATGCCACGTGTCTCAAGGCCCGTGGACCGCGGAGGAAGATTTGAAAATTTAACGAAGTGTTTTTGCAAAAAATTCAAGAGGAAGTTTTTGCCTACCACCCCTCCGACTAGTCAGAGCTCGGCACGTGTCCTCGGGGACAGAACGGCGGAGTGCGGGGGAGATTGGGATTTTTTCCCAAAGGTTAAATCAAAAGAAAAAATGTTTGCCCTAGGTCCTATGCCCAATGAGAACCTGAAATGTGGCACCAGGAGTGGCGGAGTGCGGGGAAAAGTTGGAAATTTTCCCAAAGAAAAATGAAGGAAATTTCAAAAGGAAAAGTCCGCCCCCAAACGCGAGCCAATGGAATCTTGCCACATGTCCGGTGGCGGAAAAAATATAGGACAGGCCCACATGGAAAAATCTCTAGGAAAATCCCGCAACGAATGGGGTTTTGCCACATGTCTGAGTCAAAAATATGGCCAAAAGTGACGAAAAATTTAAGGGGCAGAGGCCCGCAACGAATCAAATCATGCCATGTGTCCTCAGATCATCGGCCCGGCGGAGATTTTGGAAAATTTTTCCAATGGTCAAAACGATGGAAAATGAAGCACAGAGGGCCCACATCCAATCAGAACATGCCACATGGCACTTGGAACTTTGGAGCATGGGGATTTTTGGGGAAATTTTCCCAAATGCAAAAAGTGGAAAATTTTAAATTTTTCGCCCGCCAATCCATTTTGGCCCTATTTTGCCCTAAAATTTCAAATGGCCATAACTTTCAATCCAGAGCTCAATTTTTCATGTTCTTTATATCAACGGAAATTTGGTGAAATTCTCTACAAGATTCCAGGGTCAATTTTGTATTTTGATGGAGTTTGAGAGAGAAAATTGAAAAATTCCTCTAGCACGTGGTCATGAGCAGAAATGACGTTTCAACCACCATTTTTAATGGAGAATGGCTTGCATTCTCTCCCAACATGGTGGAAAATGCCAGGAAATGGACTTGTAAGGATGACCATCCTATTTTATTGCATTTTTGGTTGGTGGTTGAAGTTGTCCCATGTTTTCCCACATTTCTCTCTCCTGGGGTCATTTCTGGCATTGTAAAAGCCAAATTTGGCTCATGTTTTTGGGTGTGGAACATTTTTACATGTATTGCAGGCCCCCTCTTTCACCTTGGAAGTGATTTTGTGGAATATCGACCTTTTCCAAGACTGCAACCTATTTTTTCCTCTCAGATGTTGTAATGCATGTGTTTTGGTAATGGAAATGACAATGCAGGCTCTGTGAATGAGTTTTAATCCTCTGTTTGTGTTGTTTGATTCATTTCTGACCTTCCATTATAGTTTATCAGTTTTGCACGAATTTTTTTGCATTTCCATGATTTTTGTCAATCTGTAGAAGTGAAAAATGCTCACCACTCCTTTGGTGCATCACCTTATTAGCACTAGTTTCAGTTTTTTTTTGCATTCTCTATCTCTGTCCTCTTTGGAATTTAGAGTAGGATTTTGAGCTTAAAACCTGCATAACTTGCAAGTAACCCCCCTTATTAGAGGAGTTGAGGAACCAACCTCTAACCTAGAGATTCTTTTCCCATTTTTACAAGTCCCACACTTGGGGAAAAGATTCAATGTTGTGCAATCACACTGGATGTCCAAAGTGTCAAACTAGAAATCTGATCAACATCTAGGGGTATTGCTAATTTACAACAACAAGTACCCTTGAGTGGGCCCCACATCCTCTACATATGTTCCCAAATGTGCCAAACCCGAAATTGGGCTATTTATGGCATTTTAAGTGACCCTTTTTAGTTTTGGGAGTTCACTTAGCATGAAAATAAGCCCTTGGACCCTACCTATTAGGTAGGGGGCTTAATTTCAAGGAATGGAGGGAGTTTACCTCCCATTTATCCTCTCTTTTGTCACCATCCATGTAAGATGGATTGGAATGTGTGTGTTGTAAAAAGTTACACAAACTTGTCTCATTTTCTTTTTGGGCAATTTGGGAGAAGGGTGTTTAAAAGTGAGTTTATATTTTCTCCATTTTATTTTGGGAATCTTTGACTTGGAGGGAAGAGAGGGGTGACACATGTCACCCCCTCATTGGTGAGGAAATTTGTTTATTTCTCTTCAAATACTCCCTCATGTGGGAGAAAGAGAACTCTTCCTTTTGGATTTTTTTTTCTTGGAGACTTTTGGAAGTTGGAGTTTTCTTGGACAAGGAATTGGGAAAGCTTAGAGATTTGGAGAGCTTATGGAGGTAGGCTCTTTTATCTCATTTTATGTTATCTTGCATGTTAGATCTTAAATTTCTTATGGTTGAAATTTGTGTTTTGTTGCTTGTGTTGTATTTTTCTTGGGTATGTTATTTATTATTTTCTCCATCCATCATATAGCGTGATGTATTTTGGAGTTTTATGGGGGAAGAGTGAAGGATTTTCCCTCTTAAACCTCATGGATTGATGGGCAAGCCATGTTGGTTATTTTTATTTCCCCTCATATGGTTTGAACCCTCTTCCCCATCCTTGGAGAGGAAACCCAATGGGTTTGAAAAACCTCCCAAGGAGAATTTTAGGCGAATGGGTAGAGCAATAAGGAAAGATTGTTGTATTGGAAGGATAAGGAGGTTTTGTGAAGAATCTTGTAAGTATGCAACCTATGGTTGGATCACATTCTTTGTAATTTTGGATGTATCTGTAAAAACCTATAATTATGCCCAAGCAATTTAAATACTTAAATTGCGCTAATTATCCCCTTTCTCACAAAACAATGACATATCGTCAAAAGAGCTTATATTCCCTCTTGTTGTCATTAATTAATTACAATGCACTAATTGATTAAGTCGCCTATCCAAATTAACAACCTAGTTAATGACCTTCCTTTAATTATTTACCCCTTCTTTCTAGACTAATTAATCATTATTAATTAATTAGCCTTCCATTTCATTTAACCAACAAATCAATATTTAAATAATTTAATCCCCTTCTAATGGCCTAAATCGTACTAATATTCCTCTAATTGGCTTCTATAAGCTTACACCTACCTATTAGTTAATCACTTTTGATTAATTAAAACACCCCCCAACTCCCATGACTTGCTAAGCATAAATTAAACCCTTCTAAAGTAAGGTTACCTTTAATAAAGCAACCTTATCCATTCCTAATCATGTTTTACCTTTATCCCACATGCAAAGGGATGAAGTGTTTCCTTTATCCATTGGGCTATATAAGGATCCCTCCTTCTACCTTTATACCTACACCTAATTCCCTTGAGAAAGCAAAAGAAAGCACATAGTCTTGCACTAAAAGCCTTTTGTCATTCTCAAGCCCTTCCATCATCCATCTTGAAGAGATAAGCCTCACACCCAAGCATCCTTGAAGGATCAAAGCAAGAAATATTGTTGATTGACATTGGACTACATAGGTCTATTTGATTTAATTAGGCAATTTAGAAGAATAGAGTTCTTGATTTGCATTATGTTTGATTTCACTATTTCAAAGTTATGATGCTAGTGTATGCCTTGTTCATTTCTTCATCTTGATGGTACTCTTTCTTGTTTCTAGCTAGGTTAGGGAACTATTTTAGGTGGTAGTTCTTGCTTTCAATATAACTTAGGAAAAAGAATACTTGTACACATTTGGCATGCCCGGTGGGACCCTTAGTCCCATGGCATTTTAGTTTAAGTTTCATTGTTTTGGCTAATTTTTGATATACACATGTAGTAATTAATGTCCATTTTCTTGGAATTTTTGCTAATTTGATATGTGTAACCTCATGTTCATAGCCATAATTTTAATGGGTTATTTCCATTCTTAAGCTAACTTGTCAAAATTTGAGATATTGTGAGTTTTCTTGTGTTTGTTGCCGTATTTTGGTTGTAGGTCTAGCGCAGTACATTTTTAGGGGTGCAGGCACGGTTTTTGTGGTGCACACGCCTCTCTGCAGTAGTGCAAGTGCACTTGAGAAAACTTATTACTCTATTTGTCGTCACTTCTAGGGGACCGACTTGGGAAACCTAGAAATGGTGGCTTAGCCTTGATCAAGAACTTCTTGTTTACATGCTTGATGCAGATCTTCCCGATATTTTCCCTGTGCCTTTTGTGCTGATTTAAGGTATAAATCAACATACTCCACAAAGTTGGGAAACCTTAGGATTTGATCAAAGTAACCTCCATCCAATTTCACCATAGACTCTCTGCTTGATTTCTTACTGAGCGGGAGGCTGAGTCATAGTTGGAAGTGTAGGATAGGATGAATTCAGGGCATTGAGATGATATTGGTAATCTTGCTGCAAGAGAAAGACCACTTCATGCTATCGACTTCATCGAGGTATTCGAGAAGAATCCTAAATTCTCTTCCTGAAGTCCTCCATATCTATATTGTTGAGCTCTGTGTCCCAAATGTCATAATTATAGCTTATGTAAGAAGAAGACTCCATCTTTTGATAATTATACTTCATCTTTTCTGTCTTATCTGACTTATCCTTATATTGGTCGGGGTTCACCATGAGGATTCTCGAAGAAGAAATGCCTTGATGATTTTTGGAAGATTAATCGAGCTTGAAAGTCTGCATTTGGACAATCGCATAGATGCGTCACACTATTCGGATTTTGATACTTGCAAAAACCTTAGAAACTGACACAATGGAGTGTATGTCAAAATTTAGGACATGTTGAGCATCGATGAAAACCCGACACACTATAGAAGCGAAGAAGTGTCGACAAGTAGGAAAACCCGACACACACGGTGAAACCCGGAGGATGTCGAGTAGGTAGAAAATCCCAACACACTGCAGATCTTGATGGATGTCGAGCACTGGAAAAACTTGAAACAAAGTGGAAAAATTAGAATGTTAAACACCATGCAAAACCTGAAACAAGTATATCAGGTTTCTGACATGTCGATATGAGAGATTCCCACCTTGTGATCACTTAGGAATTTTAGACTCTTTTGAAATCAACAAGGTACAACTTATAAAAAAAGGAAAAGTAAATAACCTAGGGATTAATTTCAAACAAGAACTCATATGGGAAAAAGACAAGAAACAAGGAAAATATCCCAAAATCCTAAACCAGTAAAGAAGGAGGTAAAGAAATGGAAACCCCAAACAAACACCTCATAAATAACCCAAAAAGCTTCAAAATAGAAAGAAGAGAAGATTACCTTCAACAATATTGAAAAATGATCAAAGACGGATGGCAAAATCAATCAGAAAGCTTGATTGGGTTTGGAGGTAGAAGAAGCATAAGCGAAAATCCAACACAACAAAAATGAACAAAGTAACAAATGATGTGGAAAACAAACTATTTATAAAATCCTAACATTAATTACACCTCACTTGACCCGTGTGCCAACTGCCAAAAAACTAGAAATTAGTGACATGTCATCATGTTTGGAGCATCTGAAAACCCGATACAAAGGATTTGATTCAATTCGGGTTTCAGGAAACAAACGACATGAAACATGTATTTGGAAAAGCATGTTCC
The DNA here is from genome assembly GCA_018340775.1 of Taxus wallichiana var. yunnanensis. Taxonomy (NCBI): domain Eukaryota; kingdom Viridiplantae; phylum Streptophyta; class Pinopsida; order Cupressales; family Taxaceae; genus Taxus; species Taxus wallichiana. Next base: position 635,713,640 of record CM031234.1, read on the forward strand.
GATGCTTAGTAGTTCTGAAAACTTGAGACACTGTGGATCTTGAGAAATTTGGTTTCGAGTTTCGGGGAACATGAGACATTTTTCATGCTAGAAACATGTTTTCATCTAATGAAAACACTGAAAACCCGAACATCTCTTTGAAAGGGAATTTTAAGAGATTTTTCCAAATTTTTCCTATGGTTATCTCAATTTTAGCTGAAATCACTAAAATGAGATAACAACTGGCTCTAATTGGGGACTTTCTTTGAGACATCAAAGGAAGAGAACTCATGTATCAAAAATATTTATCCATTGGGCTATGGAGTCAAGAGAAGAAAAACCAAAAACAAACAAATAAAGAAAGAAATAAATAAAGCAAACACACAACAAAAATAAATTATAATACAGTGCAAGAGAGAATCTTACATTACTGATGGAACAACTTCAGATGTTTGCCACTGAAAGGTAGAGGAGAAACTCTCCATCAAGATACGATAGAAAAAGATATTTTCACCATTCAAATGATGAATTTTGAAAGGACATTTCCATAAAGAATCAAACTTTCCATGCATCCATTTTTGTTCCCTTCTCTCTCTTAGAAGTATTAGATCTCCAATCTGAAATCATTTTTCTTTGATTTCTTGTCAAATATATTTTGACCTTACTCGATGATCTCAGTAATGTGATCCACCACCTTGTTTCATTCTTCTTCTAGCCTGGCTAGGTACATTATCCTTTTCTCAATGGAACTTTGAAAAGTTTCATCCTCAATTGCTTTAGCCAACCGTAAGGCTGGTAATTCTACAGAGATAGGAATCTTAGCATCAATTCCATACAACACCTAGAATGGGGAAAATCCAATATCTCACTTAGGAATAATTTGATCTGCCCATAATGCATCATACAATGCTTTGTGCCATGTCCTCTGATTCTCATTGACCAACTTTCTAATTATGGTCACCAGGTTCTTGTTGCTTGATTTAGCTTGACCATTTCCTTGGGGGTAATAATCGGATGAATGAGCCAACGTGATCCCAAATCCATAGAAAAATTCTATCAACTCATGTGATGAGAAATTGGAAGCATTTCAGCAATGATCTTGTGAGGCACACCAAATCTAACAATTATATTCTCCTTGAGAAAGTTGCACATAGCTTCGGAGGTGGCGTGCTTGATTAGCGCAACTTCCACCCACTTGGTGAAATAGTCTGTGGTAGTGAGCACGTAATTATGACCGACACTAGAGGTAAGATTTAGTAATCCAATGAAATCAATTCCCCATTGGCGAAAAGGTTCTTTAATTATCATAGGCTTCAAGGGAAGAGTTGCCAACTTAGGACAACTAATGAAATGTTGACAAGCTTCACACTTAACCACCCATTCAACTGAATCTCGAAAGAGAGTAGGCCAATAGTACCTAGACCATAAGATCTTGTAAGCCATCATGGACGAAGAGAAATGTCCTCCGCATGCTATATTGTGGAAGGATTCTAGAAACCTTATTTGCTGATACTTATCGACACAACGCAGAATACACCATCAATAACCTTTTTGTATATACCATTATCCCATAGAATGAATCTTACAGACCTTAATTTAAGCATCCTATTATCTTTTGGCTTAAATGTGGGGACATTCTTTGTAAGTTAATAAGAAATTGATATCTGCATACCATTCGCTCGGTTATGCTTATAAAAAGCACCATGGGCAATTTTGAAGAAGTATCTTGACTTCTTCACATTCTATCTCGAATTATTTTCTATGATCGGTTGTGTCTCTTCCTCATACCAACTTCGTAGGTATGATATCCAAGTCATATTCTTGGATTTTAGCTATCCAGTTACCCTGTTGACTACCCAACTCTTGTTGACTCAAAATGGACTTAACTGCAGTATTAGGGACAAGAACAAGAGTGTGAGAACTCAACACAAATTCCTGAAATGCTTCACTACTCTCACCACTACATAAGCATGCTTTTCAATTTGTGACATCTTCAATTCATGTTCCTTTAGTGGGTAGATCATGAAAGTAATGGGAGATTCAATTACTTCTTTATTCTTCGCATCAGGTTGGATGATCTTTGTGTGTGTGGAAGCGTAGTTGTACATGATGAAATCCTTCTTGAAGTCTAGGCATACCAGAATAGGAGCATGATAAATTTCTCTTTTGACTTCTTCAAAAGCAAGCTTCCTACAAAGTGCTCCATCAAAATGCGCCTTACCTTTCATCATCCTAAGGATATCCTTTATTTTATCGGCAAAAAGTCAGGTACAAATATTCTTAGGAAATTGACCTTCCCAAAAAAGGAATGCACCCCAATTTTGCTTGTAGGTAGGGTAAGGCTTTGAATGGCCTTCACCCACTGTAGGTCGATCTTGGTTCCTTCTTTAGTCACCATATGACCCAGAAACTTACCTTCTATTACTTTGAACATGGAATTTTTAGGATTTAATGAAATCCCATGAAGCCTGCATCTTAAGAGTACCTGCTCCAGGTGATCATAATGATCACTTCACCTCTTAGAGAAGACCACCAAGTCATTCAAATATACAACTATGACATTTACCATAAAATCTCTAAAATCTAGGTCCATAGCTCTTTGAAATGTGGCTCTGACATTAATCAAACCAAAAGGAATCCTCCTGTAAGAAAAGGTCCCACATGGGGTGGTGAATGATGTTTTATGTTGATCCTCACCGCTACCTCGATGTCGATTATACCCCAAAATCCATCAAGCATGGATAACATTTTTGATCCAAAGACATGTGTGCAATACTTGATCCACGATACAAAATGGGTAATTGTATTTCAATGAGGACTGATTAAGGTTCCAAATTCAACACAAATCCGATCTCACCATTCCTCTTTACGGACGGGGGACGATGTTAGCAACCCATATAGAATGATGGATTGGGAAGATAATCATTGTGTGTCTAACATCTTTTGAATTTCTACAAGAATATTCCCTAAGATCTTTGGGTTTTAATTCCTTTGCTTCTACCCGTAGGGCTTGACATCATACTTCAAAGGGATGTTATGCTACACATCCTTAGGCTTGAAAGACTTGGATCCACATAGGACCATGGCAAGACATCCATATATCTCTTTAGGAGTGAAGTGAATCTTCCTTTCTCCTTAGGAGAACAACATTTTATGATGTTTACCATCCATGGTTGGTCAGAAGATCCCAGATTAAATTGATCTACCTCGATGAAGAAGCACCTTCACTTGCCTTTTATCTTGAATAAAGCAGTCATGCTTGTCAAACAGACCTTCGGAGAAACCAATCCCTTCTGAATCTTATTGCCTTTGAGCTAGATGAATTCACCATCAATCTCTTGATATGAATTCAAGACGGACTCATGGAAAGCGCTTCTGATCCTTCAAAATAATGCTCACTAAAATTATCAGCTTTCTCAAGAAAAGACAATACATGTTGATCATCATTGAACACTTGCTAGTGTGCTAAATTATTTGGAACACTTGGACGATACATAATCTCAATGGTATACTTGTCCTATTTGAACTTTGGGTGAGGAAGGAGAACATATGCAGACATGGCTAAAGAATCAGCTTTATCATTGTAATATCTTAAAACTGCCTTGATGGAAAAAGCATCAAAGCATTCTATAATGCCTTAGGTGATTATTTTTTACTTGATAGATTCCCCTTACTTGATTTACAATCAACTCAGCATCTCCCTACACTTTGAGATTTCAGATTCCCTTTTGCCTTGCCATTTCTAATCCTAATAAAAATATTCGTATTCAACCGTGTTATTAGTATTTTCAAATTACAGCTTGAATGTGAAGGGAAAGATCTTGAAATCTAGAGATATAAGAACCACACCAACTGCAGTGACCTAGTAGTTGAACAACTCCCATCAAACTCGAGGGTCCAAATAGCATTAGGATATTCTTCCTTGATACCTATAGAAGGCACCTCCAATGTCATGAAATAATTTCCCAAGCCTACATCTTCAAAGAGAATTTGAGCTTTGGGGTCATTTGATTTAGTGACCAGGTACTTTGCTTGCGCTTCAGGGTGGAGGACATGAGGAAATCCATTCACTAGAATTTTAGCTTTGGTCCAGTCCATATTGATTTCTCCTCCGACATCTTTGCAAAAATCTCTCCTAAGAGAATACCATAAGCAATTGGGATATCAGCGACCAAGATAGTCATTTTTACTCTCTTTTCTGGGAATGCGACAAATGCAAACTGTGCATCCTTGATTTGGCCAATCAAGGGGACTTGCTTGGTTTCCATGGAGTAACACCATCCATAAGATTTAGTCAAGGTAAGTCTAAGGGCATGGGCTACTTTTTCGGGCATCACGTTATCAGAGGCTCCTGAGTCAATTATGTAATTGTTGAGTTTAAACCCATTTATAAGTAAGGAAAAATAAAACATTTCAATCTTTCCCGAAGAAGCACAAAAGGTCATATTATTCTGAGGTAGAGGCTGAGGGGGATTAGGAAAAATGACTTTTGAAGATGAAGGGATAATAGCCTTGCTTCTAATGAATTTGGCAAGTTTCTCAAATTTCTCAGGATTCGACTGAAGGTATTCGGCTTTTGATATTTGGATCTTAGTTTTCTTTGCATGATCAATAATGTCAAAAGCGGTATATGAAGGAATGATGGTGGGATTAGTTTTGGTTACATTGGTATGAGCCGAGGTACTGGTCTTAGGGGTTGGAGAAAGAGAGTTAGAAGAATAAATTACCTTTTTAGTTATTTCCTTCTCGGTTTGTTACGAGATAGGAGAGCCTCTTTTAGCCATAACCACGGGAACTTCTTTACCCTTCTCCTTAAATCCTTCAACCGGCTTTCTAGGGTTCTGAGATTGAGCTTGAGTGAAGACTGCAAATGATTAACCATCATGTTCACATAAGTCTTCCTCATATTCCAAGTACCCAATGTTGGAGTCGCCAACTGAATCATCAAAAGACTCATCAACATATCTTGAAGCTTTAAAAGTTTCGTGAGAATCTTGATCTTCTGGTTTTTCATCTTCCTCAATTATTTCCACTGTTATGTTGATAGGAGGAGCTTCAATGGCTAGCCTTGTTGGAGCAGTAGTCAACCAATTCCTATCTCTTATAGGAGCGCCATTGGTATTGTTGAAATTCCATCTAGGAATATCCCGATAAGGAACGTTGGTCACCTGTTGAGACATTTTCTTCTTCAAAGTGATCAATTCATTGGCCATCTTCTGGATCATAGGGTTAGTAGTACTTTGAGAAGAACTCTAATTTTTAGGCTTAGATGACTCTCTTCTGATCTTTCCTGCCAGAATGAGATCATCTTCTATTTCAGTGGTTGTAGCTTGAGTAGTAGCCAAATCAAGGATAACAGACCTTCTTAATAAGAAGCTCACATCGAAAATGAGCATTGATGAAGAAACACTTTTGATTTTCAAGAGTGGTAATGGCTAGCACCACAATATTCGAATCAGCTTATTGAATTTGGATAGGAAGTCCCACATGGGTTCATCGAGACTCCTTCATATGTGTAAGTTGTGCTAGCAAGGCATGTGAGTATTCAGTTGGTTTGAGCCTTGCTTCAAATATGGATCTTATGGTAGCCAGATTGGTAATGCATGCATTCGAATATGGTAGAACCATTTCTTTGCCACACCATGCAATGTTTAAATGAATATTCAAATAGAGACATCTTCATGAGCTACCCCAAGGATGTTGTATGCTACAAAGAATGAGGTGATGTGTTCATTAGGGTGCTTCTTCCCATCGCCATTGAATTTGGGAATATTCTTACGAGATCCATGTGGTAGTTCATGCAATAGAAGAGTTAGGAAAAGAGGACCAATAGCTACACCCAAAGGCACAGGTTGTGCTACCATCCTTCGAAAGAAGTGCATACAAGAATCTAAGTATCAGACAAGAATAATGCATGGTAGGTTGCAGATGCTTCTTATTCTTGAGGAACCTGAGTTCTTCGGATAGGTGAAGAACTTCTTGCTCGGCTAGATACAACACTATTGGGGAAAATCTAAAATTGTGTTGTTGAAGCAGATCAAAGAACGGATCAGTTTCACCCCTGGTTCACTTGACCGAGTGAAGATATTTCTAGCCATCTTGAACTGGAAAATGGATCTACTAAAAATAAGGAAAATACGGAGTCGCCAGACACCAAAAGGATAAGCTTAGTCTTATCAATATGTATTCCCAAGAGAGTCACCAAACACTTTGTTGGTTGGATATTTCATCGAGGCCAAAATATGAGGTTCAACCACAGTACACGGGATCAAATCCCTCCTCAAAGACAGGTGAGATAGCCTATTTATTACTGATCTAAAACAAAATAGAAATAATATGCATAATATCCACACTATTCTAACAATTTGGGTTGGGATACAATCCACAGAAATCCATATCAACATGAGATAGAGATGTTACAGTTTTAGAAATAGAATGGATTAGCAAGGAAACTATAGATGAAACAAAGCATGAAGGGAATGAGAGGAATGTATTTTATTTCAAACAAACACGAGATCAAGAAATACTTATATTAGTTTTAGATAATGGGTGTAATATTTGAAACAATTTAAACAATTAAGAACACTAGATAAAGAATAACAATCAAGAGCAATCTCTTAAGATAGATGAATCCCACAACACAAAGTTTGCAAAATAACACCTATTTATATTCCTCAATGATTAAAAATAAAATACAAAGTTTTCCTTCTTCTTCACAATAGTTCTCAATATTCTAAAAATCTCCCCTTTTGGAATGTATAAGCATCCCTTATTTATAATAGAAAGAGCAAAGAGAAAATAGGATAAATCCTAGAAAATAGTCATTTAACAAAAATCCTATTTTTCTTGAATCTCACGTAGGAGAACAAGTCAAAATTTTATTCCTATGTGACGACATGAAAATGAAAAAGACATGTCAATCTCTGGATGGAAATGACATGAAACATTATGCTTATTCTGTTTTGTCGTCCTTGTCTTCCTCCAGTGAAGCCTGCTTGTCTCAAAATTATTGGAACTTCTAGATTATTCTCTACATCTCAGCTTCTTCTTCCACACTAGAATAGTCTCTCAGAACCTCACAAGTTTCCTAAGCGTCGCTTGCATTACTAGGAAGTTTATTCAATCTCTTATTGAGTTTCTATAGTGATTCCAAAATATTCTCAATCCTTATGAACTCATCAATGATTGTCAGATCGAAGAGGAAAGTTGGTTTGTGCTGGATTGATTCTTGGATTTGTTTATAGAAGTCATCAGCAGGTAGAATATTCGAGCTTTCATCCAACACCTTAGCGAAGATCCTGGACAACTCTTCTTCTATGTCATTTGTGGCATCAACCAACTGATCTCTAGATTCCCTCAACTTGTTGCAAGCTTCACTGAGAATATTTATCCTGAATCTGATGGCTTTGGTTAGCTGGAAGTGCTTATCCCCATGTGGAATGATTCCTTCTTCCATCAAGATATGGGATGGAACCTGTTTCAGTGCATTGAGAGCCTCAAAAGTTAACTCAAGGTTCCCGACTTCCTATGAAAATTCATCATCCATTTTTTCACCATATTTCTTTATTTCCTCCAAGGATTTATAAACCTCCACTATGTCATCAATGACCTCTCTTCCTTGTAGGAGTAGCCTCTGAATCCATTCATCAACTGTTCTCCCCTTCTCATTGATCTTTTCAATCCTAGGTACCGATGAGAAATTGAACTCGATAGGAGTACGGGTAGAGGATGATGGTGTTGACTAAGAAGGATTTGAGAGCTTAAGTAATACTTCGCCAACTATTCAACTTTCTCCTTTAGCTAGTCTCTGCTCACCTTCGTTGCCTTCATCTTCGACACAACATGTTCATGGCATCCTACACATCCTGTTGTACTCTATTGTTACCTTTCCCGAGATCAACACTTATAATCTAATAATCGGTGACTATTATATCCTCCTTTGTTTTGTTTGCCATGGGAGTGGAAATTTATGCAAACTTATGCCCTAAGGAATCCACTAAAATCTTTGAAATCATTTTTAGTTTCTTGGCAGATTTGACAGGAGAGACCTTAAGTGAAATGAAGTTGAAGGTCTGGTAGAGGAACTACCACCTTCCTCTTCCTTGGCATCCGATCAACTAACCATTGAGGTATAGTTGAATAATTTTTCCTATTGGAGGGTTATGGTTACATCCGTAGGTGGAGAAAGGTTTACTTGAGGAGTAGTGATGAATACAAGTGTGGTGATTGTGAGGATAGACTTGGTGAATGAAGGTGCAGAAGGGGAGGCATATCTATGGCCATCTTAGGTCCAGTAGAGAGAGGTGAGAGGTTGGAGAAGATGTTGGCCATGGCTAATGAAAGTGATGAAGAAATATGAGGTGAGGAAGACTGGGAAGGAGGAGGTAAGGATTCTTAAGTCAAAGTTTGAGAATCAAGAGAGAGAGTTACTTCCAATGAGAAATCAATAAAAGAAGAAATGAGAGGTTGACCAACCTCATATTTTTAAGGAATTTATCCTTATTTTGGTGGAGGAGGTGAATCCAGTACCTCAACTATTTGTGAAGGAGTGATAGATGATGCGGCTCCTTGTTTTTCTCCTTTTTGACAAACTTAAATTTTATCTGCCTCTTAGTAGGGCTTTTATCCTCTTCCCTCTCTCCCTTGGAGGGTCCTACTTCTAAAGTGGCTATTTTTGAAAAGATATTTTCCTTATAATTCATTCCCCAAGAAATGAGCCATGCCTTGGTATGGACAAGAGTCTGAGTAGCTCTTTTAGTGATAGAATCTTTTTCAGCAACAGACCAATCAATGGCTAGGAATCTGTGTTGGTCTCCATCCGATCAAGCTCATACCTAGTGTCCAAGACACTTTCATTATCCATGGTTCCTTCATGGATATTGGCTAGATCTAACTATTTCACCTGATTCTAGATGTGTTTCTTTGAATGTTGTCAAAATAGATAAGGGTAATGGGCTAGGAGGAATACTTGTTAAGATGTTGGTTGTAGGTTGTTGCGTGCGCATGACTTCTAAATCCACAGATTGATCATGAAAGCTTCCTTTTTTCTTGGAGGAACTACCTGAAATGGAAAACAATACCACCAAATAAAATTTAAACAATATATGTAGTGGACTACCTAGCGTGTGCTAGATCCGAGAAGCGTGATACTTCCTAGACAGCTATCAATCCACTGTTTAAAACAACTTAATGCTAACAATAAAGGAAATCCTACTGTAGTTAAAATGATTTAGGTATCTCATTCATCTACAATAAGCAAATTCGTTCACAACAGGTAAGCTATGACTGAATCTGAAGGTCAAGGTCTCTTTCAAGATATTGGTATTGGTCAGGGTAAAGTTCTGGGCTGTTTTGGGTATTTGATGGAGGTTTTAAGCTCTGATCTGGGTTTTTGGTAAAAGACATAGAGACCAATGTCGAGTTTAGTATGACCGATGTCGGTTTAGGTTAACTACTTGACGATTGTGGGTAACCGATGTTGGTATGGTCATGGTACAGAAATTCAATAAAACTTGAGGTGAGGGTAGATCTAAGGCTAGATGAAGATGGAAGGGTGATGACAAGATTTGTGTGGGTATTGGGTGTGCACATGAATGATTAAGATCTGGATATGGGAACTTTAGGGGATATGGGAAAAGGATGGTCAAGTTTGCATGGAGGTAAAGTGGTGGGGAATGAAATGAGAATAGAAACTAACAATAGAAGTGAAAGGATCTGCCCAAATGATAATGAACTAGTGCAGGTTAATAAAACTTAATATTTATACGAGCTTAATAGCTAGTTAGCAATGGTGGGTGATGACATGGAAGGAAATTGATGTGGTTCTGCGCTGCTCCCCGGATGCTCCCGTGAAGGAAAATGGTTGTGTGATTGCTTCCAGGTGTTGGCTATGGATGCTCTGATGTGTGTAGTAATGTTAGTTCTACTTACATGTAGCTCTGGTTTTCTAAATTGTTCTCAAAAGATGTGATTATCTCTTAGAAATCTGTCAACCTCGAAATAAGATTGTTTTGGGGGTTAAATGGTATCCGACAATGGTTCCGCTTAACCGACAGTGGTTTAGGTTAACCGGCGTCGGTTAGGGTGGGATTTCCTAGGTTTAATAAACTAGGTAGATCCCCTTGATTTTTTGGGATCTTGTTTCATTTACTCCACGGATTAGCATGGAAGCTTCCTTCTAATAGGTGGGAATGTGGTTAGATTGAATGTAGGCATCGATTTTTAGGGTTTGGGTAGGTTTTAGTTAGTTATGGCAACTTACTAAGAATAGGTCTTAGGGTGAGGTGGCTAGATGAGGTGGATATGTGGGCATTATCCCAATTAGGATATTAAAATAATAAATATTGTGAGGATAATGAATTAATTTAATTAAATTAATATTAGAGTGGGATGAAAGGGGCCATGGTTAGGTGAATGTGTTCAAGGTGTTTATTTGACGGGGACCAAGGGGAGTATGACCTAATTTTAGTGTCTACATTTTGCCCCTTTTTGTTGTGTAGCTTGTATCTGTAAGTGACACTGACAAAAATAAGATGTGGTTGCCCCATGTGTGGGTGAAGGTGATCCCCCTCAAACTAGGAACTGATGAGGTAGAAGGAAGAATCGGTGAGTGGTTTGATAAAAGGTGAATGTGATGAAGAAGAAGGTGGGTAACAGGGGTAAAGAAAGGAAAAAGGTCCACTCGAGTAATCTAGGTAATGGGTCAAGGTCAAAGATAGCAAGAATCAAATGCACGCATACATATGAACTACATCATGATACCAAGTTTAAGATCGGAAAACTCTACATTGTCTAAGGTTGATCGGGTTATCCAAACATGGGTTGTTGAGGTCCGGTATCCAGGGTAGAGGATACGGTCTGGGAACTCAACGAGGTAAGATGCGGGAATGCGTAGGGTGGCTCCGACACATCCAAAGGGTCAAGGTTTGTTTGGGTAAAGGTCATGACCAAAGGAAAGGTAAGGTTGTAAGGCTAATCATCGTGGTAACATCATCGCAAGGTAGAGTGAGTGCGTAAGGTCGATGGTCACCCCAAGGGGGCTGGTGTGGGTAGATGGGTACAACATAGGTAAAGCCATAGGAGAGGCAAAAATATGCCCCACCCGGTGGTAAGAGTGAGTGATGAATGATGAGGTGAGGAGGGTGAGGTGAATGGTCAGGGTAAGCATTGGGTGAGGGAAAAAAAGTGACGGGTGTGGTAATAGGGTGAAATTGTGGGCAATGTGGAAGAGAGGGTGACCGATGCCGGTCAAGGGTAACCAATGCCGTATAGGGTAACCGACCATGGTAAGGTAGGGCATGTGACCGATGCCGGTGAAGGTAAAAGCAACGTCGGTTAGGTTGGGGATGTTATAAAAAAGAAAAATTCCATGTTTTTCGAATCATTTGTCCTATGCGAAATAGAGGAAAATGACACGAGAGAGAGGGAAAGTTGGAAAGTGTCCAGACGGAATGGAAAGCTGAGTTGGCGAGCTAAACAACAGTGATTGGTAGTTGAGAGGTGGGTCCATGAGATTAGATTGTTGGATTCGGTGGTTGGAGGCGAGGTGACCGATTGGTGATGGTAGAGGCCAGAGAGGGATCGGGTGGGCCACTAGTGCAACGACCGTGTGTGCCATCACAATGATGATAACATGATGAGGTAAGCATCAAAACATTTCTGTGTTTTGTGAGATAGATTAGGTGCTATGTCGGTTTGAAAATATTGGGTGTGTGGGGGGAAAATGAAATTTGAAATGTGGGAGGGTAAATTGGGTAGAATAGGAATGGGGAGAGAGGTAAGTGGGTGAATGAGGGTTAGGACGGGGTTGAGGGGAAGTGTAGGGGAGAATGGGTGGGTAGAAGGGTCAGGAGAGGGGAGGATTTGGGGGTCGTGGGTTTCACCGCGACAGTGATCGGCATCGGTCGGGGTTAGCCAACGTTGGTAGGGTCAAACCGGTATCGGTCACGAAACATGTGACCCATGCCGGTTTAGGGGTGGCCGGGTTGGTTAGAGATAATCGGCACCAGTCAGGTTTTGGAGAAAAAGGGGCCAAAAGGGCCCTAGGTCAAGTGGGTGAGAGAGGTAGGGGAAAAGAAGGTGTTTTGGTGTAAAATATGGCATAGGCGGGGGGTGAAATGGGCATGGGTAGATAATAGTGGGTGAGAGTGGGGGTGGGTAAATAGAAATGTGATACGAAGGTAGGTTGGGGAAGAAAGAAATGAGATGGGGCAGTAGGTATAGGTGAGGTGATGAGTGTGGGTATGATGAAGGTAGATTAATTTGATGTTTGTGTTGGATGCAGGGGAGAGATCAGCTGCAGATGAGAGACAAGGTGCCACCCTTGCTCTTGAGAGTGTGAGGCACAAAGGACACTTGAGGAGTGGTACCATGTGGAGGAGGTGGGCCTGATTAGGGTCTGACGCTATTGGTATACAATTATTGAATAGTGCTAATGTAGAGGTGATTGCGTTATTGAATGAATGCACTTTGACAGGATGTTTATGCATGTAATTTTTCATGTATGTGCATTTGAGTGAATGTATGGGATGAAATGATATTAATGCTATCACCCCCAATGATCATGACACATCAAACACGTATATCATCGATGTAGACAGAGATGAAGAGAGGTGGGTCCGGGTCATCTATTTGGTGTGGTGTGATCTCTTCCTCCGAGAAGCTAAGGGAGGCTACTTGGTGAGTACGTTGAGGTGTGGATAAAGGTGGGAATTTGGTGAGACATGCTACATGATGGTGTGTGATAATGGAGGTTACGAGTATAGGGTCATTGTGTAAAACCTCAATAGATTGTAGGACCTCCATGAGAGCTTGACGATGGGATTTCAAGGTTTGGATGAGGTCATATAAGGACATTTTGAGGGGGATTAGTGTAGTTGTTTGAGCATCATGCGATGTGTGACCCCATTAGAAATAGGATATGTGGGGCTGCGGATAGTGATTTTAGGTGTGGGTGTAGATGGTATGTTGGGTATAGGGCTAGTTGGTGAGTCAGTTACCTTTTCCTTACTTTTTTCCTTCTTAGCATGGGTAGCAACATGGATCATGTTGATCTGAAGTGGGGAGGTAGGAGAGGTAGGTGAGCCATGAAAGGTATAATGACATAAAGGGAAAAATCCCAGTGGTGGGAAGGAACTTTGTGGGATGAGCTAGGCACATCGACATTTGGGTGGAGGTTTGGCGAGGTCGTTGATGCAAACCATGTTAATTTCAAATCTTAGAGGTGGTTCTAAGAGATGTGGGGGTAAAGGTCATGGTTGTTGAGTAGGCAGTGAGGGAAGAGCTGTGGGAATGGGTGTTGGTGAAATGGGCTCTGTATGATGGAAAAGTGACAAGCGAGCATGGGAATCTACAAGTAACTCTTCCTCACACCCAACCTCCTAAGGTTGTGCTGAGAAAACTGGTAGGGATGGACTATACGTGGGATGCAGACAAGCTAGTTAGGCAATCTTATGTCTTCGATGCACACTAATGGAATCTGTGAATCTAAGGCAAAGAAGGCCCTCCTAACCTAAACTAGCATGATAGATCGGTCGTGAGGATGAATTCTCGAAGGCTCCAATCAATATCAAGCTCTGTGTGATCCGATCTATAGGTTGTGGGATACGGGGAAAATGACCTGGGATTGTTTTGTGTATATCTCCAGATAGGGTCATAAGATGGATGATGGGTACAATGGATTCTATGGTTGATTCTCCAGTCTAGTCTAGAAATCCTTAGCTTTGTTAGTTGTTATATCTAACAAGGATAACTATGTGATAATGGTTGGTGGAAGTGGCGTGGATCTAAATACTAATGTGCGTAAGCCAACATCTACGTCTGATTGACCTGTGGACTCGTTGGGTTGTGGGATTTGTGGATCACAACCGTAGATTTGTGGTTGTTGTGGACCTGCTATGGTCATGTGTGGAATCAATCCCTAATCCCTAGTATCCAATAGTCATATGCCTTTTCAGCCTCTATATTTAGAACTACAAGTTGTGCAATCTTCTCAGAGTACCTTATAGGTGTTCTGGCAACCTGAATTCTTAAGCTAGTGTCTATGTCAGTGAGAATGTCTCTTGCATCTGGTTGTGGGACCAAAGGGTCACAACCAAACGTTTTCTCTTTCAAGCCCTTCTACGGATGATGCGATATTTGTCTAGGGTAATCTATAGTTCAATGGTTTGACCAAAATGTGTGTGCTTGGTCATCTTCTATGTTTAACCCTCTTAACTGTGAGCTGATCTATTGTAAGTTTGTTGTTGTTCGAAGACTTGGATTCTAAGATTCTAATCTATATCAGCTATTTCTGTAACAAGATTGGGTTGAGGCACGATTGGCTCGAATACGTATTCTCTAGGCTCTCTAGGTCCCGTGATTGTCATGCAAAAGGAAATGATATAAATCTAACTAATGACAGAATAAAATAACTATGCCAGATACATCTATGTATATTCTTCTATTTTTTGTGTTTTTTTGATGAACTATTTGAACGAACTTGAAAGAGCAACTATTTAATATATCTAGAAAATGACAACTAAGCTAATAACAAAATTAAAAAAACAAAGCGCATTTAGTATAGCTACTTGCACATGTGCGATTGTGAATCTATTCTAAATAACCGAGATAACTGATCTAGTCTATTTGAAAAACTCTCGATCCTACCTCAGAAGTGAGGAGTGAATCATAGTTTCTTAGAAAATATCAATCCCCACAGCTTCCCCAGTAATATCGAAAGTGAGATTAACTGAAATGAAATGATTGACTACTCTATTTGATATGTTTTAACTAGAACTTTGAAAGCTTGAACCTAGATTTTGCAGAACAGTGGCGAATCCGGTTATGTGTGGCTTTGTCCCCTCAGTATGATCTCCTCGTTCCTTCGTGTTCACGTGAATCCAGAAAAGCGTGTGATGTTAGCATCAACAGAAGTTGGTATCGAAATAATGGCAGCTTAGGATGCAGACTGAATACAATGTGAGTAGGAGAGGGATAGCGCAAGAGAATAGAGCTTGGCTTATGCAATTCCTAGCGGGATTTATTACGAGTCATACAACATAAAACATCTAGAACCTGAAACTATCCTGCTTGACGAACAAGACCTACAACTTTAATGGCTTCCTAATGAAAATCAAACTATCCTATTCCAATGAATTACATGAAATAGTAACAACACTAGCACAAGAAGATTATGTGGCTTCCTAACAGCTAAACAACACTAACCATGCATGTAACAAATAAAACTATGAATCCTAAGAAAAATTGAAAGACTAAGCTATTGAAATGAGAAATTGAGAGGAAAAATTGAGGGGACCTTTGCTTGAGCACAAGCCAGCTATTTATAGAATTCCCATTTACCTAAAGGTGAAAACCAAATTGAACTCTTTAACCATAAACAATGCCAAAACACTATTCTAGGGAACCAAAATCATAAATACAAGCAAAGGTGGTGAAAAAAGCTGGTAAACGTTGAATTTTTATGTGAGTCATGTTAAAAGCACATTCTAGAAAATGCATGAAGGAATGTTTCCCTAAGCGGGGTGGTGGTTACAGGGACCTCTGCCCTACCTAGGTGGTGGTTTCGTCACTGAAGACCAAAACACAAAGAAAAGGAGGGGAGAAGAGAAAACAAAGCACACAGGGGCTAAGCAGGGCATGCGGGATGTTAACACATACTTGGAGAGATTTTCCAGATCCTGAACACCTTGCAAGGAGACCTATATCATCATTGGGGCACGTGTAACTATGTTCTGGTGGTGCAGTACCCTAAAATTTTGGGTACGCATGTGGGCTCCTCATCAATAAGGATATCATCGTCAAAGTTTTCTTCGAGAGGACACAACTGGAAAAGAATAATTTTTAAAGCTTTGCAGTTCTCTACATCATGCCCTAGAACACGATGGTAGGCACAAATTTTGGTGTCATCAAACCCCTTTGGTTTGGGTTTGAGAGGGTCATAAGGTCTGAGAGGCGGTAATGTGATGACAAAAGTTTCAAGGAGGTTGGTTAAAATTTTAGTGTAGGACCCCGCTAGTGGATCGCAATGGGAAGTGAAGGTGGGTTTGGGTGTAGGCACGGAGGACTGTAGAGGAACGATCTTTACATGAGGGGGAGTAGGTTGAGCTATAGTTTTAGGTGTTGGTGTGATCTTAGGCATTGGTCATGTTTGTTTGGGTAGGGGTATGGTAGACGAACTGGTAGGAGAGTGTATGGTTGTTTCGACTACCTTATTGGAGGGCAGGGATTTTTTTCCTTAGGTTATACCTTCTTGGGTAAAGGTGATACAAGAACATGAGATCTAGAGGGAAAGGTGGATGGTGGAAGAGGGTGCATTACCCATGGGGATAATGGAGGTGCTGTGAAGGTAGATGGTGTAGGTCGTGCCGGAGGTGTGAGGGAAAGAGACTGAAGTGTCATGGGTAGTGAAGGGGTGATCGATGGTATTAGAGGTATGGGTGGTAAAGATGTTGTAGATGTGGGTAGAAGTCATGGCGGGTGCTTGGGTATGTTTGAGGTTTGCAATGGTGGAATGGGCTGTTGTGTTTTTAGTTTACCGGTGGGTGGAGGTTTCTTAACCGTGTTAGAAGGGTGAGGTCCTAAGATAGATGAAAAGGGTGAAGGTGATGAGGGTGTGATCGGTGAAGTAGGAGTACAAGATTTATGGCGTTGGTTCTTCTATTTGGGTGTTGGAGTAGGTTTGATATTGCCCTTGGATGAGATAGCTAAATCTAATTTTATGGGTGGATGAGTAAGGCTGGCAGTTGGGATGACCCCTAAGGTAGTGTTGGGTTTAGGTGAAGAAGATGATGTAAGTGTAGGCTTGGGTGTAGATGTGCATTGGGTTATGGGTAGGGGTGTGGTTTGAGCCATGAGGGGTATTGTGGAAGAAGTTGTGATAGAGGTGGTTGTGCTTGGTTCAATTGGCCGAAATATTTTTGGGTAGATAGTGGAAGTGTCGTGAGTGAAATCTGCATTTGTGTTAAGACAGAAGTAGAAGATGCCCCCAAAGTAAAGCTCTATCCACATAATCTAAGTGATTGGATAAGTGTGAGAATGACATGTCTGTAGGTGAGGTTGATGAGGACCTAATGGCAATTCCCGTGAAATTTTTCTTAGAGATGGGGAATTTTCTAGCTTTGGCTTCGTGGGTAAGAGAGCTGAAAGTAAGTCTGCAGGATCTTGGGTAGTTGATGGAGAATGATCACCTAGAGGAAAAGGTATCTCTACTAGATCCTTGATAGGTGGAGGAGAAAATGGGTGCTCCTCTGTAGGTGGAGGAGATGATGGGTGCTTCTCTATGGGTGGAGGAGATAAAAAAGTATCCTTTATGGCCTGAAGAAGTATTGTGGGTGACGGTTCCCTAGGTGGAGAAGCCAAAGGTGAAATAGTTTTGATATTAATGGAAGGCTCCTCCATGGGTGAGGAAGGAGGTGAAAGGTGTTCCTCTATGGGTGGAGGAATAGGTGAGGTGGATTCAAGTGTAGGTGGAGGACTTCGAGGCTAGGATTTCCTTGATGGAAGGAATATGAGGTAATTGGGCAGAAGCGGGTGTATCGCTGAAAATAGCATGGACCTCATGGGTATGACTATCATGAGTTGAGGTCTCTCCCATTTGATCAGAAGAAGGGGCATGATTAGGAAAAGGTTTCTTGAAGATATGTAGGTTTTGATTGGCAGGTGTGTTAGGATTATCCAAGGTTAGCTCGCCTTTCTCGAGCATTTCTTGGACAATTTTTTTGAAAGTGATGCAATTGCCGTCACTATGACCCTTTACTCAATGATAATTGCAGAAATCATGCTCTTTATACCAAGCGGGTGTGGGGTGAGCAGGGTCAAAACCAGTGTGTGGTTTCACGGGAGGAAGGGTGATGGCCCCAACTTTGATGAGCTTCTCTAAGACAGAAGAATAAGGTTCCCCAATTGGGGTATATTTCTGTTGTTCCCATCTGAATTGAAAAGTATGAATGGGTGAGAGATTAGATGAGGGGCTAGCTTGATTTGATGGATGAGCTGGGTGGCTTTGAGTACCACTATGTTAGTGGTCCCCTTGGCCTTTGAATAATTATTTTGTGGTTTTGAAGAAGAAGAGGTATCATTTGACTTGAATGCTGAGTTCTTATTGCGTAATTGGATTTTCTTCTCTTCAATGGCCCAAATCTCAAGCTTTCATGCCATGGTGAATGCTTTTTGAAGGTTCGGAAGGTTTGGACCTGCAGAGTCGGTGAGATATGCCTAGCACAAGCCCATATGAAGAGTTCGATGAGTTCGGTTTGCGGTAGTTGGAATGTGAGTTGATTGATCAGGCTATGCCAACAAGCAAAAAAATTTGTGATGGATTCATCATCATACTAATGCGTAGAGTAGAGGTCAATCATGGTAACCTTCTTAATGATATTAATGGAGAAGTGATCCAAGAAGGCTTGGGCTACTTGATTAAATGAGAATATAGAGTGTCTAGGTAACCCACTATACCAATCTAACGTGGGTCCAGTCAGAGACATGGGAAAGGTCCTCAGGAGCAAAGCATCATCATGGGTGATCAGATAACACCTATGTTTGAAAGACCACAAATGTTGTTGCAGGTCTTCTTTGCTATTAAAATAGTTGAATTTAGGAATTTCCCAATGCAAGGGATATGGATGGATAGGAATGGATGGTTGTAGAGGATCATTACAAATCTCATCATAGGTGAGAGTGTTGTGGAAGCCGAGAAATTGATGCCTCCAATGTCTACATCTTTTCCATCAAGAACTTGATTAGGTCGTTTGTAGGTTGTTATGGATGGGTGACTCTGTAGTGTAAGAGGGTTGGTGTTGGGCATATAACGGGGTGGCATTTCAAGGTATATGGTGCTGCCATATAGGTAGATTGAGAAGAAGGCGGTGAAATAGGGGTACGTACCCAAAGTGAATAATAGAATAAATAGGATGCTACCGATACTACGTATATAGAGGTGGAAGGGTCGTGGTGACCCTAGTGTTAATGGGGACTAAATATTGTGGAATAGAAAGGAAAATGTTTTGAAAAGGGGTAGGGGTCATCGACACCGGGGGTGGTAGTGTAGCTATGGGTATATGCGAGATAATAGGCACAAATAAGGTTGTGTTTGGGTGGTTGGAAAAGGTATAGTGGATGTGGTGGGTGCAAAGGATGTAGAAGATGCAACAATCATAGCGGGTATAGGGCCTAGCCGTGAAAAGGACTGGGGTAAGGTAGATGCGAGCAACACAAAGCCGATGGGGTTGATGCAGGAGTGGGAACAAGAGTCGGGAGATAGATATGGGCATTCCATATATCAACTAACCCGAGGCATCTCGAGTGGACGAGTGGGAAAGGTAAAACTACAAGGTGGCAGGATTTTGGTCAAGGAGTCATGTGAACTCCTCATCTCTTATAGTGATACGAGATAGGTTGGATAGGTTTGATGGCTAGTGATAAAATGGAAGGTGGTGAAGGGCTAGGTGGGAGTGGTTGACAAATAGTGTGGAATATGAGGGTGCTTTCTTGTTGATGTGTCAGTACCATGTGAATAGGTACTAACGTGGTAAGACTGCTTTCTATAAATGACACAGAAATACAACACAAGTAGGATAAATAGGCGGTCGTAGGTGAATTGGGGTTAAAATTTCAGCAAAATGACACAAGCTAACTAATGTCGGTTAGGTTAAATTGATGCTGGATCATAGGTAACCACTGCTGTCACCGTGGAAAGTGGACAGTTGGTAAAAAATAAGGTATAAGGCCAAATTTTCCAGGTATGTAAAATGTTGATGAGACTTACCAGGTCAATGGATATGATAAGAGTGACAGAGACTCTAAACAACTAACGAAGGGGAATAGGTGTCCTTTTTGGGTTGGTTAACAAAAAGAATAGTGAACCAACATCGGTTGGGTAAAACTAATGATGGTTACAGGGGGTAATTGACGATGGTCACTGGATTGACACCGATTACTGTGAAATTGAAATAGCGATGAAGAAAATGTGGTTGTGAGTTAAAATTAAATGTGGAATCAAACCTAGAATTCTGAGAATGATGAGAATAAGGTCCAGGCACACTCAAATGAAGTTGGAATACACCAACTGTGATGAGGAGCATGCAAGGGGAAATAAGAAAAATTAAGAATGTGACCTCTCACCTCAAAATGCAAGCCAAGTTGAAACACTAAGAAAAATATGATCCTAAGAGTTCTTTTTCTATTATGTTTGTTTAGCTTATGCTATATAAGGACTGACTCATGAACTTTGGAATAGAATTTTTTGGTGAGGATGGCTTCTTAGGAAGACAGAGATCTACAAGGAGAGGTTTCGAGTATGTTATGGTGGGGGCGGGTCATCCTTTGATGGGGTACTAGATAGAGATAACCAATGGGGTGCCCACTGTGCCGTGATCATGTGATCACCTACAACTTCTTCCAGGTGAGATGTTTTTTAAGAATGTGTATATATTTTAAATTTTTGATGTTTGGGTAAGAATCAGAGAGAGAAAAAGAAAGGAAGTGCTTTTCTATGATTTGTTTGTCAACCATCAGCTGGGAATGACTTCCAGCATATAGGTTGCCCTTAATTAATGTGAGCTAATGCAGAAAAGCAGAATGAAATGAAATGATTTTTAAACCCAAATCAAAATGTAGAATTTGATGCCACAAATAGATGAATAGGAGAAGGGATGCTCTTTCACTAATGTGATACTAATGAAAGGGAAGAAATGTTTGTTTTAAGCACCAAAATAATATTTCTTTTAGACAATAGAAGAGAAGAAGGTTCCAGGGGAGAAAGTTTAATGTAAGAACTTTTTAGAAAAGAAACAAACATACAACGTTTTCACCTAGAAATGAAAGAATGCAAAGAACCCCGAATGGGTCCCATCAAGGCGTGCCAAAATGTTTCACTTGATTCTAGATGCGTTTTTTGAATGTTGACAAAATAGATAAGGATAATGGGCTATGAGGAATACCTGTTGAGATGTTGGTTGTAGGTTGTTGCGCCCGTATGACTACTGAATCCACAACTGATCGTGAGATATTCCTCTTTACTTAGAGGAACTACCTGAAATGGAAAACAATACCACCAAATAAAATTTAAACAATATATTCAGTGGATTGCCTAGCGTGTGCTAGATCTGGGAAGCGTGATACTTTCTAAACAATTGTTAATCCACTGTTTAAAACAACTTAATACTAAAAATAAAGGAAATCCTACTGTAGTTAAAATGATTTAGGTATCTCATTCATCTACAATAAGAAAATTCATTCACAACAGGCTAAGCTATGACTGAATCTGAAGGTCAAGGTCTCTTTTAGGATATTGGTATTGGTCAGGGTAAATTTTTGGTCTATTTTGGGTATTTGATGGAGGTTTTAAGCTCTGATCTGGTTTTTGGTAAAAGACACAGAGACCGACGTTAGTTTAGTATGACTGGTGTTGGTTTAGGTTAACCAATGGTGGTTGTGGGTAACCGATGTCGGTATGGTCGTGGTATAGGAAATTCAATAAAACTCGAGGTGAGGGTAGATCTAAGGCTAGATGAAGATGGAAGGGTGATGGCAAGATTTGTGTGGGTATTAGGTGTGCATAGGAATGATTAAGATCTAGATATGGGAAATTCAGGGGGTATGGGAAAAGGATGGTCAAGTTTGCATGGAGGTAAAATGGTGGGGAATGAAATGGGAACAGAAACTAACAACGAAGTGAAAGGATCTACCCAAACGATAATGAACTAGTGTAGGTTAAAAAAACTTATTGTTTGTAGGAGCTTAATATCTAGTTGGAAAAGGTAGGTGATAAAATTGAAGGAACTTGATGTGGTGTTGGCACTTCCCTGGATGCTCCCATGTAGAAAAATGGTTGTGTGATTACTTCCGATCTTTGGCTATTAATGCTCGATGTGTGTACTAACGTTGGTTCCGCTTGTATGCAGCTCTAGTTTTTTCACTTGTTCTCAAAAGATGTTATTATCTCTCAAAAATATGTCAACCTTGAAATAAGGTTGTTTTAGGGGTTAAATGGTAGCCAACGGTGGTTTCGGCTTAACCGGCAGCGCTTTAGGTAGCCGGCATCGGTTAGGTGGGATTTCCTAGGTTTACTATACTAATCGATCCCCTTGATTTTGGGATCTCATTTCATTTACTCCGCTGGATTAGATTGGAATCTTCCTTCTAACAATGGGAGTGTGGTTAGAGGGAATGTAGGCATTTATTTTTAGGGTTTGGGTAGGTCTTAGTTAGTTATGGCAACTTACTAAGAATAGGTATTAGGGTGATGTGGCTAGATGAGGTGGTTATGTGGGCATTATCCCAATTAGGATATTTAAATAATCAATATTGTGAGGATAATGAATTATTTAATTAAATTAATATTATAGTGGGATGAAAGCAGCCATGGTGAGGTGAATGTGTTCAAGGTGTTTATTTGACGGGGAACTAAGGGGACGATGACCTAAGTTTTGAAAATATCTTTTCCTTATAACTCATTCCCTAAGAAATGATCCATGTCTTCATACGAACAAGAGTCTAAGTAGCTCTTTCAAAGTGATAGAAGATTTTTTAGCAACAGACCAATAAATGGCTAGGAATCCGTGTTGGTCTCCATCCAACTTATCATACCTAGTGTCCAGACACTTCCATTGTCCACGGTGCCTTCGGAGATATTGGCTAGATCTAACATCTGTATTTATTCAAGCATCAATCTGTTGTCTTTTCTTCGGATGGAAACTTCATCCTGAAGATCAACCCAAATGTCTTCCACATTGGGCACATGCAAATACAAGGTTCCATATGACATGAGGACTCCTCGATGTCAAATCCGTCTCTGACCTTCATATGTTTCTTCAATTTGTCTTAAAGCTCATGTGCCACTTTCTTGGCCTTAACCACTGTAGAGCATGTATACCTTCCAATGGAAATATGAAAGGAGATGATGGCTTTGTGCCTGCTTTGTTGGAATTTGTGAAAATCCAACAATTTTCTGACTAAATTCTTAAGGATTGGTTTGTCACTTGGGAACTGGGCCAATGGAAAGGGTTACCATGGAACCT
Organism: Taxus wallichiana var. yunnanensis; assembly: GCA_018340775.1. Taxonomy (NCBI): domain Eukaryota; kingdom Viridiplantae; phylum Streptophyta; class Pinopsida; order Cupressales; family Taxaceae; genus Taxus; species Taxus wallichiana. The sequence goes on from CM031234.1 coordinate 635,736,634, forward strand.
TACTACCCGAAGATAATTAAACTTCTTGAAATGCAAGAAGATGCAACCCCATTTTGACACTTCAACCCATGCTTCATCGAAACCCTTCTTTTCCTCCAGATCAGGATCTAACTTGCAAATGTTTTCATAGAAGAAGGCATCATTCACTCTTCTATATTGGTCTTCAGACCCTTTTATTGTCAGCTAAGGGAAGTACCAATATATGTGTTCCATTTCTTGGTTTCCCTTTGCATCTAGCCCTAGGTAGTTTCTCATGCCTGTTGTTGCATAGGTGACATATGACATCATATAGAACTTGTTGGTAGACAAGACTATTTTCATTTGGGAGTCTATCTCGTCACTTATTAGGCTACCCTAATCAATCCCTTGGTCATTCTTCTTTATGATGACCATGAACTGGTACATCCACCCTTGGAAATATTTTGACTTTGGGAGTCCAAATAATTGACTCAGCAAGGTGATGATATCATTGATTTCGAGAATAAAATCACTTCTAGGGACCGACTTGGGAAACCTAGAAACGGCTAGCTTAGCCTTGATCAAGAACTTCTTGTTTACATGCTTTGCATAGTCTTCCTAATCTTTGTCCTAGGCCTTTTGTGCTGATTTAAGGTTTAAATCAACATACTCCACAAAGTCAAGAAACCTTAGGAGTTGATCAAAGTATCATACGTCTAATTTCACTATAAACTCTCTTGCTTGATTTCTTACTGAGCGGGAGGCTGAGTCATAGTTGGAGGATGAATTCAGGGCATTGAGCTGATATTGGAAATCCTACTGTAAGAGGAAGATCAAGCTTCCTCTGCTATCGAATTCATCTAGGAATTCTGAGAAGAATCCTCAATTCTCTTCCATATCTATATTGTTGAGCTCTATGTCCCGAATGTCATAATTGTAGCTTATGTAAGAAGAAGACTCCATCTTCTGATAATTATACTTCATCTTTTCTGTCTTATTTGACTTATCCTTAGATTGGTTGGGGTCCACCATGAGGAGTCTCGACAAAGAAATGCCTTGATTTTTGGAAGAGTAATAAGGCTTAAAAGTCTGTTGACAATTACATAGACCCGCCACACTGTTCGGCTTTTGAGACTTGCAAAACACCTTAGGAAACTTGACATAATGGAGTGTATGTCAGAAGTTAGGACATGTTGAGCATCGATGAAAACTCGACACACTACGGAAGTGAGGAAGTGTTGGACAAGTGGGAAAACCCGATACACACATTGGAACCTGGAGGATGTTGAGTAGGTAGAAAATCCCGACACACTGCGGATCTTGATGGATGTCGAGCACCTAGAAAAACCTAAAACAAGGTGGAAAAAGTGAAATGTTAAACACCCTGCAAAACCCAAAACAAGTATATCAGGTTTTTGACATGTCAGATATGAGAAATTCCTACCTTTTGATCACTTAGGAATTTTAGACTCTTTTAAAATCAATAAGGTACAACTTATTAAAAAAAAAGTAAATGACCTAGGGGTGAATTTCAAACAAGAACTCATATTGGAAAAAGACAAGAAATAAGGAAAATAACCCAAAACACTAAACCAGGAAAGGAGGAAAAGAAATGGAAACCCCAAACAAACACCTCATAAATAATCCAAAAATTTTCAAAATAGAAATAAGAGAAGATTACCTTTAACAATCTTGAAAAATGATCAAAGATGGATGGCGGAATCAATCAAAAAGCTTGATTGGGTTTCGAGGTAGAAGAAGCATGAGCAAAAATCCAACGCAAAAAAAATGAACAAAGTAACAAATGACGTGGAAAACCAAGTATTTATAAAAACCTAGCATTAATTACACCTCACTTGACACATGTACCAACTACCAGACAACTGGAAATTAATGACATGTCATCATGGTTGGAGCATCCGAAAACTTGATACAAAGGATTTTCTTCAATTCGGGTTTCGGGTTTCAGGAAACAAATGACATGAAACATGTATTTGGCAAAGCATGTTCAGATGCTTAGTAGTTCCAAAACGACACACTCTGCGGATTTTGCGCAATCAAGTTTTAGGTTTCGGGAACATGAGACATTCTACATGCTTTAGAAACATGTTTTCATGTAATGAAAACTTCGAAAACTGAAAATATTTTTCAAAGGAAATTTTAAGAGATTTTCCCAAAATTTTCCTATGGTTATCTAAATTTTAGCTGAAATCACTAAAATGAGATAACACATAGATAACAAAACATAACCCATTATTTCATAACTTGACAAAAATTTTAACATTTTATATAATATAAATATATTAAAAATATTTTAATATCATTATATTATATAGTATAAACATGTTTTTTTATACATAGTTATATATTAATTTATATATTACATTATAATATATTAATATAGATTATAATATATATATATATATATATATAATATAATGTATATTAAAACTTTAAATTATATATATATATATAAACAAATTTTGGTGGAATTATTTTAAGTTTTAAAATAAAAACAAAGAATGTGTGGAGGGCCGAGCCCTCCCAAAAGTGTGTGACCTTAACCATTCCCCACACCCACTCCCCCAAAACCTACGCATCATCATCCATCCTCCACATAGAACCCCACACCTCTTGCGCATCCTTCCCAACTCCCACTCCACTCCCCAAAACCCTAATCCCATACCCCGTAAAACTTATGCCAACGCGATTCAAACCCCCATCTTACACGATTTCTTACCCGATATTTCTTGAATACATTTTACCTATTATAATATTATACACACACACACACACACACACACACACTCAAGAAAATTTCTCATCCTCCACGTAGAACCCCACACCCCCTTGCACATCCTTCCCAACTCCCACTCCACTCCCAAAAACCCTAATCCCATACCCCATAAAACTACCGCCAACATGATTCAAACCCCCTCTTACACGATTTCTTACCTGATATTTCTTCAATACCTTTTACCTATTATAATATTGTACACACACACACAATACAATCAATACAATTGCTTTATCATATATATATATATGGGTATTCAATATACCCAACTAGAGAATACATCTAGTTAAAATATACAAAAGAAAATAATGCAAATAAATAACTTTAGCAAATAAGAATCTTTGGCTACCATGGCTCCTCAATCAACCTACATAAACAAGAAAGAAAAGGAAAAGAAAAAAATGAAAACAAATGAGAAGAGCAAAAAACCATAAAGATGGATTAGGAAACTTTAGGGCAAGTTGTAAATCTAGGCCAAAATTAAATTGATGCTAAGGTCCACAATTTATACCCTACACAACTTTTAAGTCATGGGAATTTGATGGGAATGGGAAATAAAAATAAAAGAAGGGTATGTGGGGTTAATTAAAAAAAAGGGGGTAAATAAAATAAAAGGGTGTGTAGAATTTTTATTTGTGACCCTAGCAAACTTATAGTAGAAATAAATATTTAAAGTTGGTATTGGACCACCATTACTTTAATTGGGTAAATCAAATTAATATAAAATAATTATTAATAGGAATCGGTTAAGCAAAGCATTAGTATTTATTTTTCACTTCAAAACAAAAATTACCTAAAATTTTAGTTACCTTTTTGTGTGGTTTCCTATGTCCCAAGGTGGGGATCTAAATTTGGTATCAAAGTGATGGTTTACACACATGTTAACTAGAAATGAGATGTTCTAGAAAAGGGTACATGTTATGGAACCTTGAAACCAAACTAGACAACCAACCCTAACTCGGTGACTAGCTATATATATTTCAACCACAATGTATTGGTACTATCATTATGTGAACATAAAAATAATGGTCAAATTAAGTCAACACCTTTAATTATGTTTGGTATTATGTGAATCTTCGTCCTTGACCTTAATGAATAATGTAGATGCTATAATCATTATTGGAGAGACTCATGAACCTTTTTTTTCAAAATTTAAAGTAATGATGAGCTAGGAGATGAAACCACACGAAACTTGGAAACTTTTTCTCTCTTATTGTGTGGTATTTGTGACACCTTAGATAGTTTCCTTGAGTGGGCTCATATGCAACTAGTATGCAAACTTTGATACCCCTTTTAGAAAAACATTTATGTTCTCTTGGACCACCCATCATTATTTTCCTTTAAATGTAGACCTTATGTTGTACATCCTCTTTTTGGACCCTTATAGGAAGGTTAGATGTTGAAGCAAATGAATTCGGTTTGGAAGCTACAACTTTCCTTGATTAATATTCTCCTAATTGAAAAATACAATTGACCTTGAACCATGTTATATTTGATAAGACATGTTTGTTAAAAAAATACTAATAATAATATAGTTCCCTTAAAGTGTCCTTGACATTGGACATACACTACATGTGACCATTTAGAGGTTTTAGACAAGGATGTTGATAACAATTTCCTTGGAAGATATAACTTCCTTTAATTAAATTAATCTAAGTAAGAGAAACACTTAGTACTTGACCAAGTTTGAATTAGTGGGACATGCTTGTTGTGACCAACAACCGCATGATATGACATGATACCTCGTGAGGTCATATCCCTATCTCTTCCAGTGACTTCCAGAGGAAGTCTAATTTTAGGAGAGGGGGATGTAGTGCCCACATTTTCTAGCCTCAGTTATCTGCTGACTTCTTAACCCATAGTTATGATTTGACAGAATTTTGACATAGTTTGGACATTATGTTATGTTAGTTGACCTTCATGGACATGAGTGTTGATTTGAGCGTGTAGTGCCAATTTATCTTGGATTTGTATGTTGGCACATTTCATTTAATGTTGGGGATAATAACATATTGTTAGGTTATTTGGGCCTAATTGATATATGATGGATACATAGTTTAGTCACATGTCTTGATGATATAGTTTATTCAATTATTGATGAGAACACATGATAACATAGATATATGTCATTTATATGAAATGTGATGGCTAACCCATGGTGAATTGGTGTGAAATTGTGCATGTTTTCTTAATTACGACTCCATGTGGATGTTGTGATATCATAGATTGCATGTTTAGACTTGATCATTTACTTGAGTAGTTGATTTACACTTGTATTGGGAAGATGTGTTTAATGTGTGCATTGAGTGTGTAGGTTATAGGGCATAGGAGAACATGGGTTTCAGGGCGGCTACACAAATTGTGCACAAGAGTTCCATAGGGCTAAGTCCTAACCATGTTAGTTGTATGAGGCCTTATTGTTTGTTTGTATTATTTGGGCACCATGAGTGACCCTTATTTGTAATGTTGTATTCGAGTAAAAATTGATTTTTTTAGAATGTGTTATTTTATTAAGTAAACTAGGTTGGGGGACTTAATGGTCCCCACTTGCATTAAGTATGTATTTGTGTAAGTGTATGCGTGTGTGTTGATCGAGTTTCTTGCTTCCTTTCCAGTTAGTGTACAAGAAATCTATAAACACAAAACAATGTCAAATATGCAAGGGCTTAGTACCTTAGAGATGGTGATGAATGATATGAGAACAAAGTAGATGATGAGATCCTCATTGCGATCTCAAAAAACTTATAAGTTAAAGACACTAGAGAAAAGTTACTTAGATATTTTATGTGGGGCTTCCCGACAAAGCGGATCCGAGAAGCATTAACTTCCTTGGTGGATTTCAACCTCGTGTGATAAGAAAATAATGATAAAATGTAATATAAAAAGATAAATGCAAGATGATGAACAAAGGAACCCGACGATGCTTTGGTATGTAGATGGTGTTACTTGATTTGATCCAAACGCAATGTGCAACATGAACCATACTATGTGAACCAAAAATCATGAGCAAAGTAATGTGGGGATTCCAGGTGTCATTACAAGGACATCATGAGGATACTATGACAAAAAAGAGGATTAAAATTCACAACAAAATTTTCCCAAATTTTCCAACTTATTCGTTTGAGGGGGGAAGGTCCATGTTTATAACCTAAGAGTGAGGTTATACTGTGGGCTATTAAGTAATCAGAGTTGGGTAAAATAACCCTGATTAAAAGAGGTGATGTGATTTAGCGGGGCTCACAATTTGACTTATGAGGTTAAAAAGATAAGGATGTGATATGAAGTGGGAGCATGATGGACATTAATGCATCCCATTTTTGAATTTAAGAGCGGGATGTCGGATGGGTATATTATTTCCCATGGATTGAATAATTTTGAGATATGTGAGATTATGCCAAATTTTAATTATTAAATGGGTTTATATAGATCCCACTAATTAATTAAAATTTGGGTGAGTAAATGGATGGAATTTATTCAAATTTAGGAAAAAGAAAAGTGAGAGGGAAAGTTGCATGTAGGAGAATAAATGTGGGATGAAGGAGAGGAGTTATACCAAAATCTGGTGTCTATATTTTCCCCTTTTTGTTGAGTGGTTTGTGATAGCAAGTCACGAGACAAAAAAAAAAGGTTGGATGAAATATGTGTTTGTAAAAGGGATGGGGATGAATAAAAACATGACCAAAGGAAAGATGCCTAGGAAAAAAGGATCGCAATAACAATGAAAAATATGGCGGTGACTCCAATATCACATTGGTAGAGGAAAATTGTGGTCTCAACAAAGACAGTGACAACGTTCTACGGACCAGTGAGTGGGTGAAGACCACTACAATATGGATGTAAACCGTGATGACCAATGGGTCATAGGAAAACATAAAAATATGTGCAACTAGAAGCGAAAGTTATGCGGGATCCTTCTTCGTGAGGAATCGAGTGAAAAATCATGCATCTCGCAAAAGGGACAAGGATGAAAATAATGATGCCCCAACATAGGGCACAAGAAGGAAAAAAAGTGAGTTATATGTGTCAAAAATTACAAGGACGAAAATTTTCCCCAACATAGGACACGAAAATGACATAATGAGAGATGGATGTTGAAATAAAATATCCCAGGGGGAACGAGTATGGCCACGAATGTGGATATGAAGAAAATATTGGATAAAATTCCCTAAGAGGGTGTTAAATAAGATGTTGAATAAATGTTTCTTAGGAAAGATGCATTAGTGATGGTAAACTAGTAGGTGAAAAAGAAAATGCAGTCCCACTTCTTTGGTAAGTAGGATAAGAAGTCAAGATACTTTTGTGACAAAACAAAAGCAGAGAAAACATTCATGGAAGAGAACAAGATCAAATAGGTGGTGGCTATTATGGTATCCACCAAGACAAAAATTCCATAGGAAGATGTGATGAGGGATATATATGATGATATCTCCTTGAGAGGGTTGACAAGAATGGAAGATATGACACCACTCCTAAAAGGAGAAGAGATAAAACTCATAGAGAAGTGGAAGATGACATTGAATGGAGTAGAGAAGATGTGGTGGAGGAGGAGAAAAAACTTGAAAGAGGATGAGGTGTAGTAGGATGGAGAAACCATTATCCACGGATAATGAGGAGTGTGAACTATTCTTGATTGTGATGGAAAGAATAGGAAGAGAATAATAGAGAAGGATAATAAGATAGGAGAGAAGATATATGAAAGCACAAAAGATAGAGAATGATAGTTAATAGGAAGCTAGTGGGAAAATATAAGGGGGAAAGAAATAGAGAATGTGTGATGGGCCTGGAGAAAAATAAAATAGAGAAAAAGAGAATAGGAGAAGAAGGGAAGGAGGAAGAACAAACAAGAAGAAGATGAGATTAAAAAAAAGAAGAGATTGGAGGAGATAGTGAATGTACAGAGATGTGCCATAGTAAAGAATAAGTAGATATAATAAAGAGGAGAGATGGTGGGAGAAATAAATGATGAAGGAAAAAGAAGAACAAGACAAGAAAATGACAGAAGAGAGGATGAAAGGGAGATGGAGATCAAAAATAAAGGGAGAGAAAGAACAGATCACAAAAGAAATAATAGAGATGAGAAAAAGAAGAGGTGAAGAATATTAGAGAAGGATGATAAGAGAGATGAATAATAAGATATTATGAGAGTAGGGGATGTCGGAAAATGGAAGAGAATGATAGAAAGATGAAGGGGGTGAAGAATATGAAGAATTTAAAGATGACGAAAGAGGAGGTAGGATAGAGAAGAGAATGAAATGAACAATGAGGGGCCAGGAGGTTGTTGAGGAGATGAGAAAATGGAAAAGAAAGTGATTTATAATGATGGAATAAGATAGAGGTGGTAGAGAAATAGGTTTGGTAATGGGAAAGTGGAAATAAGAGGGAAAGAAGAGATGATAGAGAAGAAAAAGGAAGGGAAGTAAACCAAGGTGTTAGGAGTAAGACCAAGGTGAAGAATATGAAACAGAACGCATGGAAATGTATGTGGATGGTGAGTTGATAAAAAATATGGGATAACACTTTGGTGAGCTACGTTATCAATGTAGAAGTAAGATGAAAGAGAGAGGAGCAGAGGGGATGAAGATGATACAGAGGAAGTGAAAGAAAACCAAGAGTAGAAACGGGAGAGGAAAAAAGAGAAAATGATCCAAAAGGGAGGAAACCAAAATAGGAGATAAGAAGTGAAGAGTGAGCATTATAAGGCATGTAAAGAGAAGCTGGAGGGGAGGAATGACACAGATTGGAAAAGATGCAGAATTGACGATGAGAAAATAGGGAGAGGGTTAATGATGAATATAGTAGAGATATTAAAGAAGGAAATTAGAAGATGGAAAGGAAATGCCAGCGGATGGATGTTAGGAGAAATCCTCCAATAATGATTAGAGGGAACAAAAGAAAAAAGGTAGGAAGAGAAAATGCATGAGGTAAAAAGAAGTAAACAAGGACATGTAGAATGGGGATAAATGGATTTTAGGAGAATTCCACCAATAATTATTAACGTGAAAATGGAAGATGATGATGAAAGAATGTAAGAGAAATATTAACCATAATGATGGGTAAACGAGGTGTAGATATGTGGGAGAACTTGAGAAGGTTGAGTTGAAAGAGTAAAGAAATGAGGGATAATGATTTGTGTGGAGATCACAATGAGGAGAGGATGTAATGGGTGAGGATGTGGATGAAGATGAAGGAATGAGACATAGTAAGAAATGGTATGAAGTGGTTAAGTTAGATTTCTAAATGAGGGATGATGGGGATGATATTTGGGAAATTTTGAGATATTTTGTGTGAGGAAGAAAGAGGAGGGAAGAGGATGTGTTTATGGGGAATGAAGAGAAAATGTGGATGGTGGGAATGTGGAGTGAAGGGGAAAGGAAAGGAGACAAATCATTCCTAAGAGAGACTCTTAAGTAAGATCACCATGTCGTAGTAATGGTTAAGTAGAATCGCCAAACCAAAGAAGAAGAAGAATGATGAAAAGAAGTAGATGGTTGGAAAGATTGATGGTAAAAGTGTATTAAAAATTCAAGTGAAGGGGAACTCTCATGTATATTTTCCATACTACGAAACTACGTAAGTAAAGTGATCGAGGAGAAAATGGATATTAAGATGATAATAAGGAAGGAAGGAAACAAATGAGCATAACATAAAGGGATGGAGGAATGTATTTGGTGTAGGATGGAGAGTGTGAGGGGAATCCTTAACAAGGATGCCCATATTGTGTGCATGATGATGTCTAAACGTTAGTTAGAATTTATGGAGCAGAAGATGTTTCTAGTGATGATTGTCATCCAATGTTATAGAAACATTTTTCCTTTGAAATGAGATGGGATGAATTTTAGGAGAAAATTGGGTTGACTAAGGAGACCAGGAGGAAGGAATGGTCAATCATGTGATTTTGATCCTTGTCCTACTTCATATAGTTTCGTGCTCGATAGTTAAGTAGACTCTAAGTGTTTGCTCAAAATAGTCTTTTTTCCTTTGAAAATTTGCCTTTATGGCCTTTGTCACATCCCCCCGAATTTTGTTTTCCTTTTTCTTCCATAATTAATGTTTCCTTGGGTGATGATCATGCAAAGGTCTGTAATTTGGGTCTCTCATTCTTTGTTCATCTAAAAACTCGGGCTCTCCCATTCTTTCCATTTTTTACAATCGGGATTTACTTACCCTTGTCATTTTTTCCCTAAATACTTGAAGAAAATGAATGGATGTAGCTCTGAAGAACGTATTTGAGCCTTGTAACATCTCTAAATTCTCTGTCCTTAGAGAAAATTTCATCTCCGAGCTCAAATGATTATTTTTCTACATTTTACGGTTTGATGGGCATTTCTCCCGGTCAAATTTGCATCCTTGCATCATTAGGAAAATGTGGCCTCTTTTGGTTGGACATGGCTCAGCTGGGTACTTCAGAAATTTTATGAATTGCCTCAACTTAGAAATTTTCCACGTGGAGGAACGACACTCATTTGAAGATTTACTTTTGGTTTGGCCTTGAAGTAGCACCGGAGGACACGTGGAAGTTTCCACTGCTTTTCCTAGACTTAGACAAATTTTTATGTAGCTAATATAGTTTGGCGGGATAGGGACACGTGGCGAGCCCACGCTCATTCAAGGTCTCCATTTTGGGCACCATTATGAAATTGCACCAGGGAGACACGTGGAGGCTTCCATCGGGTCTTCCCATACTTAGTATTTTTTCAAAAAATTTTGGGAGATCTGGGACATGTGGAGGAACCGCATGTTTGGGGATCGACCCTTGAGTTTCATTTTAAAGAAGCACCAGAGGACACTTGGAGGCCTCCACTCACTTTGCATTTTTCTTGGACTTTTCAATGGCCAAAAGAGATTGCCACAGACTCTGACACATGGCACCTTCCACTGAGCTTCAAGCCTTCAAAAAAATTTTTTTGGGGCCAGAGACATGTGGCGAGCCCGCACTCTCTTTCAAAGTCTCAAATTTTGGGAACCATCTCAAGATGTGCCATTGTGATGCATGGCAGTTTGAAAATTCAAAGGGGCGGGAAGCGAACCATCGGGGGCAACTTAGAATTTTTTCCTTTTATGCTCAAAAGGGTTAAAATACCAAAAATGGCCCACAAGCCCGATAGAGGAAAGGTCAACTTGCTCCAGTCAATGGAGGTGTGAGACTCTCGGGGAAATTTGGAAAAATTTCCTTTTGGGAGAAAAGAGTTAAAAGTGAAAAAGGAAGTGTGGTTCCATTGGGACCCACATTGGGACACATGTGTCAAGCCCATTTTTTCAAGGGCAGAAGCTATGGGGAAAACTTGGAAAATTTTCCTTTTCCAAAAATGAGGTGAAATAGCAGAATTTGGCCATGGTTCCATTGGGACCCACCTTAGGACACGTGTCAGGCTCATTTCTCAAGGGTGAGAGGTGGAACAAAATGTGGAATTTTTCCATTTCTTCAAAAGTTTGTAAAAGGTCAAAGGAAATGCCGGGCCCCCATTTTTAAATTGAATCTTCCACGTGGATGACCCAAATTCAAAGTAAAGATCAACAAAAACTGAGAGTCTGAATCTGATTTTCCCCCATTTTACTAAAACACACCTAGAAGTGTGAGTCTTCATGATTTCTTGGTATTTCCTACATGCCAAATAAAGAGGGAGAGTTAATGTTGATATCTAGTTTGGTGGGGAAATCTGGAGACGTCTTTCACCATTAAAATGGTCTGACTCTTGGGCTCGATATGATTTTCCATTTTTCTTCTCCCAGCATGCAAGGAACCAGATTTGATAGATTAGGGGTGGAAGTGGTTGGTGAGTTGAAGAAAGAGTGATCTACTAGAAGGAGGAGTTGAATGCGGAGATATTCAAAGAGATTTTCCCCCTGAGCACCTGCGACTTTTTACAGATCTGATTCTAGAAATCGTGATCATGATCATGGCAAGCACTGGTAGCACTCAATGTTGGATTTTTGGGGGAAAAGGGGCTCTGTTGTAAATGTTATAAATGGCACAAATTTTTCATGTAAATGGTTGGAGTGTTAGAGGTCAAAGAAAATTCCCAAGAGGAAAATTTGACAAAGCCTATCTTTTGAGAAGCCATTTGAGAAGCCTGTATATCTCTTTTGTATTAAAGTTTGATCATGTCAAGGTGGTTGCAAGTGTACAACCATTGACAAGCTCTGAGATTGTTCTAGAAACTTTCCCCTGCTGATAAATTTAATCAAACTCGAGTTATTCTGTGTTGATCTTGAGCAAAATGTGTTTGTTTCATTTCTTGAATGTCTGCAAATAGTTTTTCTTGTTCTTATTGCAATCTTGTATCAAAATCTATCTTAATCACATAGGTCTCAATCCTTGTGATAGTTTAGTGGCATCTACAATCTCATTTCTCAAAAGAGCTTTCATCTGGGAGTGAAATAAATGATTTAAAATCACTTTTCTTTCATTTGTTGACAAGAGATTGTTTGTAAGCCTCTGGGTGTACCTCAGGCATGATTGATCTTAGATTTTGATGTTTTATTGGGTCTTCTAACTCAGCCTTCATGTTAAAATCTCATATATTGTGTGAAAAAGTGCTAATCTGGGCCTCCATTGAAGTACATATTCTGTTAAAGGAACATTTTAGCTATTCTGAAGCATTTTGTTATCTAGACTTTCCATTTTGTAAGAGTTCTCAAAGATTTGGCAAATCAAGTTTATTCTACCTCACCTCCCACCAAAAATTATTTAAAAACAACTAATCCTACCCATACTACCCCTGTTTTTGTCATGTGTGTATACAAATGCATAAATTTTATTACCAAAACATACAGAAACAATCAGATTCCAAATGTCTTTAGTAGCCTGAACCTTGCCTAGAGAATATCTCCACTATCTAGAGTGACAACTCATGAGAGTTAGATTTTGTTGCATTGATCATATTTTCTTCAAGGTCTCCTTAACAACTTCATTAGGAAGGACATCTCCATCTCCTCCATAAACAACAGGCTACAAAAGGGTTCTCTTACCTTGGTTGAAAGGCACAACCTAAAATAGTGAGGATAGATCAAATCCTCTTGAGGGTGCTATCCATTTCTCCACATCTGAGTGATAGAGGGCCAGTTAGATCCCATCCCCATGGCTACAAAATGACTCACCATGATCTATCTGTCTCTAAGCTTCCTGACCAAAACTTGTGATGCTGCTCAGACTTTGAGGGAGAATCAATTTGGGTACCAACACCTTACTAGCACCATTGTCGGGACTTATTTGAGTTGTTGAGACTATTTTCTGATTCATTTCAGCTTTTTAGCCCATCAACAACACCTTACCGGGCACCATTTTCGAGGACTTATTTGAGTTGCTGAGACTATTTGTTGATTCACTACCAGTTCATATCTATTTATCCCATCAACAACACCTTATCGGCTTGCATCCATTTCCAGGGACATAGTGGTTTCATATTCATGTTCAGACCCCTTTATCCCATCAAAACACTTCTTATATACTCCAAGTGTTATGTGTAATTATTTCAGTTCCTACACCTAGTTATTTCATTTGCACTAGCTTTCATTGATAAATTTGGGTAAAGAAAAGTCAGAGTCTTTCCATTTCTAGTTTCTAGTGTTGACAACATTTGACAGATCATGTTTAGTGCATCTACACAACTAAGGTGGAAATCCTTAGTGGTGACTCCCTGTTGATCTAATTCTTAATGAATACCAGTGTCTTAACCTCTGTCAAGTGAGATTTGTTACTAACCTTTGCAAAAGCTGGAAGGAAGAAGATCTTTCTTTGCTAGGGACCTACTAGGACATTATTTCTAGAGCTAGGAAAAGAAAAATCAGAAGGAAGAAAATCCTGAGAGTTGTGGGGGATCAACAGACAAGAAGAGGGATCTCCATTGATGAAAGTGATCAACCTATCATTGAAGACTTTCTATTCAAGTGCTTCTAAATCAGGTAGCCTCTTTGTGGAATTGAATTCTCCAATTGAGAGGGGCCTTCATTTGATTTTGAGAAGTTTTCTTCTCATTCTTCCCCTGTCTTTTTCAGAAGTTGATAGGGATTTCCAAGAAACAAGGCCTTTAGGGGATATCCACTTTGAAAATTATACCCCTATGTTTTAAAGACCCTCTGCCCCTTATCAATTTGTCACCCCTCCAGGGTCACCTCCTCAAAACAACATGGCCCTGCCCCCACCCAGACCTCCATTTGTTGTAAATACCTTTGGACCTATAAATTTTGTAGGGATGGTTGGTTATCCAAATGCAGTTCCTCAAGATGTAAGAAACAAACTACCAAAGTTCCAAGGAAACAACACTATAACTGGTGATCAACATCTAAAGCTTTTTATCAATATGATGGAAGACTTTGAGATTGAACATGAAGATGTATATATCAAGTTGTTTATCCATACTCTTAGAAGAGGATGCAAGGGACTGGTATAAAGCTTTTCTAGATAACTCTATTGATTCTTGGACTGAGATGAGCAATGCATTTAAATTGCAGTATGGTGATAGAACTGACCCTAGGTTTCTTTTGATAAATAATTTGAAAACATCAAAAAGAATCCTAATGAGTCAGTACATGATTTCAACACAAGGTTTAACAAGACCTTGAGGAGATTTCCTATTAGGATAAGGCCATGTGATGAATCATGTTTGATCAAATATTCAGATGCATTTGATAAAAAGGTTGCTTACTACTTGAGGGACAAAAACCCTACTAATTTGAGGCAGGCCTTCACCATGGCTCTACAAATAGAGAACAACATCAAGGCAATTGGAAAGCCTCCAAAAAGGGAGGGTGTAAAACTAATTACTAAAAAAACCTCAAACAAGTAAGGCTATGATTTTGGAGGAAGTTGTGAAAACTTTGGTAGGGGCTATCAAGGAAATATCATACAAACTAGCCCAGGAAGAGAAGGGGATTGGGCAGAGCTCACAAGGTCAACACAAGCAACAAGGCCAAGACAGTTCACAAATCACCAAAGATCTGATGACAGAGGCAAGGGACCTATTGGATTTGGAAATAGGCAGCCCCAAGGCAGGAAAATAGAATGGTGCCTGATCCTTTGGCTGCCAGAGTTGATGTTGTGGAGGAGACAAATGTCATTGATTGGTGTGACAGATGTTTCATGCCCCATGCTCCATGTAAGGAAGATCAACAAAGAAGAAGAAGAAGCTTATGATGATAATGATGATGATGTCTACATGATGGGTTGCTCCACAAGCTCACAACAAGGGGCAACTTCAACTGAAGTGATAAGTGCCCGATCACGCCACTTTTTGGGACTACATTCATAGGGTACCTATTCTTCCTCCCTCTCATACTTTAGAAGTAGATACTTATACAAGATTTTGAATTTCCCAATAATGACTTTGAATATTTAAGGGCTTTAATGATAAAGAAGTATGATGGAGGAATCCCATCTGAGGAAGATAGAAAATTACTTGATGAATGTTGTTGTTTCTCAAGAGAAGGAATATAACACAAGAAGTAAGGTTATCAAAGGGACAGGGCCTCAAGCCAAGCCAAAATCTCCCTTACTTTCAAACATTCCTAAAGAGGCCCCTAAGAAGGATGCATCTGCTAAAATCCCTACAGTTCCAAACAAAAATTTTACCCCTCCTCATGCCCAAGCTGTCAAAAATCCTGTACCACCTAGTGAGTGTGTCAGCTTTCCTTCCAATACTTGCCTTGCCAAAGAATGTCCCATATGACATTTCCCAAGTTTTAAGTCAAATCAAAGTTTTTGTTCCAATTGTTGAGTTGCTTAGGATTCTTAGCACAAGAAAAGAGCATTTGAATACTTGGGATTGAAAGAAGGGAAGATTTCCCTAGGAAAAAATATAAACATTGTGGAGACTCCACCAATCATAGAGGAATTAGAGGCACCACCAACATCAGAAGAGCTAGATGAACCACCTAAGGTTTATTTGGGAACATCCTTGGTAGATTCTCAGCTGAATGTGGACCCATTCTTCACTACCCTAATCATTAAGGATAGATTGTTGCATAACTGTATGTTTGATTCAGGGGCATCATGCAATGTTATGCCTCTGGAAGTTATGAATGAATTAAATATCAAAGTAACAACTACATATGGGAAGTGCACTACTATGGATTCCAGAGAGGTGCCAGTGGTGGGGTGTGTGAAGGGTCTTGGTGGTGCAACTTACAGCCTATCCAGGCAAAGAATTTGAAACTTGATGTAGTTATTGTTGACTACCCAGCCAAGTGGGGTATGTTGTTATCTAGAAGGTGGGCTGCAAGTGTTGGTGGGAGTGTTCAAATGGATATGTCCTATGCCACCATCCCAATTGAGGGAAGCCTTGTCAAGTTGTATGGGGAAAAGAAGATGTTGCATCTTATTGAAGATCCCAACAATGCATCCTATGAAGTATTGTACACAAATGTTGATGTTGATAACTTTGTAGGATTTGTTGATGGAAAGGAGCACAAGATTGAGGAATGCAAGTGTCTTGAACAAGTGGGCTCTCCTTGGACTCTATTGTTTGATGGAGCTTGCTCCAAGTTTGGGAATGGTGCTGGTGTTGTTCTGCTTTCCCAGGTCAGAAAAATTTGTTTTTTCCTTCAAACTCAACTTTGAGTGCACTAACAACATTGTGAGTATGAGGCATTGTTGTTGGGTTTAAGAATTTCTTGGAAATATGGTGTCAAAGACATCATTGTCAAAGGGGACTCAGAACTAATTGTAAAACAAATCAAAAAACTATATGCCACAAAAAATCAGCGAATGAAACAATACAAGCATGCAGTTTGGGATCTCATTGAGATGTTTGATTCATTCAACATTGTGCATCATGATAGGAGGTTCAATGACTTGGTAGAAAAGCTTGCAGTGTTGGGGTCTCATTTTGACAATTGTGTAATATCCCCATATTGTGAATATGATGTTGAGGTGTTAACAAGGCCATCTGTACCTGATAATGTTAAGCATTGGCAGGTTTTTGATAATGATGCTCAGATCAGAAGATTTCTGTAGAAAACAAGGGAGAGTTTTTGATCAAAGTATTGATTGGGAGCCAATGGTGTGTGTAGTAGAAGGGAAAGAAACCTTGTTTGGCAAGGGCATCATCCAACTAAAGACTAATACCATTCCTAGAGGGTTGGTTGCTCTTGAGTCCAATTTTGATAATGTTGATCACATTGTTAATAGATGCATGGAAGCCTCTAGGGATATTGAGGAGCATGACCTTGGCACAAAGGAGAAGCCAAGAAAAATTTGGTTAGGCAGCAATCTCAACAAAGAGGAGAAGCAATCATACATCCAATTGTTGAAGAAATACCAAGATTGCATGGCTTGGACCTATTCTGAACTAAAAGCATACAAGAGGATCTGTTTCAACATGAGATTCCCTTGGAGTCCAATGCAAAACCATTCAGTAGGTAAGAAATAGGCCAATCAATCCACTCTTATCTCTTAAAATGCAAGAGGAACTAAAGAAGCTAAGAGATGGAGGGATTATTCAGCCCACAAGGTATTCTTCTTGGGTTGCAAACCTAGTACCAGTAAGAAAGAAGAATGGTGATATCAGGTATGTGTGTAGACTTCAGAATCTAAACAGAGCATCAATGAAGGATAATTATCCTTTACCAAATATGGAAAACATGCTGCAATTAGTGACTGGTTCTGAATTTCTCTCCACCCTAGATGGTTTCTCTGGTTATAACCAAGTTGTGGTGAAGGAATCAGAAAGGATCAAGACAACCTTTACTACTCCTTGGGGACGTATGTGTATGTTAGGATGCCCTTTGGTTTGATGAATGTTGGAGCCACCTTTCAAAGAGAATGGATGTTTCTTTTGCTGGTTACATCAATGAGTTTATTGTAGTTTATCAAGATGATGTAACTATATTTTCCAGGAAGAGAAGTGATCACTTGCTGCACTTGGAGAAGATGTTGATAAGATGTAGAGAATATGGCATCTCACTCAATCCAAAGAAGTGCCATTTTGGAGTGCAGAGGAAAAATTTCTTGGCCACATTGTGTCACAAGAAGGGGTGATGATTGATCCAGAGAGGGTAGAGGCCATCAAAGAAGGTCCCTATTCCAAGGACCAAGAAAGGAATTCAGTCTTTCTTTGGGCAGATAAACTTCATCAGGAGATTCATATCAAACTTTGTTGAGTTGACCATTCCAATCACTTCCATGCTAAAGAAGGACCAGGTCATCAAGTGGGAAGAGACTGCCATCCAAGCTTTCAATGGGATCAAGGAGGCATTAAAGCATGCCCTGTTTTAGCAGCTCTAGATTATAAGAAGCCTTTCCAACTATTTTCCTTTGCTTCAGAGAACACTATTGCTTCTTTCCTACTACAAAAGGATGATGAAGGGGCTGAGAGGCCAATTGCCTTCTTCAGTAAGGCCTTACAGGGGGCTGAGTTGAAGTACACTATCATGGAAAAATAAGCATTTTCCTTGGTAAAAGCAACAAAGGTTTTTAGACCTTACATTCTAAGTTCTAAAGTGGTTGCTTATGTTCCCCACACCATGGTAAAAGACATTTTATCAGAGATGGAAGTCTCAAGAAAAAGGTGCAGGTGGGTGAACAAGTTGCAAGAATATGATATGGATATCCAAACCACAAAGTTGGTGAGAGGTTTGGGCTTGGCTAGGCTTATGGCTGAGAGAAACTTGCAAACTATTGAGGTAAATGAGGTAGAAGAAGGTAGGGTAGATGTTTTTGAAAAATGATGAATTCTGAGTGGTACAAGGATGTGATTTTCTATCTCAGACATTTGAACTACCCTGAGTATTTGAGTAAGAACTAAAAGGGCCCTTAAGTTGGCTTCCCAGAAATATGTCATTACTGATTATGGGTTAGCTTGGAAGAACCCTGAGGGAGTCCTCTTAAGGTGCATTACTGAAGATGAAGCCCCCAAGATAATTGTTGATCTCCATGGAGGAGTTTGTGGGGGATTTTTTTTGCAAGAGTCACAACACACAAGATCCTGAGGGCTGGTTATTGGTGGCCAAATCTCTTCAAGGATACAACCTTGTTGGTTAGAAGATGTGAGAGTTTCAACGCTTCTCTGGAAGACTAAAAGCTTCAGGCTCCCTTCCTTTGCAGCCTATATCAATTGAAGCTCCATTCAAGCAATGGGGAATGGATTTCATTGGTGAGATTTCAGACCCTTCAAGTGTTGGCCATAAGTGGATTCTTGTAGCCACTGATTACTTTACCAAGTGGGTGGAGGAAATCCCCACCAAAAGAGCAACACACCAAATTGTCATGGATTTTCTGTTGAACCACATCATCTGTAGGTTTGGGGTGCCAGTCAAGATTGTAGTTGATAATGCCATGAGTTTTAGAGCTAAACCTCTGGTGGAAATGTGCCAAGAGTATGGGATCAACTTGACATATGCATCTAATTACAATCCCCAAGGAAATGGACAAGCTGAGTCCAGTAATAAAAACTTGTTGAAGATTATCAGAAGAACCTTGGAGCTGAATAAGAGAAAATGGGGTGAATAGTTGAAGTTTTTTGTTTGGGATGATAGAATCACTATTAAAAGAGCCACTGAAAGAGTCCATTTGAGTTGGTGTATGGAACTCAGGCCCTACTTCCCCTGCATATGTAATTATCCTCATATCAGTTCATTCAACAACTGGAGGATCAAGAAGTAAGTCCTTATGATGCTCACATTAACTAGATTGTTGAACTTGATGAAGAAAGGAGGGCATCCCACCAGAGGCATGTAAAGTTCAGAGAAAAGCTGAAGAAGTTATTTGACAAGAAGGTCACTCCCAGAGCTTTCAATGTTGGAGATCTTGTGCTACTATGGGATAACAGGCATGAAGATAAGGGCAAGCATGGAAAATTTGACTCACTATGGATGGGCCCTTACTCCATTGATATCAGGATTGGTGAACATACCTTCTTCTTGAAGGATTTGGATGGTGATTTTCTTGAATTTCTATTAATGGTAGGCATTTGAAGCATTTCTTGGATTGATTCCCCAAAATCAAGGTAAAATATTTTGTATAGTGTATAGTTTTTTTGTTTCCTATTTTTTGTGTTTTTTATTCTTCGGTCCTTGGTGACCTATTTTTGTTGGTTTCTCTATTTTTTTTTGTGAGATGGCTCTGTTTCTTTGCTCGCAAGCTGACTCTATCACCCAATGGATATTTTTGGCACTTGGTCTACCATTGTTCTTGTGGCACTCACAGGGAGTGCCCATCCCCGAGTCGAGCCGATGTTGGTGCTCAAAATAGTCTCGCCCCATTTTTCCTTTGAAATCTATCCTTTTATGGCCTCTGTCACATTTTATCCCCCTGAGTTGTGCCCGAAAGGTCTCTTGTTTTCCTTTTTTGCCATAATTAATCTTTCCTTGGGTCAATGATCACATAAAGGGTCTGTAATTTGGGTCTCCCATTCTCTGTTCATCTAAAAACTTGGGCTCTCCCATTCTTTCCATTTTTTACAGTCGGGATTTTCTACCTTGTCATTTTTTCCCTAAATACTTGAAGAAAATGAATGGATGTAGCTCTAAGAACGTATTTGAGCCTTGTAACATCTTCTAAATTCTCTGTCCTTAGAGAAAATTTCATCTCTGGGCTCAAATGATTGTTTTCTACATTTTACGGTTTGACGGGCATTTCTCCCAGTCAAATTTGCATCCTTGCATCATCAAGAAATGTGGCCTCTTTTGGTTAGATGGCTCACTCAACTGGGTACTTCAAAAATTTTATGAATTGCCTCAACTTAAAAATTTGTCCACGTGGAGGAACGATGCTCATTTGAAGATTTAATTTTTGGTTTGGCCTTGAGTAGTACCGGGAGGACACGTGGAAGTTTTCTACTTTTCCTGGACTTAGAAAAAAATTTTATGCAGCTAATACAGTTTTGGGATACGGAGACACATGGTGAGCCCACGCTCATTCAGGGTCTCCATTTTGGGCACCATTTGAAATTGCGCCATGAGACACGTGGAGGCTTCCACCGGGTCTTCCCATACTTAGTCTTTTTTCAAAAAAATTTGGGAGATCTGGGACACGTGGAGGAACCACGCATGTTTGGGGATCGGCCCTTGAGTTTCATTTTAAAGAAGTGCTAGGAGGACACTTGGAGGCCTCCGCTCACTTTGCATTTTTCTTGGACTTTTCAATGGCCAAAAGAGATTTCCTGAACTTGACACATGGCACCTTCCACTTGAGCTTCAAGCCTTCAAAAAATTTTTCGTCAGGCCAGACACATGGCGAGCCCACACTCTTTTCAAAGTCTCAAATTTTGGGAACCATCTCAAGATGCGCCATTGTGACGCGTGGTAGTTTGAAAATCAAAAGGGGGGGAAGTGGACCATGGGGTAACTTAGAATTTTTTCCTTTTATGCTCAAAAGGGTTAAAATACCAAAAATGGCCCACAAGCCCGATAGAGGAAAGGTCAACACTTGCTCCAGTCAATGGTGAGGTGCGAGACTCTCGGGGAAATTTGGAAAAATTTCCTTTTGGGAGAAAAGAGTTAAAAGTGAAAAAGGAAGCATGGTTCCACTGGGACCCACATTGGGACACGTGTCAGGCCCATTTTTCAAGGGTGGAGCTGCGGGGAAAACTTGGAAAATTTTCCTTTTCCAAAAATGAGGTGAAATAGTAGAATTTGGCCATGGTTCCATTGGGACCCACCTTAGGACACGTGTCAAGCTCATTTCTCAAGGGTGGAGGTGTGAAAAAAAATGTGGAATTTTTCCATTTCTTCAAAAGTTTGTAAAAGGTCAAAGGAAACCCCGGCCCATTTTAAATTGAATCTTCCACATGGATGGCCCAAATTCAAAGTAAAGATCAATGGTAACTGAGAGTCTGAATCTGATTTTCCCCCATTTTACTAAAACACACCTGAAGTGTGAGTCTTCATGATTTCTTGGTATTTCCTACACGCCAAACAGAGAGGGAGAGTTAATGTTGATATCTAAGTTTGGTGGGGAAAATCTGAGACGTCTTTTGCCATTAAAATGGTCTGACTCTCGGGCTCGATATGATTTTCTATTTTTCTTCTCCCGAGCACGCAAGGAACCAGATTTGATAGATTAGGGGTGGAAGTGGTTGGTGAGTTGAAGAAAGAGTGATCTACCAAAAGGAGGAGTTGAATGCGGAGATATTCAAGAGATTTTCCCCCTGAGCACCTGGTGAATTTTTACAGATCTGATTCTAGGAAATCACGATCGTGATCATGGCGAAACACTGGTAGCACTCAATGTCTAGATTTTTTTGGGGGAAAAGGGGCTCTATTGTAAATGTTATAAATGGCACAAATTTTTTTGTGCAAATGGTTGGAGTGTTAGAGGTCGAAGAAAATTCCCAAGAGGAAAATTTGACAAAGCCTGTCTTTTGAGAAGCCATCTGAGAAGCTCCGTATATCTCTTTTGTATTAAGTTTGATCATGTCAAGGTGGTTGCAAGTGTACAACCATTGACAAGCTCTAAGATTGTTCTAGAAACTTTCCCTTACTGATAAATTTAATCAAACTCGAGTTATTCTGTGTTGATCTTGAGCAAAATGTGTTTGTTTCATTTCTGAATGTCTGCAAATAGTTTTTCTTGTTCTTATTGCAATCTTGTATCAAAATTATCTTAATCACATAGGTCTCAATCCTTGTGATAGTTTAGTGGCATCTACAATCTCATTTCTCGAAAAGCTTTTCATCTGGGAGTGAAATAAATGATTTAAAATCACTTTTCTTTCATTTGTTGACAGAGATTGTTTGTAAGCCTCTAGGTGTACCTCAGGCATGATTGATCTTAGATTTTGATGTTTTATTGGGTCTTCTAACTCGAGCCTTCATGTTAAAATCTCATAGATTGTGTGAAAAAGTGCTAATAATTTGGGCCTCCATTGAAGTACATATTCTAGTTAAAGGAACATTTTAGCTATTCTGAAGCATTCTGTTATCTAGACTTTCCATTTTGTAAGAGTTCTCAGAGATTTGGCAAATCAAGTTTATTCTACCTCACCTCCCACCAAAACTTATTTAAAAACAACTAATCCTACCCATACTACCCTTTTTTCATGTGTGTATACAAATGCATAAATTTTATTACCAAAACATACATAAAACAATCAGGATTCCAAATGTCTTTAGTAGCCTGAACCTTGCCTAGAGAATATCTCCACTATCTAGAGTGACAACTCGTGAGAGTTAGATTTTGTTGCATTGATCATATTTTCTTCAAGGTCTCCTTAACAACTTCATTAGGAAGGACATCTCCATCTCCTCCATAAACAACAGGCTACAAAAGGGTTCTCTTACCTTGGTTGAAAGGCACAACCTAAAATAGTGAGGATAGATCAAATCCTCTTGAGGGTGCTATCCATTTCTCCACATCTGAGTGACAGAGGGCCAGTTAGATCCCATCCCCAGCTACAAAATGACTCACCATGATCTATCTGTCTCTAAGCTTCCTTGAAAACTAGTGATGTTGCTTAGACTTTGAGGGAGAATCAATTCAAATCATATTTATTACATCTGCACAACTAAGGTGAAAATATTTAGTGGTGACTCCTGTTGATCTAATTCTTAATGAATATAGATGTCTTAACCTCTGTCAAGTGAGATTTGCTACTAACCTTTGCAAAGCTAGAAGGAAGAAGATATTTCTTTGCTAGGGACCCTACTAGGACATTATTTCTAGCTAGGAAAAGAAAAATCAGAAGGAAGAAAATCCTGGAGAGTTGTGGGGGATCAGCAGACAAGAAGAGGGATATCCATTGATGAAATTGATTGGCCTATCATTGAAAACTACTATTAAAGTTCTTAATCAGGTAGCCTCTTTGTGGAATTGAATTCTCCAATTGGAGAGGGGCCTTCATTTGATTTTGAGAATTTTTCTCATTCTACCCATTTCTTTTCAGAAGTTGATAGGGATTTCCAAGAAACAAGGCCTTTAGGGGATATCCACTTTGAAAATTATACCCCTGTGTTTCAGAGACCCTCTGCCCCTTATAAATTTGTCACCCCTCCACCATCACCTCCTCAAAACAACATGGCCCTGCCCCCACCCAGACCTCCATTTGTTGTAAATACCTTTGGACCTATAAATTTTGTAGGGATGACTTGTTATCCAAATGCAGTTCCTCAAGATGTAAGAAATAGACTACCAAAGTTCCAAGAAACAACGCTATAACTGGTGATCAACATCTGAAACTTTTTATCAATATGATGGAAGACTTTGAGATTGAACATGAAGATGTATATATCAAGTTGTTTATCCATACTCTAAAAGAGGATGCAAGGGATTGGTATAAAGCTTTTCAAGATAACTCTATTGATTCTTTGACTGAGATGAGCAATGCATTTAGATTGTAGTATGGTGATAGAACTGACCCTAGATTTCTTTTATATGCATTTGAAAACATAAAAAAAAATCCTAATGAGTCAATACATGATTTCAACACAAGGTTTAACAAGACCTTGAGGATATTTCTTGTTAGGATAAGGCCATGTGATGAATCATGTTTGATCAAATATTAATATGCATTTCATAAAAAGGATGCTTACTACTTGAGGGACAAAAACCTATTAATTTGAGGCGAGGCCTTCACCATGGCTCTGCAAATCGAGAAACAACATCAAGGCAATTTGAAAGCCTCCAAAAGGGAGGGTGTAAAACTAATTAACCCGAAAAACCTCAAATAAGCAAGGCTAAATATTTGGAGGAAGTTGTGAAAAAATTGGTAGGGGTTGTCAAAAGAAATATCATACAAACTAGCCCGAGAGAGAAGGGGATTGGGTACATTCAAAGTTCAACACAAGTAACAAGGCCAAGATAGGTTCACAAATCACCAAAGATATGATGACAGAGAAAAGGGACCTATTGGATTTGGAAATAGGCAGCCCCAAGGCAGGGAAAACAAAATGGTGCCTGATCCTTTGGTTGCCAGAGTTGATGTTGTGGAGGAGATAGATGTCATTAATTTGTGTGACAGATGTTTCATGCCCCATGCTCCATGTAAGGAAGATCAGCAAGAAGAAGAAGAAGCTTATGATGACAATGATGATGATGTATACATGATGGGTTGCTCCATAAGCTCACAATAAGGGGCAACTTCAACTAAAGTGATAAGTGCTCGACTACTACCACTTTTTGGGAATGCATTCATAGGATACCTATTCTTCCTCCCTCTAATACTTTAGAAGTAGATACTATACAAGATTTTGAATTCCCAATAATGACTTTGAATATTTAATGGCTTTAATGATAAAGAAGTATGATGGAGGAATCCTATCCGAGGAAGATAAATGGTTACTTGATGAATGTTGTTGTTACTCAAGATATGGAATATAACACAAGAAGTAAGGCTGTCAAAGGGATAGGGCCTCAAGCCAAGCCAAAAGCTCCCTTACTTTCAAACATTCCTAAAGAGGCCCCTAAGAAGGATGCATCTACTAAAAGCCCTGTAGTTCCAAACAAAATTTTTACCCCTCCTCATGCCCAAGCTATCAAAAATCCTGTACCACCTAGTGAGTGTGTCAGCTTTCCTTCCAATACTGCCTTGCCAAAGAATGTCCCATATGACATTGCCTGATTTTTAAGTCAAATCAAAGTTTTTGTTCCAATTGTTGAGTTGCTTAGGATTCTTGAGCACAAGAAAAGAGCATTTGAATACTTGGGATTGAAATAAGGGAAGATTGCCTAGGAAAAACATAAACATTGTGGAGACTCCACCAGTCATAGAGGAATTAGAGGCACCACCAACATTAGAAGAGCTAGATGAACCACCTGAGGTTTATTTGGGAACATCCTTGGTAGATTCTTAGCTGAATGTGGACCCATTCTTCACTACCCTAATCATTAAGGAGGTATTGTTGCATAACTATATGTTTGATTCAGGGGCATCATGTAATGTTATGCCTCTCGAAGTTATGAAAGAATTAAATATCAAAGTAAAAACTACATATGGGAAGTACACCACTATGGATTCTAGAGAGGTGCCAATGGTGGGGTGTGTGAAGGGTCCGTGGTGAAACTTGCAGCATATCCAGCATGAATTTGAAACTTGATGTATTTATTGTTGATTTCCCAAAGTAGGGGTGAATGTTTTTATCTATAAGGTGGGCTGTAAATGTTGGTGGGGGAGTGTTCAAATGGATATGTCCTATGCCACCATCCCAAACGAGGGCGAAGCCTTGTTAAGTTGTATGAGGAAAAAGAAGATGTTGTATTTTATCGAATATCCCAACAATGCATCCTATGAAGTTATGTACACAAATGTTGATTTTGAAAATTTTGTAGGATTTACTAATGGAAAGGAACACAAGATTGAGGAATGCAGTTGTCTCGAACAAGCGGGATCTCATTAGACTCTATTGTTTGATGGAGCATGCTCCAAGTTTGGGAATGGTGCTGGTGTTGTTCTGATTTCCCAGGTTAGGAAAAATTTGTTTTTTCCTTCAAACTCAACTTTAGTGCACTAACAACACTTTGAGTATGAGGCATTGTTGTTGGATTTAATAATTGCTTGGAAATATGGTGTCAAAGACATCATTGTCAAAGGGGACTCATAATTAATGTAACACAAATAAGAAAACTATATGCCACAAAAATTAGCGAATGAAAGAATACAAACATGCAATTTGGGATCTCATTGAGTTGTTTGATTCATTCAACATTGTGCATCATGATAGGAGGTTCAATGACTTGGAAGACAAGGTTGTATTGTTGGAGTCTCATTTTGACAATTGTGCAATATCCCCATATTGTGAATATGATGTTGAGGTGTTAACAAGGCCATATGTACCTGATAATGTTAAGCATTGGTAGGTTTTTGATAATGATGCTTAGATCAGAAGATTTTTGTAGAACAAGGGAGAGTTTTCTGATCAAAGTATTTATTGGGAGCCAATGGTGTGTGTAGCAGAAGGGAAAGAAAACTTGTTTGGAAAGGGCATCATCCAGCTAAAGACTAATACCATTCCTAGAGGGCTGGTTGCTCTTGAGTCCAATTTTGATAATGTTGATCGCTTTGTTAATAGATGCATGGTGGACTATAGGGATATTGAGGAGAATGAACTTGGTAGAAAGGAGAAGCCAAGAAAAATTTGGTCAGAAACAATCTCAAAGAAAGAGGAGAAGTAGTCACACATCCAATTGTTGAAGAAATACCAAGATTACATGGGTTGGACCTATTCTAAACTAAAATCATATAGAGAGGATCTATTTCAACATGAGATTCCCTTGATTCCAATGAAAAACTATTCAGTAGTAAAAGCAGAGGCAAATCAATCCACTCTTATCTCTTAAAATGCAAGAGCAACTCAAGAAGCTAAGAGATGGAGGGATTATTAAGCCCACAAGGTATTCTTCTTGGGTTGCAAACTTAGTACCAATAGGAAAGAATAATGGTGATATCAGATGTGTGTAGACTTAAGGAATCTAAACAGAGCATCAATGAAGGATAATTATCCTTTATCAAATATGGAAAATATGCTTGTAATTAGTGACTGGTTTCAATTTATCTCCACCCTAGATGGTTTCTCTAGTTATAACCAGGTTGTGGTGAAGGAATAAAAAAGGATCAAGACAACCTTTATTACTCCTTGGGGGACGTATATGTATGTTAGGATGCCCTTCGGTTTGATGAATGCTACAACCACCTTTCAAAGAGATATGGATGTTGATTTTGCTGGTTACATCAATGAGTTTATTATAGTTTATCAAGATGATGTAGCTGTATTTTCCAGGAAGAGAAGTGATCACTTGCTGCACTTGGATAAGATGCTTATAAGATGTAGAGAATATGGCATCTCACTCAATCCAAAGAAGTGTCATTTTGGAGTGCAGAGAGGAAAAATTGTTGTGCCACATTATGTCACCTTTGTTAGGAAATTAATATTTACATGAGTATTTACTAGATGATATTTATGATGTGATGAATATTATGGCTAGGTTGTTATATTATTGTTTTATAACAATAATGTTATTATAAAGTGATTATACGTGAATTGTGGTGGTTGTAACCACACTCGTATATAGGAGTTAGGTGAGATATTTGTGGAGGAGGTTTTCCTTAGATATAGGAGCTACCTCTCCTATATTATTGTAACTCTTCTAATCATAATTGATGAAGTACGTTTGTATATTCTATGGTGCATTCTTAACCAAACTTTAGATTTGGTATCAGAGCTATACGAATCCAATTCTTACCATGTTGGTTAAGAATGGTAGAGATTGACACGGATCTGTGCCAATGAACCGGTGTTCTCCTACAATGCACGTGAATATTAGGTTGGAGAGAATATGCTCGTATGTGATTAACATCTGCGTATGTAGAGGTGAAGCCAGTGGAGTAGAGAAAGGAGAATTCTGTAGTCTCCAATCATGTCCAAGTTCAACCTCAACATCAAAATACCACGCGTGCCTTTATTCACTTCCATACTGACATATATCTGATCCAAGATTAGTTACAGAAGGCGTTTGGATCTAAAAAGAAGTGGTGGCGTAAGAACTGATCATCCTCTTATCCAGTACGTATCTGCAATGAAGGTCGTGGTATATTTCTCTGATGCGGATTTGAGCCAGTGTATTCCTGTAACTTTGTGCAAACCAAGAAATATGTAAGTGTCACGTTGGTTTTGAGTTTTCTCTTTGCAACAGCTCACGCAACAGTTCGGCCTATCCCTATGAAATCAAGTCGGATCTTTTCACTGAATCCTCATTTGACACATAATCAAAGTCTGCGCAGCTGTCATATATATACATATCTTCTGACAGTCGACCAGTCTCCACGTCAAAGTAAAGTATAGTCTTTGTTTGTTTGAGTCAAGTCCAGATCTGTATTGAATTCCATGTGATCTACACTCGCACCTGGCTCGGCCTGATTAAACAACCAGTTCCAAACCGCCACACTCCTAATATTTTGTGAAATCTGCGCCCATGATATGATAGGCTGCATGCAATCGGTGGGGAATATTTGCAAAGGTCGGTCTATTTTTTTTTTATTATTATTAGTCAAATTTTCTAGTTTAAAAACCAGTTTGATATGTGTCTTATAGTTGTATATGTCAATAGCTTTTAGCTATATTAAAAAAATTTTAAAAAAGGGGGTGCATTTTCGGTTGTATCCGACACCTTTTTTTTAAGCGTCATAATGGATAAGTTGAGTCACATTGAAAAATTTGAAGGTAAAGATTTTCATACCTGGCAAGTACGAACTCAATTGTTCCTAATTAACAAAGACTTGTGGGATATTGTTGATGGAAAAGAGAAGAAACCGAAAAATGTAGATGAAGCAACAAAATGGGCAAGCAGAGATCGAAAGGCTACAACGATTATTGGATTGGGTCTATCAAATTCCTATTTGCATCATATAGACTTAAAAATTCCTCTCACACAATTTGGGAGACATTGAACAAATTGTTTGGATCACAAGCTGGAAGTGCAACAATATCTTTAAAACAGAGATTGTTCAGCCTCAAGATGGAAGAAGGTGATAACATGGTGGAACATATTAGTAAGTTTCGTTCTATTTGCAATCAACTAGCAGGAATAAGTGTAGATGTCCCTGATGACGATGCTAAAGTAGTGTTACTCAATAGCATGCCTCCATGCTATTCTAACATGGTCTTTACATTGAGTAAAATAAATCCAAGTTTAGAAGAACTTATTTCTTCTTTGTTAGATGAAGAAAAGAGAATCATGTTTGCGGAACCAGAGGAAAAAGCCCTATATGGTAAGAAACAAGATAAAAGAAGATCTAAATATTCTTTCAGACCTGGATCATCTTCTAAAGATTCAAAGAAGTGGCTCACTTGTTATTACTGCAGACAATCTGGCCACTTGTCCTCAAATTGCAAGAAAAGAGCACAAGACTTACTTGATGGAAAACTGCAAGATAATGCCATGGCTGCTGATGACGAAGGAGAAAATGAAGAGGAAGAAAATACGCACATCAAAGTGATGAAGATTTTCTCTTCTAGATAATTTTTGAATGGAGGATCGGAGGCTAGAGGTCGAGGCAAATGACCCTCTCGTCACCACCAATGACGGGGCCGCATGAGAATGATTTGGTGGCACAGTGTGTAGTGTGAGTACTTTTTTTGAGTTTTGCGGTGTTCCGTTTCAGATTGTGTGGTGTGAATTTCAGCTTGGTGTGATTATTTTTCAGAGTTCATGTTGTGTGTTGAATAAGTGAAATGTTCACATTGAGGGGGGAACATGATCAGCATGATCCAATGTTCCATTTTTAGTTTTTCAATTTTTCAGTTGAGTATGTGGCTTTTCCTATTTCCCCAAATGAAAAAAACATAGTACAGAACAAATAACATAGTGAAACGCAGCATCATGAGGCTTGATGAGGTAGAACAGTCATATGTGTTCCTGTTCGTACCTAGGTTTATGGTTAGCCTCTTGAAAACCATTGAAGGTTGTTCAGATGTGTTCCTGCTTGAGTTCCCACACTGCTAGGTTAGATGTGTTCCCTAGAGTGACTGGTTGATAAGCAGATGATTCCTGAGCGTGTTCCCATCCTCGTCGGTCAGATGTGTTCCCGACAGTGCTTGGTCGATAAGAAGTTGATGTGTTCCTTCTTCTACCTTCAGTTCGAGTGTGTGCCAAGATCATGAGCGCGCAGAGGTGGCAGGCTGCAAAGGAAGTGTGAAATTTCTTTTGTTACCATGTAAACATTAAGGGGGGGAATGTTAGGAAATTAATATTTACATGAGTATTTACTAGATGATATTTATGATGTGATGAATATTATGGCTAGGTTGTTATATTATTGTTTTATAACAATAATGTTATTATAAAGTGATTATACGTGAATTGTGGTGGTTGTAACCACACTCGTATATAGGAGTTAGGTGAGATATTTGTGGAGGAGGTTTTCCTTAGATATAGGAGCTACCTCTCCTATATTATTGTAACTCTTCTAATCATAATTGATGAAGTACGTTTGTATATTCTATGGTGCATTCTTAATCAAACTTTAGAGTCACAAGAAGGGGTGATGATTGATCTAGAGAGGGTAGAGGCCATCAAGAAGGTCCCTATTCCAAGGACCAAGAAAGGAATTCAATTTTTCTCGGGAAGATAAACTTCATCAAGGGATTCATATCAAACTTTCTTGATTTGACCATTCCAATCACTTCCATGCTAAAGAAGGACCAGGTCATTAAGTTGGAAGAGACTCCATCTAACATTTCAATGGGATCAATGAGGCATTAAAACATGCCCCTATTTTAGCAGACTCCATATTATAAGAAGCTTTCCAACTATTTTCCTTTACTTCATACAACATTATTACTTCTATCCTGCTGCAAAAGGATGATGAATGGGTTGAGAGGCCAATTTCCTTCTTGATAAGGCCTTGCAGAGGGGCTAAGCTTAAGTACACAATACGGGAAAAATAGGCATTTTCCTTGGTAAAAGAAAAAAATGTTTTTAGACCTTAAATTATAAGTTCTAAAGAGGTTTCTTATGTTCCCCACACCATTGTAAAAGACATTTTATCGAGATGGAAGTCTCAAGAAAAAGGTGTAGTTGGGTGAACAAGTTGCAAGAATAAGATATAGATATCCAAACCATGAAGTTGGTGAGAGGTTTGGTCTTGGCTAGGCTTATGGATGAGAGAAACTTGCAAACCATTGAGGTAAATGAGGTAGAAGAAGGTAGGGTAGATGTCTTTGATAAACTAATGAATTCTGAGTGGTAAAAGGACATGATTTTCTATCTCAGACATCTGAACTACCCTGAGTATTTGAGTAAGAACCAGAAAATGGCCCTTAAATTGGCTTCCCAAAAATACGTCATTATTGATTATGGGTTAGCTTGGAAGAACCCTAAGGGATTCCTCGTAAGGTGCATGACTGAAAATGAAGCCCCCAGGATAGTTGTTGATCTCCATGGAGGATTTTGTGGGGGCATTGTGTTGTAAGAGTTACAACACACAAGATCCTGAGGGCTGGTTATTGATGGCAAACTCTCTTCAAGGATACAACCTTTTTGGTTAGAAGATGTGAGAGTTGCCAATGCTTCTCTGGAAGACTGAAAGCTTTAGGATCCCTTCCTTTGCAGCTTGTACCAATTGAAGTTACATTCAATCAATGGGTAATGGATTTCATTGGTGAGATTTCGAACATTCAAGTGCTTTGGCCATAAGTGGATTCTTGTAGCCACCAATTACTTTACCAAGTGGGTGGAGGCAATCCCCACCAAAAGAGCAACACACTAAATTGTCATGGATTTTCTATTTAACCACATCATCAGCAGGTTTGGGGTGCCATTCAATATTGTAGCTGATAATGCCATGAGTTTTAGAGCTAAACCTCTGGTGGAAATATGCCAAGAGTATGGGAAAAACTTGACATATGCATCTAATTACAATCCCCAAGGAAATGGACAAGCTGAGTCCAGTAATAAAAACCTGCTAAAGATTATCATAAGAACCTTGGAGATGAATAAGAGAAAATGGGGAAAATAGTTGAAGTTTGTTGTTTGGGATGATAGAATCACTGTTAAAATAGCCACTGGAAAGAGTCCATATGAGTTGGTGTATGGAACGTAGGCCCCGCCGCCCCTGCATATGAAATTATCCTCATATCAATTCATTTAACAACTGGAGGATCAAGAAGTAAGTCCTTATGATGATCACATTAACTAGATTGTTGAACTTAGTGAAGAAAGGAGGGCATCCCACCGAGGCATGTAAAGTTCAGAGAAAAGCTAAAGAAGTTATTTGACAATAAGGTCACTCCCGAGAGATTTCAATCTTGGAGATCTTGTGCTACTATGGGATAGCAGGCATGAAGATAAGGACAAGAATGGAAAATTTTACTCATTATGGATGGGCCCTTACGCCATTGATATTAG
This sequence comes from Taxus wallichiana var. yunnanensis, assembly GCA_018340775.1. Taxonomy (NCBI): domain Eukaryota; kingdom Viridiplantae; phylum Streptophyta; class Pinopsida; order Cupressales; family Taxaceae; genus Taxus; species Taxus wallichiana. Next base: position 635,769,159 of record CM031234.1, read on the forward strand.
GATTTGTGAACATACCTTCTTATTGAAGGATTTGGATGGTGATTTTCTTGAATTTGCTGTTAATGGTAGGAATTTGAAGTATCTCTTGGATATATTCCCCAAAAGCAAGGTAAACATATTTTGTACAATGTATAGCTGCTTGTTTGTTTTTTGTTTTTTTGTGTTTCTACTCGTTCTAGTCCTTGGTGACCTATTTTTGTTGGTTTCTCTATTTTGTTTTTGTGAGATGGCTCTGTGTATTTGCTTTGCAAGCTGAATTTTTCACCCAATGAATATTTTTGGAAATTGGTCTACCATTTTTCTTGGTGCACATCCCTGAGTCGAAGCTGATGTTGGTGCTCAAAATAGTCTCACCACATTTTTCCTTTGAAAGATGTCCTTTTACAACCTTTGTCACATTTTATCCCCCTGAGTTGTGCCCGAAAGGTCTCTGTTTTCCATTTTCTACCATAATTAATATTTCCTTGGGTCGATGATCATGTAAAGGTCTGTAATTTGGGTCTTTTTTTCTCTATTTATCTAAAAACTTGGGTTCTCTTGTTCTTTCCAATTTTTACAGGTCAATATTTTCTACACTTGTCATATTTGCCTTAAATACTTGAAGAAAATGAATGGATGTAGCTCTGAAGAATGTATTTGAGCCTTGTAACATCTTTGAATTCTCTGTCCTTAGAGAAAATTTCATCTCCAGGATCGAATGATTATTTTTATGCGTTTTACGGTTTGAAGGGCATTTCTCTCGGTCAAATTTATATCCTTGCATCATCAGGAAACATGGTCTCTTTTGGTTAGACATGGCTCAGATGGGTACTTTAGAAATTTTATGAATTGCCTCAACTTAGAAATTTGTCCACGTGGAGGAACGACACTCATTTGAATATTTACTTTTTGGTTTGGCCTTGGAGTAGCGCCGGGAGGACATGTGGAAGTTTCTACTACTTTTCCCAAACTTAGACAAATTTTTATGTAGCTAATACAATTTGGCGGACAGGGACACGTGGCAAGCCCGCGCTCATTCAGGGTCTCCGTTTTGGGCACCATTCTGAAATTGCACCAGGGAGACATGTGGAGGCTTCCACCGGTCTTCCCATACTTAGTATTTTTTCAAAAAGTTTTGGGAGATCTGGGACATATGGAGGAACTACGCAGTTTGGGGATCAGCCCTTGAGTTTCATTTTAAATAATTTCCAGGAGGACACTTGGAGGCCTCCACTCACTTTGCATTTTTCTTGGAATTTTCAACGGCCAAAAGAGATTGCCGTGGACTCTGACACATGGCACCTTCCGCTGAGCTTCAAGCCTTCAAACAAAATTTTCCGAGCCAGGACACATGGTGAGCTCGCACTCTTTCAAAGTCTCAAATTTTGGAACCATCTCAAGATGTGCCATTGTGATGCATGGCGCTTTAAAAAGTCAAAAGGGGTGGGGAAGCGAGATCATCGGGGAAAATTATATTTTTTTCCTTTTATGCTCAAAAGGGTTAAAATACCAAAAATGCCCCGCAATCCTAATAGAGGAAAGGTCAATGCTTTCTCCAGTCAATGGTGGAGGTGCGGACTCTCAGGGAAAATTTGGAAAAATTTCCTTTTGGGAGAAAAGAGTTAAAACTTAAAAGGAAGCGCAGATTCTGCTGAGACCCACATTGGGACACATGTCGCCCATTTTTCAAGGGTGGAGCTATGGGGAAAACTTGGAAATTTTTCCTTTTTCCAAAAAGAAGTGAAATAGCATAATTTAGCCATGGTTCCATTGGGACCCACCTTAGGACACGTGTCAGGATCATTTCTCAAGGGTAGAGGTGCGGCACAAAATGTGAAATTTTTCCATTTCTTCAAAAGTTTGTAAAAGGTCAAAGGAAATACCTGGTCCATTTTAAATTTAATCTTCCACATGGATGACCCAAATTCAAACTAAAGATCAACAACAACTGAGAGTCTGAATCTAATTTTCCCCCAATTTTATTGAAACATGCCTAGAAGTGTGAGTCTTCATGATTTCTTGGTATTTCCTACACGCCAAATAGAGGGAGAGTTAATGTTGATATCTGAGTTTGGTGGTGAAAATATGGAGACATCTTTCACCATTAAAATGGCTTGACTCTCGTGCTCGATATAAATTTCCATTTTTCTTCTCCCGAGCATGCAAGGAACTAGATTTGATAGATTAGGGGCGGAATTTGTTGGTGAGTTGAAGAAAGATTGATCTACTAGGAGGAGGAATTGAATGCGGGAGATATTCAAGAAGATTTTCCCCCTGAGCACCTGGCAAATTTTTACAGATCTAATTCTAGAAATCACAATCATGATCATGGAGAGCACTGGTAGCACTCAATATCGAGACTTTTTGGTGGAAAAGGATCTCTTTTGTAAATGTTATAAATGGCACAATTTTTTTTTGCAAATGGTTGGAGTGTTAGAGGTCGAAGAAAATTCCCAAAAGGAAAATTTGACAAATCTGTCTTTTGAGAAGGTCATAGAAGCTTGCATATCTCTTTTTGTATTAAGTTTAATCATGTCAAAGTTATTTCACGTGTATAGCCATTGACAATCTCTGAGATTGTTCTAGAAACTTTCCCTACTAATAAATTTAATCAAACTCGAGTTATTCTATAGAAATATTAACTCGATTTCATTATTTTATAGATGACGCTAATAGGAGACATCCTTAGGAGTAAATGTATGAATGTAGATTTATGATTTGAAATTTGATTTTGAAGAATGTGATTATGATAAAAGATGAATTTTATGAGATGAGAGTCACATGATTGAAACAAGGGGCATACAAGAAAACCATGCTTCAAACCAAATAAGTGGTAAAAAATAAGGTACCACTCAAGGCATTGCACTTGCAACGTATATCGGTGTTAACACGTAACCAACGATAATTAGTTATACCAAAAGACCATGAGGGAAATATGGATGAAATATTCTCATAAACCTAATATTGACATGACTAGGGAGTTGAGATGTAACTTGTATATGGGAAGAAGGTTCTCAAAATGTGTTTTTCCTTAACTCTATGACCCGAGTTCTTGGAAAGGGAAAGAACCATAGAAGAAGAAAGTTGATCAATGCGGAAATATTTTTTGGGAATGTTTACAAAAAGAAGTTTGATCAAAGTGGGAAGTCTTATGAATGCCAACAAAAGAGTAGCCATCCTTCGAGGGTATGGTCTACTATATACATAATATGGACGGAAAGAATAATATATATGATAGCTGTCCTTCGAGGGATCACCTATTTCATATGATTTTTCTTTTGACTTTGATTTGCATGATTTTATTTTTATTTTTCTTTCTCTTTTTTTTTGCATGAACAGTTGTCCTTCGAGGATCAGTCCATTTTTAATAACTTTGATTTTTCTTTTTCCATGAATTTTACCTTTATATGGGGGAGAGTTGTGAATAGTTAAGTAGACCACTTATGATGGGATGATGATTGTACAAGAGACACCTCCGGACCCTTTTCATGACTGCCATAGGAGAATGAGAGGGTGATGGATGTAATGATTATGGGGTTCTCACCAAATGGTATAACTTATCCATAATCAATATCTTATGAGTAGATCTATGGTACTCATATTCAAGGTCATATTAAAGTAGTGATGGTAGACCACGTAATTCATATCATTACCATGATAGACGGAAGGGGCTAATAGTGGAGACAAATTCTAATGATAGGACTATGATCATAGGTGCATGTTCTAATAATAGAATGGTCATAAGTGAAACACATTAAGGGGTTTGATATTTGGTTTACCATCAAGGAAGCCAATCGATAAGCCCTGCACCCATACTTATGTGTAATAATATATGGTCCGATCTAGTTGGGAGAAAATTTTCCCGTTGGTTTTTTTCTAAGGTAGTGACATTATGATTTTCCTTTAAAACAAGGTCACCTATTTTAAAATCGTAATGTTTGTGTGTCACCCGATTCTTAGACGTTTCTTTCAAAGTGATGAAATAGATATGGTAATGGGTGTAGGAGGAATACCATTGGAATGTTGTTTGATAGGTTGTTGCACACGTATGAGCTCGAATCCACAACTGATCATGAGAGTTTCCTTTTGGCTAGGAGGAACTACCTAAAATAGGACAAAAGACCACCGAAAGAGTTAAACAAAGATATACAAAGTGAACTTCCTAGCGTGTGCTAGATCCGGGAAGTGTGATACTTCCTAGATGATTGTCATCCTTTCGTTTAAAACAATTTAATGTTGGTAATGAAGTAAATCCTATTGTAGTTAAAATTATTTAGGTATCTCATTTAAAACACAATAAGAAAGATCTAATCTAATAGGCTAGGTTAAAATAAGATCCAAAGGTCAAGTAACTAGTTACGGTCTCTAGTAGGTTTGACAAAGGTCTTAGGAAGGTCACAGGTGATTAAGGGTGATATAAGAATAGGTGGGTAGGTTACTATTATGGGTTTTATTGGTAAATACAAAGATTGATGCCGATTAAGGGTGGCCGATGCGGTTAGGGAGAACCAGTGCGATTCATCGTGGAATACTAGGAATGTCACACGAGCTTTGATCTCCCTTATGATTACACAAAGGACTAGGCTGGTTGAAATGAGGTATTAAGTCATTTGGATGGGATTTGATGAGGTTTTTATGGGGATACTCAAGGAGGTCAATGGGTGGCTAGGAGAACAAAGGATGAAGATACAATGATTAAATGAATGAACCATAGGAGTAAAATGTTTCACTTACTTAGAACCTAGTTTTGGACGTCTGTGAGTGAGGAATGAAGGTGTTGGTAAGAGGTTGAATGCTACAAAGGATCACCAAACATTAGGGAGCTCTTGCATGGGCTACATGTGCTCTCCTTCTTTCTTGATTGGATCAAATCTGTGTTGGGTGGTTTCGGATGAATGCTGGATGTCTGTGTAAGAGAAAATGCTTGATCTCCTTCCTTGCATGTGTGTTCTCACTTAAGCTTGTTCTCAAAATATGTGATATCTCTCAAGAATCTACCAACCTTTTTCCAACCTCGAAAATAAGGTTGTTTTGGGGGTTAAAAGGTGACCGACGGCGGTTCCAACTTAACCGGTGGTGGTTAAGGTGGGATTTCCTAGGTTTACTTAAACTGGCAGATTCCTTTGATTTTTTTGGGATCTCGTGTCATTAACTCAAGCATTAGGATGGAAGCATCTTTTAAGAATGTGGGAATGTTGTTAGAGGAAATGTAGGCATTGTTTTTAGGGTTTGGGTAAGTCTTAGATAGTTATGGCAACTTACTAAGAATAGGTCTTAAGGTGAGGTGGTTTGACGAGGTGTCTAAGTGAGGTGGATATGTGGGCATTATCTAAATTAAGGTATTTAAATAATAAATATGGTGAGGATAATGAATTAATTTAATTTAAATAATTTAATTAATATTATAGTAGGGTGAAGGGGACCATGGTAAGGTGAATGTGTTCAAGGTATTATGTGCGAGGACCAAGGGGAGTGTGACCACCATAGTAAGGTAGGGCACGTGACTGATGCCGGTGAAGGTAACACTGGTGTTGATTAGGGCGGGTTTGTTATAAAAACAAAAAAGCTATGTTTTTTGTTATTCATTTGTCATTTAGTGAATTGAGAAAATGACACAAGAGAGAGAGAGAGAGAAAAAAGGAAAAAGTGTCTAGATAGAACAGAGAGTTGATTCAGTGAGCCAAAGAATGGGTGGGTGGTTGGTGAGAGGCGGGTCCACGGGATCGGTGTGTGTGATTTGATTGGTTGGAGTCGCGGGTAGCGATTTGGTGGTGGAAAAGGTTGGAGAGGGATCGAGCGGGAAACCGGTGCAACGGCCATACATGCCACCATGATGAAGGCAACATGATGAGGTAAGCGTATAACTCTTGTAGTGTTTTGTTAGGTAGATTAGGTGATTTGGCCAATGGGGTTTTTGTTTTTGTTTTGGGTGGGGGAAAATAAAATTTGTAAAATGGGAGGGTAAATTGGGTAAAATAGGAGTGGGGAGAGAGATAAGTTGGAGAAGAGGGGAAGGGATGAGGTGGAGGGGGAGGTGTAGGTGATTTTAGGTGGGTAGAAGTGTCAGGGTAGTAAATGTTTTTAATAAGGGAGGGCTTAGGGGTCGCAGTTTCACCACGACAAAGTGACCAAGCATCAGTCGGGTTTAGTCGGCGTCGGTAGGGTTAAACCAGTATCGGTCACGAAATAGGTGACTGATGCCGGTTTAAGGGTGATTGGGGTAGGATAGAGGTAACCGGCACAGTCGGGCTTTAGAGAGAAAGGGGCCAAAAGTGCCACAGGTTGGGTGAGTGAGATGGGTAGGGGTAAAATAGGGTGTGGGAAAATGATAGTGGGTGAGTATGGGTGTGATAAATGTAGATTAATGTGTTTGTTTATATTGGATACGGGGAGAGATCAGCTACACATGCGGACAAGGTTCCACCCTTATTTGTGATAGTTCGCAACGTAACGACCCCCGAGGAGTCATGGCATGCAGAGGCGGTGGGCTTGAGTGGGGTCCGATTCTACCTAATGTAGTCTAGCAATGAGTCCGATGGTCACTCTCATCGATAGATGGGATTCCATGACCAACACATTCCACCTACCGACAGGTGAGATGACAGCCACCCTGGAGGATGTGTTAAGGATTCTATGGCTACCCATATTGGGTACACAGGTTTATTTGATCTCCTCAAGACCTCGAGGAGTTGATGCTAACGGTGTTTGGAGAGTAGATGGCCAAGATGACCTTCTATAGCTCCAAAGCATGTGCTATGGAGAGATGTACCTATCCCACGGAGGAGACGAGGCTAGTAGTTCTATTGATGGAGGTAGTGTGTTTTTTTGCAGTGCCAGATGTAGAGGGTGGGCAGTTTCCCTGATCGTTGATGGAGGTGTTACACGACATGATGATAGGCCAAACCCACTTTTCCTAGGCACCAACATTCCTAGTGCAACTATACAAAGATTTGTGGGCATATGGGCAGTTGCACAGGTTCATCCAGTGTTGTACCTTTTTACTTCACTATTAGGCGTATGAACACATTGTCTATGTGCATCTAGTGGGTATGCCCTGGGCTGATGCCTTTTTGCCAGGCTATGTATGAGTGTGGTATAGGTGATGGGTTCCCATTATTGGAGAGCAGAGATCATATAGGCCCACACATGATGTGGCCTATTTCCGATGACTATTGGAGGATTTATCCAGGGTGGACATCATTTGGAGGCCCTATGTGGGCTTCCCATCATATAGGCATATGCGTGATGAGCTAGCTGAGTTACAACTACTGAGATGGATATAGGGTCATCATGTCGGGGAGCACGAGATGATCCCAGTTGACAGAGTTAGGTGGCAGTTTGGGCTGCTACAGACATACCTCCACCCTTCCTGCAGTACAAGAGAGATGATGTGGAGAGGCCCTTACCTCTACCACAGCCAAAAGTTCCCAATGGTAGGAGGAGGAAGTAGTGGACCAAAGGATTCATGATGTCGGGTCACAGACAGATATAGATAGTGGTGGGTGGCTCATTTACGAGTGATACCACCCGGCCGGGGTAGCCAGATCTAGCCACCATCATGGTGCAGAGAGACGCCCTACAGGGGTAGGTGGCTACTCTAATTACCCAATTGGGTATGGTGCAGACACAAATTTCTAGCTTAGAGGTAGAGGTGGTAGAGTTACATGTATAGGTGGCCAATCTTTAGCCCCAGATGGCCCAGAGTGGGGATGAATATGGAGATGGGGATGATGGTTCGATGGATTCCTTGCAAAGAGAACAGGTGATAGGATTGTAGGGCTAGTGGCCACAACATAGGCATAGATTGGGGCTTTACATGCCCAGATACATGTATAGCGGTAGGGGCTGATGGTACCACCACATGAACCGAGATAGAGTCCTAGTTCATAGGTAGGGGCAGGATAGGGTCTTTCAAAATAGGTACAGGGGCCAAGGCCTTTGAAGCCACCAAAGACCGTGCCCATATCCAGGTTACGGGATGCCCTAGGTGAGGCCAGATACTACCAGGATTAGTTGATGGCAATGGGATAGAATTTCCATCTTATGGAGAGTACAAGGAATAGCAGGCCTCAAGTGAGAGGATTAAATCCTGCACTCATAGTGTAGAGAGCATAGGGGGCATCAAGCTCTGAGACAGATCGGGAGAGGCCACCAGCTCCTAGAGATGAGTTCCAGGTGATATGCTAGTAGGGACCCAACCACCACCTATGATGGGTGGGGAGATATTAGCAAGTCACCAGACAAGGGCCGAGGAGGCAGAGGGTATAGGTGATACAGATATGGAGGATGTCTACCGAGATGCCTGATATATGGCTCCTGATTTTGATGTATTGTAGTCATTTTTTGACATATATCGGCTGCGTGCCAAGAGATTGTCATATTTTTATCACATACCATCCTGCGTGTTGAAGATATTTTGTATTGGTTTATTATTTTATTGTACATGAGACTAGCCTACGTGCTGATGATATTTTGTATTGAGTATCGGCCTACGTGCCGATGATTTTTTGAGATAGACATGATGGGATATTCATATAGATTGTATTGAGACACACATATTTATGTATATGATGAGATATATGCGATTCTTGATTTGTTGGTGTTTTGATGAGACTTTTAATTTTTGTTATGGTATGGATGGAAACTAGGTGAGTTAGGCATGATGGAGTCATGTATTAGGCATGGATCGAGTCAGGTCTTAGGCATGGTTGAGTCAGGTTTGTGGTCTAGGCGTGATTGATTTTAAATTGGTTGGGGTTTTGATTCATTAATTTGTGCAATGAATAATGATATGGGTCATATTGAAGATGTTTTTATAATATATGCATGATGATGATAGAGAAATGGAAGTCATAATAAATGTATGTTGTGATGAGGATAAAAATGTTAAGCAACTTGTTATTTGTTTGGTTTAATTTCTAAGTTTTGGATATAAAAATGAAACTAAGTAGGGTAGAATGTAATTTGAGGAAAAATAAAGATTAATTGGTTAGGGTAGAGATTGGCCAAGCTAACCTTCAAGGGCCCCATGCCCTTGGAGTGTGGCCTACATAGTCTTGGAAAAAGGGACCTCAAGCTGATGTAGTTATCCCATAAGCTAGGGAATAATATGAGGAGGTATAAAAATAAGTTGGTAGGTTTTAGGCATGTGTTGGGTTTAGGTCTCATTAGGTGTGAGTGGGTTATAGAAAAAATGGTATAGGTGATGTCGATTATGGTAAAGAAGAAGATTACCCTAAAGGTACATGTCAAGGACCAATTCCTTTATAAGGTAATCAAAATGTAAATAAAGACGGTTTAAAAGATAAGAGGGGACAATAAAGCAACCTGATTGGTTAGGATCAGACCGAGTAGGTCATACCTTGGATAATGGTGATGAATGTAAGACCCTAAAGACATTGCATGATTGAGTGTTCTAAAGATGAGTGATAGGCACATGATCACCAAATGTTATAGTTCCACGAGGTCCCTTGAGGTAGTAGGAAATGGGAGTATGAATGGTGAAAGGTATAAAGAGGTGGTTAATTTTATATAATATGAGGTGGCATGCTCTTTGGGCAAGAGAGATGAGGTCACAATGAGCAAGTTCATGAATTAAACATTGTCTATTTTGACTTGTATTTGAGATAGAATGATTGATGTGGGAAGTCTATATGTGATGAGGAAATGAACTCCTTGAGGTTTTCATGAAGCTGATCGGTGCAGAAGCTTGCTTTCTCTCATTTTTTTTTCTTTTTTTTTGAAAGAGCTTTACATAGCTATCCTTTGAGGGAGCAGTCTATTTATAGCATTGATTGTAGAGAGGAGGATGTCCTTTTGAGGGAGTCATATTTTTATTATAATTTTGACTCAAGGAGTTGGGTCCCATGTGAGGGCTTTGAAGTCATGGACAAGACCTAGGTGAAGAATAGGATTCTTGTTCAGAAAGTAGGGTGAAATGACCATAAGATATCATCTAAAGGTAGATGAAAAGTATCCATGAGAATCATGCTATGTGCAGGCCATGGTACACATATTCAAGCGAAGATAACAAGTGATGGGACGCACATGATGCTTGTTTAATCACTGGTGAGGTGTAAGAAGTGGAGAGCGCTCAAGGGACGAGCATGGAAGGAGAAAAAAAGTGATATAGGACTAAAATTCAATAGTAGAACGGTCGAAGATGTAAGGCATTAAGCGGCTTAGGTTCAGATTTACCATTGAGTGAAGATAAATGATAAGCACATGATCTGTAATTATGGGTCACGATGTATGGTCCAAGCCAATTCAGAAAATTTACCTCGTTTATGTTTTTCTGATTTGGTTACATGTTGATTTTAATTTAGGACAAGGTCACCGACTTGGAAGGTTCGTTCATGGACACGTTTTTAAGTAGGCATGTTTGGTACATTTTTGGTAAACTTAAAAGGTGATCAAGAGCGTTAAGATGACGTTTCTCTAATAACTCAAGTTGTGCTAAATGGTCCTAACAAAATTCATCATCATTGAGCATGTCATGAAGAGAAATGCAGAGTGAGGAAATCTGGACTTCGAGGGTAGAACAACCTCTATTCCGTAGACCAGAGAAAAAGGTGTAGTGGCTGTGGAAGTATAGATACTAGTGCGGTATGCCCATAGGGAAAAAGGAATGTGCATATGCCAATCCTTCCCAAGATCATTAACCACTTTCATGAGAATTTTTTTTGGGGTTTTTTTAGTGGATTCAGCTTGGCCGTTGGTTTTTGGGTAATAAGGTGACAAGAAACTCATTTGAATGCCAAAGGCATTGTAAAGTGTTTGTAATGTTTTGTTTTTGAATTTTTTTCCATTGTTAGTGATGAGGCGATGAGGAACACCAAAGTGGAAAATTATGTGATGGTTGATGAAATCACATATTTTCTTAGCTTTCATGGAGATGAGTGGTATATCCTCAACCCATTTTGTGTAGTATTCGGTAGCGTAATGATCCATTGATGTCGTTGGGAAGAATGGGGGTTGATCTCTTTGACAAGATCCAAACCCCATTAAGAGAAGGGCCAAAGGTCACGGGCAACCTATAAGGCATGACTGGGTGTATGATGAAGGTTGGCGTGTTGTTGGAATTTTACACAATGTTTAACATAGTTGTAACAATCATGGTTAAGGGTCGGCCAAGAATAGCCCAGAAAAGAATACGCGCTTAGCCACAACAAGGCCATTGAAGTGACCTCCACATATGCCATCATGAACTTCCTTAATTGTATAAGGAATTTCAGAACTCATGAGGCATCATAAGAGAATACCATCAAAGCTGCACTTATAGAGGAGGCCCCCATGATGACGTAATGAGAGACCTTTTTCAGGAAGGTGCGTTGTCCATTATGGGTGAGATCAAGAGGTAAGATGGAGAGAGAAAGGTAGTCGGAGTATTATTTATACCAAAGGTGACTCAGATCGGGGGCAATGGTTCCGATAGAGTAAACTTTGTGAGGTAAATAAGAGGGTGATTGGAGTCATTTTATGGTGACAAAGATTTTAGAATTTTGGGTGAAGCGGGTATTTGAGAGGCCAAGCGGCCATGGTATCTACAAATTTATTGGTTGAACGGGGAACAGTCGAGGGTCATAATGGTCAAAAGTGGTCAAAATTATGTCAACATGATGTTTATACTTTTGAAGTATCTCATTACAACATTGGTATATATCGTTGACTTTTTTATAACCAATTGAGAATCACCAAAGATGTTGATTGATTTGACATCTAGGGCGTAGGTGGCTTGGAGACCAAGTATGAGCGCTTCATATTTGGAAATATTGTTTGAACAATCAAAATCTAGTTTGAAAGACAAAGGCATGGGTTCACCATCAAGTGGAATGAGGATAACACCAGCCCCACCTCCACGTTGACACTTGGAACCATCAAAGAAGAGTGTCATTTGGTAAGGAGATTCATCCAAGGAAAGGGTAGCAATGGACTCATCTGGAAAGTAAAAATTAGAGGGTTGATCCTTGGAAATAGGTGCGTCGGCCAATTGGTTGGTGATAGCTTGACCCTTGATATACTTTTGATGAATTAATTCAAGGTTGAGGTCAGCTAAGAGAATAAGCCATCGTGCGACCACCGATTTTGATAAGGTTTGGCATACATGGAGTGTAGGGGGTCGTGTTGGTTACAACATAGGTTTTGTGGTTGAGCAGGTAATGGCGGAGTTTTGTGGCTATGAAAACTAAGGCTAAGAATTTTTTTGGGATGGGTGTATCAGGTTTCATAGTCCAAAAGAGTATGGCTTATGTAATAAACCGCTGCTCCCTGTGTTGTTCATCGCAATGAGCGAGCATGGCTCCCAAGGAATGATCGGTAGCTGATATGTATAGGTAGAAATTTTGATCGTATTTAGGTGGAATGAGTATGAGTGGTTGGAGAAGGTATTGTTTTAAGGCCTAAAAATATTTTTGGAAGTCATCATCCCATTTAAAGGAGACATATTTCTTGAGAAGATGATGAAATGTTTGACATCGATTAGATAATTGTGAAATGAAATGGTGAATACACTACAACTTATCTTACAAAGCTACTGAGAGCTATCTAAGGTTAGTGTGTGGAGGAATTTCGAAAATGGCCTTGGATTTAGCATGGTCCACTTCTATACCACGTAAGGAAAAGATAAATCCTAGGATCTTTCCTAAGAGAACCACATAGACACACTTCTTGGGCTGAAGGTGAATGCAATATTTAAGGAGATGGTCAAAAAGGTTTTAAGGACGACAAGAGTTCTCGAGTGGCATTTAGATTTGGTGAAGAGGTCATCCACATAATCTTCTAACATACGATGCATGATATCATGGAAGATATAAGTCATAGCCCGCTGATATGTGGCACTAGCATTTTTAAGGCCAAAAGGCACGACTCGATAGCGAAGGTCCCCGAGGGGTGATGAATGTTGTTTTGTGTTGATCCTATAGGGCAAGAAAGATTTGGTTATAACCCAATAAGCCATCTATGAGTGATAACATCTTGTGACCACCAAGAAGGTCAACCACATCAATACCGAGAAAGGGAAAGTCATCTTTTAGGAAGGCTAGGTTGAGGTCATAGAAATCTATGTAAATGTGAAGTCCCCCTGCGCCTTAGTGAGCGGGGACAATGTTAGAGATCCAACAAGGATAATTAATGGGTAATATGAAGGAAACAAAAAGAAGGCGTTGAAGTTCTTCTTTGACTAGAAGGGCAATGCGAGGGTGCATTTTCCTTAGTTTTTGATTTATGGGTTTGGCATCGGAACGGTTATGATATTATGGACCACTATGGTGGGGTCAATACCAGGCATGTTTGCATAAGACCAAGTGAAAGCATGGTTATGATCTTTGTGAAAAGAAGTTATGTCTTCTTGTTTAGCAACATCTAAAGATTGACACATCTTTAGGATGTGTGGGTCATCCTGAGTATGAATGTTGATCTCAATAGCCAATTCATTCAACATGGTTTGTGTCTTAGAAGGTAACGACCGATGAATATATGAGTCTTTTGCACCAAGGTAGGTGAGTATAGATTCATCATCCCAACATTGAACAACGTTAATCAAGGTTTATCTTCATCAATCATTTCAGGTTATAGGAATGGAAGAGAGGAAGGGGCATTGTCATCGCGTTGATAAGTCAAAGGCCCCAAGGAAATGGTGTTTATAAAAAAAAAAGTTAGGAGGGATAGATTCGGGATCCATCGAATCATGCCGGTGAAGGTGGTGATGTAGGCGGAGTGGGTGAAGAAGGTGGAGAAGAGCTAATGTCCTTGATGAGTTCAATGTGGGCCGATTTGGTAGGTGGTTCAGAAATTTGATACAACTACGCTTGTTATGTTTGTGGTTGGTATATGGAATAAAAGTATGGCAACCTTTCTTATAAAATCCAAAACCAAAAACCTTCCATGCACATCGGTCCAGGAAAGTGTGGGAAAAATGGTGATTGGTGAGAGACTAGAAGTCAGCGGAAAATGGGCGGGTTTGTGATGGTTGTTCGGGTATGTAAGTGGTAGTATCAAGTCCCCCATAGGTGAGACTGGTATGAAGGTGAGGAGGACCATAAAGGAGGCACTCTCCTATGTGGTGATCATAGCGAGGATGTTGGTGAAGACTTCCATACTCTTGTGGAGTAAGGAAGGTGTTAATACTATATAGGGAATACTCTCCCAAAGTGAGGTGTTGAAAAATTCCTTCCAAGGGATCGATGGTTAGTATGTGGGTAGATGGAATAGATGATGTGTTAGAGGTTGACATGAAGGTGGAGCTAATAGATTGGGAGGTGATGGCTTGGCCATGGAGGTTGTGGTTGCGGTAGGAATGGAGGATGTAGGTGCGAATCGAGGTAGTGGTGGCACTGACAAGTGGAGGTGTAGGTGAAGCGGTAGTGGTAGTAGAGGCTTTAATGGGTATGAGCATGTCATTGGGTCAAGAGAGCATGTTTCATGTTTTGAAAGGTGATGGATCTACTAGAATGGTATATGTGTGTCCTTCATATTCAAACTTTACACAACGATGCAAAGTGGAACGAACACAATCCATGACACAAATCTAGGGTCTACCAAGTAAAAATTTATATTGAAATTCCCCTCCAAGACATAAAATAGCTTTGGAATAGTGCAGGGGCCCACGCAAATGTGGAGGATGATGGTGCCTAGTGTAGAGGTGATAATTTCATTGAATGAATGCAGCATGAGAGATGTTTGTGCATGCAATTGTCGTATGCACATTTAAGCGAATGCATGGGATGAAATGATATTAATGCTAGCACCCCATCAATCATTACACGTCATACACATATATCATCGATGTGGATAGAGATGAAGAGTGCTAGGTCAGGGTCATCGGTTTGGTGCGGTGTGATCTCCTCCTCGAGAAGCCGAGAGAGGCTATTTGGTGAGTAGGGTGAGGTGTGGATAAAGGTGGGAATTTGGTGAGAGAGGCTACATGATGGGGTGTGATAATGGAGGCTACGGGTGTAGTGTCATTGGGTAAAACCTCAATAGATTGAAGAACCTCCATTAGAGCTTGACAATGGGAGTCTGTGGTTTGGATGAGGTCATATAAGGACATTTTTAGGGGGGATTGGTATAGTTGTTTGGGCATGGTACGATGCATGACCCCATTATAAATAGGATATGTGGGGCCGTGGATAGTGATTTTAGGTGTGAGTGTAGATGGTATGTTGGGTATAGGATTGGTTGGTGGGTCAGTTGCCTTTACCTTTCCTTTGTCCTTCCGAGCATATGTAGCAACACGGATCATGTTGATTTGAGGGGATTTGGAAAATGGAGAAGGCATAGGATGAGTGGTATAATGATATGACGGGTAAAAACCTACCGAGGAGAAAATCCTTGTGAAGTCAGTGGGTGCAATCGACATTTAGGTGATGGTGTGGAAATTTCTATGATGTGAACCATGTTAATTTCAAATCTTGGAGGTGGCTTTAGGAGCTGTGGGGGTGGAGGTCATGGTTATTGAGTAGGTAGTGTGGGAAGGATTATGGGAATGGGTGTTGGTGAAGTAGGGTCCTCATCAAGAAGGTTGTTATCATCAAAGTTGGCTTCAAGAGGACACAAATGGATAAGGATGGTTTTTAAAGCCTTGCAGGCTTCTCCACATCATGCCCGGCACACGATGGTAAGCACAAATTTTAGTGTCATCAAACCCTTTTAGCTTGGGTTTGAGGGGTTCATAAGGTCCGAGCAAGTGGTAATGTGATGATAGAAGTCTCAAGGAGGTTAGTTAAAATTTTGGCATAGGACCCTTTTAGTGGATTGCAATGGGAAGCGAAAGTGGGTTTGGGTGTAGGTGCATCCGATTGTTGAGGAATCATCCTCAGTAGAAGGGGAGTGGGTTGAGCCATGGTTTTGGGTGCTGGAGTGGTCTTGGGTGTTGGTCATGTTTGTTTGGTAGGGGTATGGTAGATGAATGGGCAGGAGGGTGTATGGTTGTTTTGACTACCTTATTAGAGGGTAGCGGATTTTTGTCTTGGGTTGCACCTTCTTGGGTAAAGGTGATATGGGTGTACGAGATCTAGAGGGAAAAGTGGATGGGGGAAGAGGGTGAGTTACCCATGGGGATAATGGAGGTGCTTGTGAAGGTAGATGATGTGGGGCATGTAGGGGGTGTGAGGGACGAGACACTAAAGCATAGTGGGTAATGAAGAAGTTTCTCGGCGTATTGGAGGTATGGGTGGTAAAGATGCTGCAAGTGCAGTGTAACTCATGTTGGGTGCCTGGGTATGTTAGAGGTATGTGAGGAAGGAATGGGCTGTTGTGTTTTTGTTTATTGATGGGTGGAGGTTTCTTGACCATGTTGGGAGGTTGAGGTCCTAAAACAGATAGAAAGGGTGAAGGTGATACAGGTATGATTGGCGCAAATTAGGGTATGAGTTCTATGGGTTTGGTTCTTCTCTTTGGGTGCTGGAGTAGGTGTGGTGTTGACTTTGGAGGATGTAGCTAAGTCCAATTTGATAGGTGGATGAGTAAGGCTAGTGGTTGGGATGACCCCTAGGTAGTAATAGTTTTAGTCAAGGAAGATGCTATAGGTGTGGGTTTGGATTTAGATGTATGTTGGTTTATGGTTAAGGGTGTGTGTTGAGCTATGATGGGTGCCATGGAAGAAGTTTTGGTAAAGGTGATTGTGCTTGGTTCGAATGGTTGAAATATTCTTGGGTAGATAGTGGAAGTATTAGCAAGTGACATTTGCATTTTTGTTAAGACCGGAAGCGAAGACACCCCCACAATAAGGCTTTGTCCACATAATCTAGGTGATCAGCCAAACATGAGAATGACATGTTTGTAGGTGAATTTGATGAGGAACCAATGGAAAACCCCATAAAATGTGTCTTAGAGACGAGTAATTGGCTAGCCTCAACTTTCGTGGGTAAGAGAGCCAAAAGTAAGTTTGCATGATCTTGGGTAGCTGATGAAGAATGTTCACCTAGAGGCAAAGGTATCTCTACTAGATCTGTGATAGGTGGAGGAGAAAATGGTTGCTCCTCCGTGGGTGGATGAGATGATGGGTGCTCCTTTGTGGGTGGAGGAGATGATGGGTGCTCCTCATGGGTGGAGGAGATTATGGGTGCTCCTCTCAGGGTGGAAGAGATAAACCAAAGATCCTCAATGGACTCAAGAAGTAATATGGGCGATGGTTCCCTAGGTGGAGAAGCCAAAGGTGAAATGGTCTTAACATTAGCAAAGGGATCCTCTAAGGGTGAGGAAGGAGGTGAAAGGTGTTCCTCTGTGGGTAGAGGAATAGGTGAGGTGGGTTCCAATGCAGAAGGAGGACTTCGAGCTAGAATTTCCTCTATGGAAGGAATATGAGGTAATTGGGAAGCAATAGGTGTGTCACTAAAAATAGCGTGGACCTCGCAGTATGGCTATCATGAGTTGAAGTCTCGCCGACTTGATTAGATGAAGGGGCATGATAAGGAAAGGGTTTCTTGAAGATGTGCAAGTTTTGATTGGCAGTGCATTTGGATTATCCACAGCTTAACTCACCTTTCTCGAGCATTTCTTGGACAATGTTTTTGAATGTGATGCAATTTCCATCACTATGACCCTTTACTTGATGATAGTTACAAAATTCATGTTCTTTGTACCATGCGGGCATGGGGTGAGCAGGTCAAAACAAGTGTGTGGTTTTATAGGAGGAAGGGTGATGACCCCAACTTTGATGAGATTTTCTAAGACATAAGAGTAAGGTTCCCCAATTGGGGTGTATTTCCATTTTTCTCATCTGAATTGAAAAATCTGAATGGGTGAGAGATTAGATGAGGGGCTAGACTGATTTGATGGATGAGTCGGGCCGGCCTTGAGTACCATTTGCGTTAGCGGTGCCATTGGCATTTGAATAATTATTATGTGGTTTCAAAGAAGAAGAGGTATCATTCGACTTGAATGCTAAATTATTATTGCGTAATTGGATTTTATTCTCTTCAATAGCCCGAATCCCTAGCTTTCGTGCCATGGTGAATGCTTCATCAAATGTTCAGAAAGTTTGGACCTGCAGGGTTGGTGAGATATGTCTAGCACAAGCCCACATAAAGATCTCAATGAGTTCTATTTATGGTAGTTGAAATGTGAGTTGATTAATCGAAAGCTATGCCCGATGAATGAAAAAATCTTGATAGATTCATCATCATACTTGATGCATGGAGTATAGGTCACCATGGTAACCTTCTTGACGATATAGATGGAGAAGTGATCCAAGAAGGCTTGGGCCACCTGATTAAATGAAAATATAGAGTGTCTAGGTAACCCACTATACCAATCTAACGTAGGTCCAGTCAAAGACATGGGAAAGGTCCTCAAAAGTAAAGCATCATCGTGGGTGATTAGGTAACACCCATGTTTAATTGACCGTAAATGCTATTGCATGGGTCTTCCTTGCTTTGTTGAAATGGTTGAATTTAGGCATCTCCCAATGTACAAGGTATGGGCGAGATAGGGATGTATTAATGGATAGACTCGTTACAAATTTCATCATAGGTGAGGGTGTTGCGGGAGCCAGAAACCAATGCCTCCAATGTCTGCATCTTTTCCATCATTAATTTGATTAGGTCGTTGGTAGGTTGCGATGGTTGGGTGCCTCTTATAGCATAAGAGGGTTGGTGTTGGGCATGTAACAAGGGTGGAATTCTAGTATATGGTGCTACCATGTAGGTAGATTGACAAGGAGGTATTGAAATAAGGGGTATGTACTCGGAATGAATAATAGATGAAATAGGGGGTTGTTGATAGTACGTATATGGAGGTGGAAGGGTCGAGGTGACCCTATTGGCAATGGGGGGCCAATGATTATGGGATAGAAAGGATCGGGTTTTGAAAAGGGTTAGGGGTCATCGACACGGGAGGTGGTTTTGTAGCTACGGGTATATGAGAGATAATAGGGGTGGATGAGGTTTTGTTTTGAGTGGTTGTCAAAGGTATGATGGATGTGGCGGGTGTAACGAATGTAGCAGACACTGCAGTCATAGTGGGTATAGGACCTAGCTGCGAAACTACTAGGGGTAAGGTAGATGTGGGCAACATGGATCTAGATAGGGTTGACGTAGGAGTGGGAGCGTGAGTCAGGGGGATAGATATGGGCATGTCGTATATCAAATGACCCAAGGCATCTTAAGTGGATGAGTGGGAAAGGTAAAACTGCAAGGTGACAGGGTTTTGGTTAAGGAGTCATGTGAACTCCTCATTTCCGGTAGCGATAGTGATAGGTTGGATAGGATCCATGGTAGGTGATAAAATGGAAGGTGGTGAAGGGCTAGGTGGGAGTGGTTGACAATTGGCATGGAATACAAGGGTGCTATCGTATCGACGTGTTAGTACCATGTAAACAGTGCATCGATCGAGTTGGGCTTTCTTTCTCGTAAATGACATAGAAATACAACGAGGAATAGGAAGAACATGTAGTAATAAATGGATTAGGTACCAAATGTTAGCTGGAAAGTGGCATAGGATAACGATCTTTGGTCGGGTAAACCAACGCCGGTTAGGGGTAACCGATGCCAATCCACCGTGGGAAATGGAGAGTGAGTCAAAAACAAGGTGTAAGGCCAAATTTGTGGTATGCTAAATATTGATGAGATTTACAAGGTGAATGGGAATGATAGTAGTGACAGGGGACTCGAATAGTTGAAGAAGGTGAATAAATGTTCTTTTAGATAGGTTAACCAAAAGGACCTAGAACCGATACCGGTTGGGTATATAACCGACGACGGTCACTAGACCGACACCTATCACTATGAAATTGAAATGGTGATGAAAGAAAAGTGGTTGTGAATTAAAATATTATGTGGAATTAAACCAAAAATTCTCGAGAATGATGAGACTATGGTCTAGGCACACTCGAAGAAACTAGAATACACCAACTATGATGAGGAGCATGTAAGGAGAGACAAGAAAAATGAAGAATGTGACCTCTCACCTCAAAATGCAAGTAAGCGAAACACTAAGGAAAATGTTATCCTAAGAGTGAATTTTCTATCATGTTTGTTTAGCTTAAGCTATTTAAGGACCGACTCATGAACTGTAGAAAATAATTTTTTGGTGAGGATGGCTTCCTACAAAGAAGGAGATCTAAAAGGTGAGGTTTCGTATGTTATGGCGGGCGGGCTTCACTCAAAGTATGACTCGACAGAGCAAAGGAGATGGGGAGTACTTGCCAATACTCGATCAAGTGCGATCGTTGACAGAATTCCTAGGAAAGATGTTGTTTAAGAATATGTAATTGTTTTGAATTTTTGTAATTTTGCATGACTCGAAGAGAGAGAGAGAGAGATGTTCTTTCTACGATTCATTTGTCAACCATCAGCTGGGAATGACTTCTAGCATATAGGTTGCCCTCAATTAATGTGAGATAATGTGATAAATGAGAATGAAAAGTAATGATTTTTAAGCCCAAATCAAAATATGGAATTCGATGATACAAATAGATGAAGAGGGAGAGGGATGCACTTTCACTAAAATGTAGAAAACAAGAAGAAATCATTCTTTTTAAGTACACCAAAAGAAAGGTTTCTTTTAGAGAAAATAGAAATAAAAGGAGGGTTACCAAGGAAGAAAATTAATTTGTATGTTTTTAGAAGGGAAAAAGACACACAAATTTTCCTAGGAATGAATAAAATGTAAGGAAACCCTGATGGGTCCCCTAGGTGTGCCAAAATGTTTCTTAGACATTTCTTTGAAAGTGACAAAATAGATAGGGGGTAACGAGCATAGGAGGAACACCTGTTTGAATGCTGGTTGATAGATTGTTGCATGTGTATGACCTTAGAATCCATAGTTGATTGTGAGAGCTTCCTTTTGGCTAGGAGGAACTACCTGAAATAGAACACAAGACCACCAGAAAGAGTTAAACAATATATGTAGTGAACTGCCTAGTGTGTGCTATATCCAGGAAGTGTGATACTTCCTAGATGGTTGTCAATCCACTCTTTAAAACAATTTAATGTTGGTAATGAAGTAAATCCTATTGTAGTTAAAATGATTTAGGTATATCAGTTAAAACACAATAAGAAAGATCTAATCTAACAGCTAGGTTAAAATAAGATCCGAAGGTCAAGTAACTAGTTTTGGGTCTCTATAGGTCTGACAGAGGTCTTAGGAAAGTCACAGGTGATTAAGGATGATGTGAGAATAGGTGGGTAGGTTACTATTCTGGGTTGTATTGGTAAATACAGAGACCGATGCCAGTTAAGGGTGGCCGTGCCGATTAGCGAGAACCGGTGCCGATTCTTGTGGAATACTAGGAATGTCACAGAATGAGCTTTGATCTCCCTTATGATTGCACAAAGGACTAGGCTGGTTGAAATGAGGTATTAAGTCATTTGGATGGGATTTGGTGAGGTTTTAATGGGGATAGGGAGGGGTGAGTATTGAAGGAGGTCAATGGGTGGCTAGGAGAACAAAGGATGAAGATACAATGATTAAATGAATGAACCAGAGGAGTAAAATGTTTCACTTACTTGGAACCTAGGTTCGGACGTCTATGAGTGAGGAATGAAGGTGTTGATAAGAGGTTGAATGCTGCAGAGGATCACCAAACGTTGGGGAGCTCTTGCATGGGCTGCATGTGCTCTCCTTCCTACCTGATTGGATCAAATCTATGTTGGGTGGTTACTGGATGAATGCTGGATGTCTGTGCAAGAGAAAATTCTTGATCTCCTTCCTTGCATGCATGTTCTCCCTAAATCTTGTTATCAAAAGATGTGATATCTCTCAAGAATCTTCCATCCTTTTTCCAACCTAAAAAATAAGGTTGTTTTGGGGGTTAAAAAGTGACCGAAGCGACGGTTAAGGGTAATCGACATTCATTAAGGAAGGATTTCCTAAGTTTACATAAACTAGGTAGATCCCCTTGATTTTTTGGGATCTCGTGTCGTTAACTCATAGATTAGTATGGAATATTCTTTTAAACATGCAGGAATGTGGTTAGAGGAAATGTAAGCATTGGTTTTTAGGGTTTGGGTAAGTCTTAGTTAGTTATGGCAACTTACTAAGAATAGGTCTTAGGGTGAGGTGGTTAGATGAGGTGTCTAAGTGAGGTGGATATGTGGGCATTATCTAAATTAAGATATTTAAATAATAAATATGGTGAGGATAATGAATTAATTTAATTTAAATAATTAAATTAATATTATAGTAGGGTGAAGGGGGCCATGGTTAGGTGAATGTGTTTAAGGTATTATGTGCGAGGACCAAGGGGAGTGTGACCCAATTTTGGTGTCTACAGTTTGATATATTTTTTATAAGCACATTGGATACACTCTTGATAAACAGGATGGTCCTTAAGAGAGAGAAGGTGACACTCATCTAATAACTCAAGTTACATTAGATGTTCCCTGGCAATAATATTTATCGAAATGAAGTTGCAAAGAGACACACATAAAGATGGAATTTGAACTTCAAGGGGAGAATGGCTTCGAGTTGTACACAAGAGAAAATGGAGTGGCCCCTGTAGGATTTTGAATGCTAGTATGATAGGCCCATATAGCAAAGGGAAGTTGAAGATTCCAATTTCTACTTGCTTGGTCGATAGTCTTGGCCAACATATTTCGAAGAGTTTTATTAGTGGCCTTGACTTGGCCTTTAAATTGCGGATAATACGAGGAAGAAAACATAAGTTGGATATTAAATGCATCGCCAATTTTTTTAAAATCCTTGTTTTTAGAGGACTTCCCATTGTCCATAACAAGTTTATGTGGAACACCAAAGTGGCAGATGATGTGTTGATATATTAAATTGATGATTGGGCCAAATGTAGTTGAGGTGAGTGGGATTTATTCCACCCATTTAGTGAAATATTATATAGCAGTGATGATAGAATGATGTTGTTGTGATGAATGGGGATGTATCGGATGATAAGAAGAAGACCCCATTGTGAAAAGGGCCATAGGTATTAAGTAGGTTGTAAATCTTGGCTAGGAATATAGATAAGATTAGAATGTTGTTGACATCTTACAAACTTCTTGACATAATCACAACAATCGTGGTTAAGAGAAGGCCAATAATAGATGAGGTAAAGAATGCACTTGGCAATGGATAACCGACTAAGGTGTCCACCATAGATACCATCATGGAATTATTTGATAGCTCTAGAGGATTCATTGTATTTAAGGCACCGTAGAAGGATACCATCAAACCCATGCTTATAAATAATATCGCCAAGGATCAAATAACAAGTAGCACATTGGATAAAAGACAAACTAGATTTTTAGAAAGACTAAGAGGAGTGATGGATTTGGATAAATAATCAAAAATTTGAGAATACCATAGATCTGAGGAATTAGGTTCGACAAGATGAATCTGAGGTATGTCATAGAATGGTTGTTTACGATGGTGTATAGTGACCAAAAGCTTGGGCTCTTGCATTGTCCAAGGGATAAGGATTGTGAGGGATGCCATTGTATCAGAAAATGATTAGTCAATCGAAGGACACATTGAATAGTGTAAGAATCAAAGGCTTTAAGAAAATTATGAGAAATGTTGTGATATTGTTGTAGAATATCACTTTTACACTAATACTCTCTTGCGACTTTATTTATTACTAGTTCAGAATTGCCATAGATGTCAAGAATATGGATGCCTAGAAAGACAATAGTTTCTAGTCCTAGTATAATGGTTTCATATTCTACCATATTTTTTTACATTCAAAATCCAATTTGAATGCTAAGGAGATAGGGGCATCTCCAGGAGGAATGAGAACAACACCTGCCGCTCCACCTTACTAACATTTAGAACCATCGAAGAAAGCATCCATTTTAAGGAGATCATGATGAAACCGATTGATTGATTCATATGGGAAGTGATCATGAGGAGGATTTGTATTAGGATAAGGGGCTTTTGCTAATTGTTTAGAAATAGCTTGACCCTTAATTACTTTTTGAGGAATGAACTCTAGGTCAAACTCAAATCATGAGCGAAGCCATCGAGTGATACGATCATTGTGATATGGCTTAGAATGCATTACTTTGATAGGTTAGAAGTTAGTAACAATATAGGTTTTGTGATTAGGAAGACAATGTCTAAGTTTTGATGTAATAAATAAAATAGCGCAACACAATTTGTAAGCTTCAATGTATCATGTTTCGCAGTCATGAAGAGTACAACCGATATAGTAAATGACCCGTTTAGGTCCTTGGCTATCACAATGTGCTAACATAGCTCTTAGATCATGATCAGCTACAAAGATATATAAATAAAAGGGCTCCCCTTCGTATGGAGGTGTGAGTACCAATGGAAATAACACATTTCGTTGAAGATATTCAAAATCCTTTTGATAGTTGTGGTCACAATCAAAATTTATGTATTTTCAAGAAGGTGATGAAAGGGCTGACATCCATCGAAATTTGCGATATGAAATGATGAATAGATTGGAGACGACCTTAAAGACTGTGAAGTTGCTTGAGATTGGAAGGAGGGGGAATTTTGAGGATTTCTTTAATTTTTGTGGGGTTAACCTCAATGCCCCGATAGACACAATAAATCCAAGGAGTTTCCTAGTAAGAACTCCAAACTCACACTTTGTCTCGATTAAGTCGAAGGAAGAAAATAATGAGACGTTCGAAAAGGATTTTAAGGACCGAGAGGTGATCACATCGATGTTTGGATTTTGCCAAGAGGTCATCAACATAGTATTCTACAGTTTGATGTATTAGGTGATGAAAGATATACGTTATGGATCATTGATAGGTGGCCCTAACATTATTTAAACTAAAGGGCATGAAATGATAATAAAAGGTACCCCATGCGGTGATAAAGGATGTCTTGTGTTGATCTTCCGGCGTAATTAGAATTTGGTTGTAGCTGGAAAAAATGTCCATTAAAGAAAGCATCTCATGTCATGTAGTAAGATCTACAAGTTGATCAATATTTGGAAGTCGAAAATCATCTTTAGGTAAAACGATGTTAAGATCTTGGAATTCAAAGGCATATACAAAGCTTTCCAAATTCTTTAGTGATGGGTACAATGTTAGAAACCCATTGGTGATAATCAATGGGGATGAGGAAGTTAGCGAAATAAGACATTGTAATTCTTCTTTCACAAGAAGAGAAATTCGAGGATGCATATGATGAAGCTTCTATCTAACAAGTTTAGCATTGGGGATGACAACGACGTTATTAAAAATTATGGAGGGATCAAGACCTGACATGTTAAAGTATGACCATGTAAAAGCTTGGCTATGTTTGGATAAGAATGAGGTGAAGGATTTGAGCTATGAGGTTTCAAAGACTGGCCTACTTTAAGGATGCGGGGTTCTTGAGGAGTTCCAATAGTAATGTCGATAGTGGATTAATTTAAGAGATTGGACATGTAAGGAGGAAGGTTTTTCTGGATATGAGAATGGCCGGCCCCCATGTAGGAAATAATGGAAGTATCATCATCACATTGAATAATGTTAATGATAGGGGAATCTTCCTCTACCATCTCTAGATGCTTAAGGGGAAAAGACTAGGTTTCATTTTCAACTTGGTAAGTAACCGATCTAAGAGAAATGGTGGAAATCAATAAAAGAGCTAGGAGGAATAGGGACAGTTTCATCTAGTTCTAGATCCGTAAGATAGTTGGATGGAGAGAAGGTATTATCTGAACTAGTAGGATAGTTAGATGGAGATGAAATATTATCTAAATTAGTAGGATAGTCAGATGGATAAGAAGTTTCCTCTTAATTAGTAAGGTAGCTGGATGGAGAAGAAGTGGGTGAATCAAGGTGGATGGGAGAAGATGCGAGATGTTCCGAGAAGGAGGGATGGAGGAATATTTATATCCCAAGCTGAATTTTTCACATGATTCATGGGTTTTGGTAAAGATATTTCCATGAGGGCCTTGTTCATAACATCCCAAACCAAACCCCTTCCATGTACAATGATAGAGGTATGTATGAGCAAAGGATGGTTTACTAAGAAATATGAGATCACATGTATATTGTTTGGCATGAAGGAAATCCTCGATCGTATCGGAAGAAGGTTGATCAAGGCCACCATAGACTAAGTTGTTTTTGAGAGAAGGGCCAAATGATATAATTTCCCAACATCAGATTGATACATAGGGGCCTTATCAAGGCATCTGAGGTGGTTGGGAGAAGTAATAGTATTTTGAGTGAGGATTTGATATTCCCTAAAGAAATATTTTTGCATTATAGTATGAGAGGATCCATTATGAGGTAATGTGGATGGAGGTATATAAGGTACAAAGGTACAAAAAATTATTTTTGGGGACAAGGACATCCTTAGGTCTATAGATCATGTAACATGTCTTGGAAGGAGGGACCTCACCGGAAGAGCATAAATGGTCCCTTCATGTTCATATTTGATACATCAATTGATAGTATATGGGACACAATGCATGGCATAAATCCAAGGATGTCCAATTAAAATATTGCATTGGAATTCTCCTCCAATGATGTAGAAGAGCTCATGGAGGAGTTTATGGCCAACATGGATGGGAAGGACAACTATTCCTAATGGGGAATCAAAACATCATTAAAGCCATGAAGAATGGTATGATACTTAGCAAAAATGGTATTAGGAAGTTTGAGATGATTCAAGTTATGAGAAGAAATGATATTGATATTGGCACCATTTTCAATCAAGGTTCGACAGATGCATGTGTCATTGATGTGGACTGTGATGAATAGAGGTAGGTCATCCTCTTCCTGTTATATCTTGGGGATTTCTAAAATCTCAAATGATATGGTGGCATATGTTGTAAAGGCATGAGCTAAAGTTGTGAAATGTTGGGGATCATCGATGATATCGAATGTGTTGTGGAATTTCCATAAGATCATCTTTGTGGTGTGGAGAGCTTTAAATGAGCTCATAAAGTGACATTTTGACTAGAGCTTCATGAAGTTTTTTAATAAGTATTTGTTTGATGGAAGTAGGATTCGGGAGGCTAGAATAGATACCTTGGCTTTAGAAGAAGATTAATATGCTGATGTGGGATAAGTGGTAGGAGCAGTGATGAAAACCTTTGGTCGTGGAAGGGGTGCGGAGGCAGCAATTTCGTTAGGAGGAGGGATAGCGAAAAAAGTCTTTGGAGTGGGTGGTGAGGTGGGGTTAGGATTATATGGTCTCAAACGGGTGGTTATCTCGAACAATGTTGATTAAAAGGGGAGGATAATCCTTAGGATCATCCTCCTTTGGTAGTATGTTTGTGGTGTCACCGGGTTGTATCTTCTTTTGGTGGTGGAGTAGTGACAAGATTTCTTAATGAAAGGGGCAGTCTAGATGTTTTAACGAGATGCATGTTGGGATGCAGGGGTTATTTGAGTTGTTGAAAGAGTTGGTTTTTGTCATTAAGACTTTCATTGACAAAGTGATGCACAATGGCTTGGAGAAATTTTCAGCGTTCATTGTCATGTCTAGAGGCATGGTGAAGTGCACAGACAAGATTATAATTAAACCATGACAAATTTTGGCATTCTTGGGTTGAAATATTTAATTGATGGTAAGGTGATTACGAGGCTTGGAATAGCTAATGAAACATGGTGGTATAATATCCCGAGGTTATCCATAGAGGACTTTAGGATGATTCCTAGACATGTTGTGGTGTAATGATAGATTTTGATATTGTCTTAGATTTGGGAAGGGGAGATGAATGTGTTTGATGCGGGATATTGATGGAGGATGCAGATGCCTTTGACTCAATTGTGATATATTTGTTGGGAAAGGGTAGTTGTGTTACTCTATTACTAGCATAAGTTATTTATGATAAGGATGCTCCCAAAATAGAAGAGGATGGCGAGGGGTGTGGTACTAAAATAGAATAAGATGGTTTGGCTTCAAGGGGATGGGTATTGGGGATAGTGAGGTCCACTTTTCAATGGGAGTGTGAAGAAGGACATTTGGGAAATGGGGGTATAAATATTTTCTACGAATGGGGATCTTTGGAAGGAATTTCAAGAATTTCTATAGGAGGAATTGAAGATGATATTATCATGGATATGAGTGGGGATTGATTAGATGTGTGAATACTTGATTGTTTAGAGGAAATGGGATGATAATTTGAAGTCGGGAAAGTTGGAATGCTTTCCAAAAGTCTTCAAGTAATGACATGGATGTGGAAGAGGAAGGTGAAATACATGAGTGTAAAATAGTAGATATGGTTTCATTAGCACGAGATGGATGAATTGGACCCTAAAGTAGCATCCTCTAGGTTGGCTAACCGACTTATTAAGATCTACATGGGATCATTAGGAATTGTTGGTTGAGAAATAAGAGGTGACGATTGAACTCGTGGATGCGTGGGTATTTGAGGAACTTGATATGGGTGAGTGTAAATAATGGGTTGTGGTTGAGTCGGAGGTTGATAGAATGTTTGTTGGTTAGAAATAGGAGCATGGTATGATTTTTGGGACTGGGAAGATTGTTGTGGCAATTTTTGAGTGGGGATATGGGTATATATGGGTTGATAGACTGGAAGTGACACTACATGCTGCAAAGGGATTGTCGAGAGGAAGTTCAAAAGTAATGGCATAGACTTGTGATGTGAGAGGAATTTGTTGTTCAAATAAAGGATATGACACATGGGGAGGTTGGATAAGAGTACTAGTGATAGTTGTGGCTGCAGTAGTGATGGGGATGGTAGTTACAATGGTTGTGTTGATTTGGGGAAGATTAGGTGGAATGGGTGTGACTATTTGAGTAGTCTGGTGGGTTGGTGGGTTGATAGAGGATGAAGCAAAATCTCATATGGTTGTGGATAGAATAATTTCAGAACTAGTATTATAAGGGTAAACTTATGAAGCAGTGGGCCATCTAGAGGAATTTATATATATCTTTTCATAAGATAGCCTTGAAGATCCACAGAGATTGGCATCAAGATTTTTTGGAATTCTAGATCACCGAGAGGGAAGATGAGAGTACCAACATGCTCTGATTTGATAGAAGGTGGAGTGGCTGGCCTAGATGGGATGGAATGATGGTCTAATACCGAAGTATGATTGAAAGATATTGGATGAGGTATATTGGTGAGAGAATGGGTGCTTGTGAGGGAGGTAGGGAGAGGCATGAATGATGAAGTTGTTGAGGTGTTAATTTTTTGGGATGAAGCACTATGTGAGGAGAGGTTGTGTTCCATTTTCTAGTGGTGGATCGCGTAATTGAAGGCATAAAAATAAAATTACTATTATATTAACAAACAAGTGAGGCAAACAATATTTTTCTTTATTTTTGCTTTGTTATTAGTAGGGATTAAGAACACATGCATGACGAAAAAGAACATGGTTTTAAGAGGACCTAAAAAAAGATAAAATATGTTTGGTTTTGGGTAATTTGTGGTGGGAATGTATGAAACGGTTTCTGTTGGGTGATTAAATCTCAATCGGTGAACCAGGTGAAAGGAATGTCTCGGTGTATTGACTAATTTGTGAGGTTTCAAGAAGTATGCGGTAAAATGTGTGACACATAGAGTTAAACCCCTATTTAAGGCTGTGTGAGAAGGTAGGATGCACATGGTTCATTTTAGACCAAATTTGAAATTTGAATTTTGTTGGTCGTCGAGATAGGACTTTTAAGAAGAGCAACAGTCAGGGGACAAGAAGTCCCTCCTCTTTAATGGGAGAGGTTCCCTTATTCAGAAACAAACTTATTTACAAATGTACAAGGCATGATTTGTTGGTTAAACTCGGATATCACGAAAGTGTTTTCTATGAAGATCATCAATTACAAAAGGACCGAGGAAATGAGAGTACGGAAAGAGCAGAAAGGTAACATGTAGAATTATAGATATCAGAGTAATTCTTTATGTATGCGAAAGTCACAATGAATTGAAGGAAGATCATTTGTATTGGATAATTAAGATGGAATTAAAAGACACAAAGTTCTATAAATAACATCTGCTAGAACACAAAGTTTCTTAACATAACATAGATTCATTAATCAAGGACACAAAGTTCCTTCTTGGTTATACAAGATCACCGTGCTTGCAAAGTTGAAGAGTATGCAATCGGTAAGACTAACGAACTTGAGACAAATGATCTTCACAAAGAAAATAAATGAAAGCTTAGGAATAATAGAGATCAGATAGACAGAGAATGGGAAAGTCCTTCTGTATTGATTTCTTTATAATCTATTTACACTTTCAGAAAATATGCCAAGTTCTTCCTCTTTTTTGAATGGCGTGAAGAAGGCCATTATATAACTTACAAATCAGTTACTCTTCGTAACCGTTTCTTTAACCAAGAACAGTTAAAGACCACCTATCGCAGTACCTCAACCCGTTACAAAGAAAACGGAAAAAGAAATGGAAGAAGAGAAAAGAATGAGGAGAAGAAGACAGTGGCCAGTCACTTGGAGGGACCCACTGACTTCAGAATCCGCTGCCTGAAATTCTTTTGACGCCTCAGCTATGTCTCAGAAGTCTCATTCTAAAGATGACAGCGTATGTCTTTGAAAACAGAGATGACCAGTGTCTTGAAAACTTCATCCTTCTGCCTGCTGTCCTTGGAATTTGGTCTTCAGATTGATAGTATCAGAGCCGCAACTTAAATTCATATTTAGTTTGAAAAACAACATATTCGGGTAGAGCGGGAAAAACTAAGTATGAATGGCATTTGGTTCGCTTGGGACATGTGAGACGTGAATGCGCAAAACACGTGGCTCGGACGATTCAGGCGAAATAAGGAGAAGATGCACAAATGCATTTTGGGACATTTGGGACGAAAACGCGCGAAGTACGTGGTTGGGTGTTTCAAAAAATGGAACAACTTGCACTTTTTGACTTGATACATTTGGGACATGAAAGAGCGAAGTACGTGGATTGGGTGCTTCAGCCGAAAATGGAACAAAAGGCCCGTTTGAACTTGGGACATTTGGGACGAAAAGTTCCGAGTACGCGGTTCGGGCGAATCGGCCGAAAATGGAACAGTTTGCACAATTTGACTTGGGACATTTGGGACAAAAAGTTCCGAAGTACGCGGTTCGGGATTTTAGCCGATCGGGGAACAGAGCACATTTTGAACTTGGGACAGTTGGGACGAAAAGTTCCGACAGGCCCGAAAATGGAACAACTTCGGGGATTTCGGCCGATCGGGGAACAGAGCGCACTTTTGAACTTGGGACAGGCGGGACAAAAATGTCCGACAGGCCCGAAATACATACAAAATGACCCAAAACATAGATTTTTTCAATTTCATGACTTTTCTCCTACTACCAGCTTGACAGAAAAGACACTTAAACTCGAAATTTCGAAAGTTCACCTTCTTCAGAGCAGGGGGAATTTTGAGTGTACAACAGCTGGCTCCTTTTGGGGATGACTTGACATGAATTCAAGGAATGAGGCAAGGCAAGAACTTAGAAAAACTCAGGGGAAGTAGACCAGTACCTTATCCATTGGGCAACGGAGTCAAAAAGCAGATCAATACAGAGGACAACACACCAAAACAAAAAGGAAGACAAGCAAAAACGCTGTACAGAATATACAAGGGACTTCCTAATCACCTAGGACTTGAACAACTTGAGATACTGCCCACTGTAAGGAAGTGGTAGAGAAGAACCATCCATGTAATCAAGATAGAAAGAATTCTCACCAGCAAAGTGCCTGATCTTGAAGGGTCCGAGCCACAGGGAATCAAACTTTCCATGGCTGCCACGAGGTTCATGTCTTTTGTCCCATAACAGCACGGTGTCTCCAACTTGGAAATCTCTGAACCTGGCTTTCTTGTCAAACAGGACCTTTACCTTCTGCTGGTGAATAGATATCCGATCAGCAACCTCCAATCTGTCCTCATTCAGTTTGTGCAGGTACATAATTCTCTTGTCCAAAGCATCTCTGAAACTAGTATCCTCAATGGCCTTCATTAGGTGCAAGGCTGGCAGTTCCACTGTCACTGGCAATTGAGCTTCAACTCCATACACCACTTGAAAAGGAGACATTCCAATAGCTCTCTTTGGTGTAATCCTGTCTGCCCAAAGAGCATCATAGAGCTTCTTGTGCCAGTTTCGTTGAGACTCATTTACTAATTTTCTTATAATAGTCACCAAATTTTTGTTAGTGGATTCAGCTTGCCCATTTCCCTGAGGGTAGTAATCTGAAGAGTGAGCCAAAGAAATGCCATACCCATAGCAGAAGTCCATTATCTCAGCTGAAGAGAAATTCGAGGCATTATCTGTTACAATCTTGTTAGGTACACCATACCTTACCAAGATGTTCTCTTTAATGAAGCTGCACACCACTTCAGAAGTAGTACTCTTGACTGGAATAGCTTCCACCCATTTGGTGAAATAGTCAGTGGCAGTTAGCACATGAG
The DNA here is from genome assembly GCA_018340775.1 of Taxus wallichiana var. yunnanensis. Lineage (NCBI taxonomy): Eukaryota > Viridiplantae > Streptophyta > Pinopsida > Cupressales > Taxaceae > Taxus > Taxus wallichiana. Next base: position 635,801,366 of record CM031234.1, read on the forward strand.
TGTGACCAGCACTAGAAGCAGGATTAAGTGTACCAATGAAGTCCAAACCCCACTGTTGAAATGGTTCCTCAATCACAACTGGCTTGAGAGGCAAAGAAGCCAATTTAGGTCTTCCCACAAAGGTCTGACAAGCCTCACATTTATCCACCCACTTGGATGCATCTCTGAACAAGGAAGGCCAGTAGTATCCTCCATGGAGTATCTTATGAGCTGTAACCATTGATGAATAGTGCCCTCCACATGCCTGATCATGAAAATCTGAGAGCAACTTTCTCTGTTGTTCCTTGTCCACACACTTCAAAAATCTCCCATCTAAGCCACGCTTGAACAAAGCATTTTCCCACAATACAGATTGCACTGACCTCAATTTAATAGTCCTTTTTTCTTTGGCAGTTAAATGAGAGGGGCATTCCCCATAGGTGAGAAAATGGGTGATGTCAGCATACCATTCGTCAACTGAACTAAGGAACAGAACAGTAGGAAGGTCAACTTTCTCCTCCAGCAACTCATGTTTGGCTCCTTCAGCAATGAGCTCACAAAGACCTTTTCCATGAACCAGCTTGGTCGGCTTGATGTCAATGTCATACTCTTGGACCTTAGCAACCCAGTTCCCTCTCTTAGATCCAAATTCTTGCTGTGTGAGAATTGACTTAACAGTTGTATCTAGGACCAATACCATGGAATGAGAGTTGAGGATGTAAAAGCGAAACTGCTTGACAGCTTTAACCACTGCAAAAGCATGTTTCTCCATCATGGTGTACTTCAACTCGTGATCCTTCAGAATATAGCTCATGAACATGATTGGTAGCTCATGTTCATTAGAGTCTTCTTGAGTTAAGACAGCAGCCAAGGTATTATCTGTAGCATAGCAATAGATGATGAAATCTTTACTGAAATCAGGACAGGCTAAAACAGGAGTTCTAGCAATAGCTCTCTTGATACCTTCAAAGGATTCCTTTCCTTCAGAAGACCAACCAAATGTTTGCTTCCCTTTCATCATCTGAGAAATATTCAAAGTTAACTCTGCAAAATCAGGGATGAATCTCCTCAAGAAATTTATCTTACCAAAGAAGGAGTGCACGCCCTTTTTGCTGGTTGGGAGAGGAATTTGTCGATGGCTTGAACTCGTTCAGGATCAATCTTAATACCATCCTTGGAAATGATGTGCCCTAATAACTTTCCCTCTGTGACACAAAAGACAGATTTTTTAGGGTTCAGAGAGATCCCATGCTCCCTGCATCTCAGAAGAACTGTCTCTAGGTGATCAAAATGATCCGCTCTTGTCTTGGAAAACACTGTCAGGTCATCAAGGTATATGACAATACACTTCCCTTTTAAGCTTCCAAAAGCTAGATCCATAGCCCTCTGGAAACTGGCACCAGCATTAATAAGCCCAAAAGGCATTCTCTTGTAAGCAAAGGTGCCCCAAGGAGTAGTGAAAGTTGTTTTGTGTTGATCTACAGTATCAACCTCTACCTGATTATAGCCTGAGAATCCATCAAGCATGGATAACATTTCAGACCCTGTAACTGCTTGCAAGACCTGATCCATCATAGGCAAAGGATAATTATCTTTCAAAGACACACGATTCAGTTCCTGAAATCAACACAGATGCGGATCTCACAATTCTTCTTCCTAACAGGCACAATATTTGCAATCCATGTTGAATGGTGAATGGGAAAGATGATTTTAGCCTTCAACAACTTCTGAATTTCCTGAAAGATTGTGTCAGCTATTTTGGGATTGTATTGCCTCTGTTTCTGCTTGAAAGGCTTAATTCCAGGCTTAAGAGGAATAGAGTGCTGCATATCTTTTGGTTTGAAAGCTTTCAAATCTTCATAAGAGTAAGCGAGAACATCCTTATACCTCTTTAAAAGAGCAATTTCTTTCTTCCTCTCATCTGCTGTGCAACATTTGCCAATGTTCACGAGCTTAGGGTCAGTAGAACTCCCAATATCAATCTTATCATACTCAGCTGATTGCTTTGAGGTCCAGTAGAAGCTCTAGACTTCACATACCTGTCATGTTTGTCAAACAGTTCCTCTAAGCTTACCAATCCTTTAGGAATCTTATTCCCCTTGAGTCTAATGCACCCTTCCTGATCTGTTTCTTCCCCTTGGGTGACTGCCTTGTCAAATGGCACACTTTCACGAGGCAGGTTGTCACTTCCCTCAAAATACAGTTGTTCGAAATTACCCTTGAGTTCCAGGAAGGAAAGCAAATGTTGATCATCATTGAAAACCTGCCAGTTATTGGTGTTATCAGGTACACTGGGCCGATGGACCATCTCAATGGTGAACTTGTCCTGAGAGAAATCAGGATGAGGGATCAGCAGTGACCCTGAGACAGCTAGTGAATCAGCCCTGCTGTTCTTTTCCCTAGGTACTGCTTCGATAGAGAAAGCATCAAGGAATTCAATGGAATCCCAAACCTGATTCCGGTAATGTTTCAGCCTTCCATTTTTCACTTGAAAAAGGTTTCTGACCTGCTTTACTATCAACTCTGCATCACCACGAGCCAGAAGATTCTTTACACCTTGTTCTTTGGCCACTTGCAATCCGAGAATGAGAGCCTCATACTCTGTTGTGTTATTAGTATTCTCGAACTGCAACTTAAATGAAAAGGGGTGTAGGCCTCCTTCAGGTGACACCAGCAGGACACCAGCTCTAGAACCAGCTGAGGAACAACTTCCATCAAACTCTAAAATCCAAACCCCATTAGGATCTTTAGGAGACACTTTGGGGGGTCGGATTTCATCAGGGGACATAATCATGTAGTTACCATGCCCCATATCCTCGTAGAGTATCTGTGCTCTAGGATCATCCGTTTTCTACACAATATACTCAGACTGCTTCTCAGGCAGCAACTTCTTCATTTGTCCATTGACAGGCACGAGTGCATGTGACCAGTCCATTTGGATTTCCCCACCCATGTCCTTACAGAAGTTCCTACTTAGCAACATCCCGTATGAAGGGGGAATATCTGCCACTAAGATGGTAGCCAACACTTTCTTCTCGGGCAAAGCAGCAAAAGCTACTTGTGCATCTTTAATTCTCCCGACTAGGGGCACTTCTTTACTCTCCATGGAGTAACAAGATCCATAAGTGCGTGTGAGGGTCAGGCCTAAAGCATGAGCTACTTTAGCAGGCATCACATTATCTGAGGCTCCGGAATCTATGACACAATTACTGAGCCTATGGCCAGCTATAAGAAGTGTTACATAAAAAGGCTTGATTTTGTCATTAGGCGAGGTGACAGCAGCTACCAGACTAGGCTGTGGTGTAGAAGGAGTAGGTAAAAGGCCTTTAGAGGTGGTTTTGGAGTGGGAATTGACAAAGTGGATCATTTTGGCAAAAGCTTTGGGATGGGTTTGATAGTACTCAGCTTCTGAGATTTGGACCTTGGTCTTTTTCAGGTGATCAACAATATCAAAAGATCCAGAAGTGGACGGGCCATCATCATTCGGTACTCTAGGCTTATCAACTTTAGGAGAAAAAGGAGAAGCAATTTTGGTAGTAGGATTAATAGGACTCACCTTTGGTGTAGACGAGGTAGGGATAGGAGATCCTCTTTTTGCAATCACAGGAATAGTTGTCAACTGCTCCTTAGATTTCTTGATAGGCTGTGTCACTTTCTCCTTCCGACTTGTCTGCTCTCGAGTCATGACAGTGAATGATTCGCTGTTCATGTCCGCTACTACTTCATCATAGTCATCTCCATCATCAATGCCCTCAGTGGTGAAGAAATTGACTCGAGATCCCTCAAGTTCATCTGCTTCATCATCAACTTCTCTCGCAAACTCTTCGCAAGCTTCATTATCCTCATCATCATCTGGCTCTTCAACCTCACAGGTTGCATTCACAGGAACTTTAACAGGAGGTCCTTCAAGTGCTAGTCTTGTTTGAGAAGCAGGCAAAACGATTCCTGGGCTGGAAATTTCTCCTTGGAACATCTGCATAAGGAGCATGCTGAGCTAATTGTTTCTTTATAGCAATGAGATCATTCGCAAGCTTCTGGACTAACGGATCAGTATTAGGTCCAGGGTGGAAGAGGAAGAAGCAGCAGACTTAGATTTGGGAGGGTCTCTTCTCAACTTCCCTGACATGATCAAGTCATCCTCGATACTAACAGCGAGAGTTTGATCCTCGACCAATGTTGCGAGATTAGCCCTTCTTAGTGCATAACTAACTTTGGGCGATTGAGCATTTAGGAAGAAACATTTTTGAATTTGATCAATAGGTCGGGTAGGTTGCAGAATTTTATTGATCAATTTGTTGAACCGGGCCACAAATTCTCTCATGGGTTCTGATGAATCTTTCTTTATCTGAGAAATTTGGGCAAGCAAGGCATGCACATCTTCTGCTGGTTTGAAACGGTTTTCAAACTGAGTTCTCATTGTGCCCCAGTCGGTGATAGCGCCACGGCCGAAGGTGGTAGAACCAATCAGCAGCATTATCTTGTAACGTCTCAATGAACAGTCTCACGGAGACGTCTTCGTGCTCAACTCCCAGGACTCCACATGCAACAATGAAGGCTGCGATGTGTTCATCAGGATGCACTTTTCCATCGCCTTTGAATTTGGGGAAGTTCTTCCGGTTACCTCTAGGTAACTCATGCAAAGGCTGAGGAAGAGCAAGGGGCCCGACACGATGACCCCATGGTAATGGCGCCGCCATTCTTTGAAAAACGGCTTGGAGAGGAACTGCAACACCAGCAAGAATCAAAGCTCGCATATTAGGGCTAGCTGGCTCTGAAGGAATACCACCCGTAGGACTTCTATCTTGAACAGGTGGAGTGCTTGTCGAGCGAGTTCTTCTATCTCTTGTTGAAGGGAAAGGAAAACCTGTTGCTCCAAAATCTAGAACCGAGAATCTTCAATACCAAGAGTCCTTCTCCCTCGAGTAAAACGCGGAGTCGCCGATCAAAAGATGATCAAAAATTACAGAATCGGAATGTGATTTTCCCAAATGAGTCACCAAAAATGGTTGGTCGTCGATAGGACTTTTAAGAAGAGCAACAATCGGGGGACAAGAAGTCCCTCCTCTTTAATGGGAGAGGTTCCTTATTCAAACGAACTTATTTACAAATGTACAAGGCATGATTTGTTGGTTAAACTCGGATATCACGAAAGTGTTTTCTATGAAGATTATCAATTACAAAAGGACTGAGGAAATGAGAGTACGGTAAAGAGCAGAAAGGCAACATACAGAATTATAGATATCAGAGTAATTCTTTATGTATGCGAAAGTCACAATGAATTGAAGCAAGATCATTTGTATTGGATAAATAAGATGGAATTCAAAGACACAAAGTTCTGTAAATAACATCTGCTAGAACACAAAGTTTCTTAACATAACACAGATTCATTAATCAAGGACACAAAGTTCCTTCTTGGTTATACAAGATCACCAGGCTTGCAAAGTTGAAGAGTATGCAATCGGTAAGACTAACGAACTTGAGACAAATGATCTTCACAAAGAAAATAAATGAAAGCTTAGGAATAATAGAGATCAGATAGACAGAGAATGGGAAAGTCCTTCTGTATTGATTTCTTTATAATCTATTTACACTTTCAGAAAATATGCCAAGTTCTTCCTCTTTTTTGAATGGCGTGAAGAAGGCCATTATATAACTTACAAATCAGTTACTCTTCGTAACCGTTTCTTTAACCAAGAACAGTTAAAGACCGCCTATCGCAGTACCTCAACCCGTTACAAAGAAAACGGCAAAAGAAATGGAAGAAGAGAAAAGAATGAGGAGAAGAAGACAGGTGGCCAGTCACTTGGAGGGACCCACTGACTTCAGAATCCGCTGCCTGAAATTCTTTTGACGCCTCAGCTATGTCTCAGAAGTCTCATTCTAAAGATGACAGCGTATGTCTTTGAAAACAGAGATGACCAGTGTCTTGAAAACTTCATCCTTCTGCCCGCTGTCCTTGGAATTTGGTCTTCAGATTGATAGTATCAGAGCCGCAACTTAAATTCATATTTAGTTTGAAAAACAACATATTCGGGTAGAGCGGGAAAAACTAAGTATGAATGGCATTTGGTTCACTTGGGACATGTGAGACGCGAATGCGAAACACGCGGCTCGGCCGATTCGGGCGAAATAAGGAGAAGACGCACAAATGCATTTTGGGACATTTGGGACGAAAACGCGCGAAGTACGTGGTTCGGGTGTTTCGGCCGAAAATGGAACAACTTGCACTTTTTGACTTGGGACATTTGGGACATGAAAGAGTGAAGTACGCGGATTGGGTGCTTCGGCCGAAAATGGAACAAAAGGCCCATTTGAACTTGGGACATTTGGGACGAAAAGTTCGAGTACGCGGTTTGGGTGAATTGGCCGAAAATGGAACAGTTTGCACAATTTGACTTCGGACATTTGGGACAAAAAGTTCCGAAGTACGCGGTTCGGGGATTTCGGCCGATCGGGGAACAGAGCGCATTTTTGAACTTGGGACAGTTGGGACGAAAAGTTTGATAGGCCCGAAAATGGAACAACTTCGGGGATTTCGGCCGATCGGGGAACAGAGCGCACTTTTGAACTTGGGACAAAGGGACAAAAATGTCGACAAGCTGAAATACACACAAAATGACCCAAAACATAGATTTTTTCAATTTCATGACTTTTCTCCTACTACCAAATTTGGCTTGTGAGAAAAGACACTTAAACTCGAAATTTCAAAGTTCACCTTCTTGAGAGCGGGGAATTTTGAGTGTACAACAAATTTCAATGCATATAATCACCCAGAAAGGGAAATTACAATGCATAAAGAAGAAAATAGATTAAAATTAGGAATACCTTGAGAATGCTTTTCCCGTTATATGGCAAAGAAGTTGAAACAAGAAAAGAGTATACTCCAAAATATCCGTCAAATGAAAACATAATCTAAAGAAGCACTATTCAGGGATGAGTGGTATTACTAACAATCTCAGCAAGATATAGTTTTGTTTTGTAAACATTATAAAACTATTTCATTGACAACAAAATGAGGTGGGCGCAACCACGGAGTAGTCACTGTAAAAGAAAAGAGAATATTCAAATAATAATATTATAAAAGCATGATAGATACAATTAATAAAATTTACTCCAATGTTCAAATGTAATGATATGAAACAAGCTAAGAAAGCTAATAATAGATAAGAAATTAAAATAAAACAATGTGCGTTAAGGGAAATGAAAACTATATATATACTATAAACCGATGGTGTGTGATACATATATAAAAGGTGAAGAAATTACAAGATGTATAAAAACAATCCTAATAATGGATGTAAATTAATTGGATTAATAGAAACTTAATAAAAATCTAGATCGAATTATGAAATAGACTAAATGAGATACTATAGACTCATATAAGTACTATAAATAAAATAAAATAAAATAAAGGGAGACTATGATGGACCAAATAAATGATATGGAATAATCGAGATAAATGACTTATTATAGACAAAATAGATGATGTGGAAATTGAAATTTATAAATAATGTAGTGTTAAAAGTCAATCAATTTGGTGGGTGAATTAATCAATTGACTTGGAGTTAAAAATTGGTCGATTGGGCGGTTGGCTTGTAGTGGAAATGGGGGTGATTGGTCAACATGAAAGGGAATAGGTCGGTGGGATGTGGTGGCCAAGATGGCTTGGTGAGGAGAATTGGGTGAAATCAAGTGGCTCGAAATGAGAGGTGGGACTATGGGAAGTGTGGAGATGAGTGGGAGAGGGGAATGACAAAGCCGAGGGGTGAGCGTAGATAGATTAGAAGTAAGGTTTGATAGCTATTTGCGTTTAGAGTAGGGAAATTTGTATCATGTTTGAAACAGGAATATGTAATATTGAGTACGTAATATGTAGTTCAGGAAAATCTTGTGTCCATGTAGATTATATTCTAGGTGGATCACAGGAAGATGATAATGATACAAAACCATTGTTTTTTTATTTCAACGTAATTTGAGAAATGATTATATAATTGTTACGTCATTTGCGTATGAATGTGAGCTAGCATGCCTTACTTGTTACACGACGACAGTGATGGATTATTCCTTCGTGATGTCGTGTAAGAACCTCTACTACCTCCTAAAGATGTAATATTGATGGACGTTAATTCGTTGAATGAATTCTAGCTTGTTATTAATGAATGATAGGGAATGGAGTTGGATAAAAGGGAGATGGGGATCCATAAGGAAGTGGTCGAGCTGGCTAGATAAGGGGTGGTGTGTTGGGAGTGAGGATGAGAGCTCGACATGTGAAGGAGTTCAATAGGCATCACGTGGGGTAAAAGAATGACTCATTCGAGGTGAGGAAGGGAAAGGTGAGTGGATTCAGTGGAAGAGTGAGCCGAGTGGCTTGGTTGGTGAAAAATTTGAAGGGAGGTGGTTTAAAGGAAGATGGTGTTTCTTGAGGGAATGGTGATGACTCAGTCGAGGTGTCAAGTCAAGGGGAATTGGATTAAGTTAGATAGGTTGACAGGGAGTGTGTAGTGGAGTTGGAATGGGCTTGGTGTGGGTGCAGTTGAGAGCTCAGTGTGTGGGGATGGTAGCTTGGTGGAGTGAAAAGGAGATGGGATTAGATTATGGAGTGAGGAGTGGCCAAGGAGAGGAGAGAGATGGGTGTGGTGAAGCGGCGAGGATTGGTGTGGAGGTAGGTGTTGGTAGAGGTCAAGGGGAGATGGGAGCTCGGGAGTGATGTGGAAGGAAGAGGTGTCAGGTTAGGTAACGAGGTAGGAAGCTCATGTGGGTTAAGAGGAGTGAGGAAATGGATATGGTAGCTCGGTGGTGAGGGAAATGAAATGGGAGTTGGGTAGAGAGTTGAATGGGGTGATAGGTAGGGGGATGGGTAATTTAGGATAGTTAAGATTTAAAAAGAAAAAAAAATTAATATAACTTAATTCAATGTTATTTCATAATTTTTTTGTGTTTTTACAATATATGAAATAAAATATAGGAAGGTAATAATCTGAGACCGAAGATAAAATAAAACTTAAATGCAAAACCCCTTACCTCATGACATGTGACAAAGGACTACCAAATACAAGTAGCACACCGAAATGACAAAGGGAATACTAAATCCTATAAACAAGTGATCTGAAAATGAAACATTCATACAATTTTTCTAAATTTTCAAGAAATATGAAACTAGATAATCATGATACTTACGACACTGTATGCAAGGTTGGCAAGAAGAAAAGTGATCAACATTGGGTCTAGCACACCGGGCATGCCAAATGTTGATCGGAGTTTCTTGCTTCCTATCCAGATTAGTGTACAAGAAATCAATAAACACAAAACAACATCAAATATGCAAGGTCTTAGTACTTTAGAGATGGTGATGATTGATACGGTGTAAAGTAGATGATGAGCTCCTCACTACGATCTTAGCAAACTAGCAACTTAAATACACTAGAGAAAATTGCTTAGATATTTTTGGTGGGGCTGCCCGATGAAGTAGATCCAAGAAGAGTTAACTTAGCGGATTTCAACCCCCGTATAATAAAAAAAATAACGATAAAATTCAATATAAACAAATAAATGCAAACTGATGAACAAAGGAACTTGACAATGCTGGTATGTAGATGGTGCTACTGATCTGATCCAAACACAACATGCAACATGAACCACACTACATGAACCAAAAATTCATAAGAAGAGTATTGTGGGGATCCCAATGTCATTACAAGGACATCATGGGGATACTATGATAAACAAGAGGCTTAAAATTCAAAACAACATTTTCCCAAATTTTCCAACTTATTTTTCCGAGGGTGAAGGCTTATATTTATAACCTAAGAGTGAAGTTATACTATTGGCTATTAATTAATCGGGGGTTGGGTAAAATAAACCTAATTAAAAGAGGCGATGTGATTCATCGGGGCTCACAATTTGATTTATGAGGTTAAAAAGATAAGAATGTGATATGAAGTGGGGAACATGATGGACATTATTAGGTGCAATAATGCATCCCATTTTTGAATTTAAGAGTGGGATGTTGTATGGGTATATTATTGCCCAAGGCTTGAATAGTTTTGAGATATGTGAGATAATGCGAAATTTTAATTATTAAATGGGTTTATATGGAGCCCACTAATTGATTAAAATTTGGGTGAGTAAATGGATGTAATTTATTCAAATTTAGGAAAAAGAAAAACAAGAGGGAAAGTTACATGAAGTAGAATAAATGTGGGTTGAAGGAGAGGATTTACACCAAAAACTAGTGTCTAAAGTGTGTTAATTAAGAGGATTAGGGTCACATGAGTAAACTTGGGTGGGCCCCACATCCTCTACATATGTGCCCAAATGTGCCAAACCCGAAATTGGGCTATTTATGGCATTTTAAGTGACCATTTTTAGTTTTGGGAGTTCACTTAGCATGAAAATAAGCCCTTGGACCCTACCTATTAGGTAGTGGGGCTTAATTTCAAGACATGGAGGGAGTTTCCCTCCCATTTAGCCTCTCTTTTTCACCATCCATGTAAGATGGATTGGAATGTGTGTGTTGTAAAAAGTTACACAAACTTGTCTCATTTTATTTTTGGGTAATTTGGGAGAAGGGTGTTTAAAAGTGAGTTTATCTTTTCTCCATTTTATTTTAGGAATCTTTGACTTGGAGGGAAGAGAGGGGTGACACATGTCACCCCCTCATTGGTGAGGAAATTTGTTTGTTTTTCTTTAAATACTCCCTCATGTGGGAGAAAGAGAACTCTTTCTTTTGGATTTTTTTTTTTTCTTAGAGACTTTTGGAAGTTGGAGTTTGCTTGGAAAAGGAATTGGGAAAGCTTAGAGATTTGGAAAGCTTGTGGATGTAAGCTCTTTGATCTCATTTTATGTTATCTTATATCAAAACCAATTTAAGTTGAGATTCATTATTCATCACAAAACATGTGAAGTGTTACTTTTGCTTAGTTTTTCACTTTCCCTAAGGTGAGGCAAAACTCTACCGAAGTGAGGCCAACATTTTTCACCCAAATTGATCTACTTCACTTTCTTTTGACACCTTTTTATTACAAGAAGAGTGACTAACCTTGTGTTGCTAATTGATTGTATTCACCACTTTTGTGTCTGTTTACACTCATCCATGTTTACGGATGAGTTGTTAAATGTATAAAGTGTGTGGAGACATTTTCATATCATTGGTAGCCTTTTTGATCTTGATACCCAAGTCAAGATCATCATCATAGTTAGGCTTGATTCATCACCTTGACTCTCCTTTGAACGATTATCTTGTTTATATCATGTCACTATAATTTTGGTATTTACGTCTTATTTCTTGAAAATTTGACCTAAATATCTATATTGTGATGTTACGCTATATACACTTTAACAATTCCTAGGTATACTCTAACATTGGTTTGATTTCAATTAATACCTCAATTTTGAAAAGTTTGAATGTTACCACTTGTGCGTGTTATAAAAATATCATCTTTATACTAATACCTTACTTTCTCACAAAGTCTAGTTAACATATCTTGGTGAAATTATTGTGTCACTCACAATTGTAACTGAATTTTTTTAAAATAAAGGTCTTCATTGGATTTCAGTTTACTTTTACTATATTTTTTTGGAATCATGCTAGCTCCTTGTTATTTCTTGTGCCTTGTTCATGTCTTTGAACTTGACATAAGTAGTGAAATTTTGTTAATAATCTTAAAACACCAACTACCTTTTAGAAACATACTTAGGAAGTAATTCAATGATTGATTGGTTTAAAACAACTTTGGATGATTGTGTTTCATTTTTCACATCAAATTATCTATTTCAACGACAATCATTTTGATCCATTGATTCTTTATCATTCATTATTCTTTGGTCATTAATTTGGCTTTGTGTTTTGAACTTGTGTGATTGTTCCTTGTGTTTATCCATCTTATAAACTCATTTCTAAGACAATCCTTTGGGTCTTTGATCCTCTTAATCTTCATAGTTTTTCTTAAATACATGATCAGTTTAGAACATATATTTATAAAGCTTGGTAAAAAAAAATTCTATCAAGCAACTTTTGTATCAATCAAACATTGGAAATCTTTCCTCTATATGCTTTATGTTGCTAAAAATTTGATCAATCCTTTTACATTTATGCCTCTAAACTTGTTGTCCAAACCTTGTTGGATTATCAAGATTGCATCATCACAATTTCTATTTTCCTTAGACCTTCTTCAGAAAATCACGCACGCATCTTCATACTTACGAACTATCTAGTTTGTTTTCCTTATGCTGCCCAAATCAACATGAAACCTTCTTCACTTTGAAGAAGTTTGATCATACAATCTAGGTCTAGAACTTTGAACCCAACACACACTTTGAAAATGACTAATTATCTCAAGGTCCCTTATACATATGACAATAAGGAATAAAATTTTCAGCGTACACATCAAAAGACACCCATCATGACCAAACCTCATTTGGTTATTCTTGCTAGATAACCCATTCAGTAACTTTGTTCCCCACTTTTATCTCATAGTCGGTGGTATGGTTTAAAAATTCTGATCAAAATTATCATTCGAGTTCTCCCCACACTTCTTCTAATTCTAATCAAAAAATTTCCTCTTCTTATGAGGATTCCAATCAAAATATTTCCTCTGACACTTCTAATGATTCATATCCAAACTACTATTTAGATTCACCTAATTCGACTCCTAAGTTGCGGTCCTCCCCTTCTTCGCAAGACCTCTATTCTCGATCAACTAAAAATTTTCTCCTCTAAATATTTATGTCACCTCAAATTTTCTTCACCATTCATCTAATGTGACTCTACGTCATGGTCCTCTCTATCTTCACAGTCCCTCTTCATCAAACATCTAATACGACTCCTACGTTGCAATCTTGCCTTTCTTTACATGATCCCTTTTATCATCACCCACCTTAATGACGTCTTCTTCCCTTGAAGATATACGTGACTCTAAATACCTCCAATTGTTTCGCACAGAATGTTTCAGCTCTGTGGAATAGACTTGCTTCTATCCTTTCATTCCTTTGAGAAACAGATAAGGGTTAGGGCTAGGAGGAATACCTGTTGAATGTTGAGATGGTGTGCGCGTACCATAGAGAAAGATCAGATCGACTGTGAAGAACTCCTTTTTGTCTTGGAAGGACTACCTGTAAGCAAGAATACAAGACCACCAGATTTTAATTAGACAATAAATGAGGGAGCTGCCTTAGGCCCAGGAAATATAAAACTTCCTTTCGAAGGTGGTCAGTTCCCCTTTTAATACGAATTAACACAAATGATAACAAAGAAAGCTATTGCAAAATCACGATTTAGGTACCTCGTTACAAAGCAATAGAGGCTAAACTATCAATAATAAAGAGTCACGTTGTTTGTTTGGTTACTGGTCATTGATACATTCAGGTTGAGTTACAGGGATAAACCAGACTGGACCTGAGGTTGTTAGGTGACAAATAGGCGAGAGGAAGGTTTTGGGGTATAAGTCACAGTGACCGATGCCGGTCACTGATAACCGACCATGGTTAGAGAACCATTGCCGCGGTAGGGATAACCGACACCGGGTAGGTCGATAATCTAGGTGCTTAGGATAGAGGTTGGTTGCAGGGTGATTGTGGGGTTATTAAGACTAGCGGATGGCTGAGGGGAATAGTGAGAGGACAGGGAAGACTCAGAGTGTGATAAAATGGTCTTCTAGGCAATACAAGGATGTATGGATGAAGGTTAAGTGCAGGGTGCTGGTAGGTGGTAGATCTAGGAATGAGTTTATAATTACTATCAATCCACAGGCTCAAGAAATGGTGCTTAGAAACATACAAGACACTACTTACTCGTTCCTGATGAAGATGCAGGTTCCACGACTGTGATGACAAAGACAGGGCTCAAGTAGGATGATCTGACAATCCAAGATGTGCTATCTCCTCTTCTGATGCTCGGATGAGTGTCACTGGGCTCTGGTTATTCAGTTGCAGTCTTGGGCTTGATGTCCTTCTCTGCAAACTCTTCTTGTTTCTTCACTTGTCTCTGTTTGGCCAAGCAAATCTGGATCCTTTCAATGATTTCTCCTCCTCCCGATCAAATGAAAATCCGATCCCTTGTTTTTGGTTGGAGGTGGTCATTTACAGGGAACCGATGGCGGTTACGCAACCGACGGCGGTCGAGTAGGAACCGATGTCGGTCAGGTCAAAGCGGGCTATTTTTGGTAAAATAGCCAGCTTTCCCTCCTTTTCTCCCGAGGGATTAGTTGCGGGCTTGGTCAAGTCATTATGAGGTTGGTTTTAGGTGCGGGTGAGGAGTAATTAGTCATGGGTGTGGATGTGGACCAAGTTATAGGTCTTAATTAGGTTAGTTTAGGGTTAAGACTAGGTTATGATGAGGTGGCGAAATGAGGTGGCAGGTATGGCGATGTGGATTTATTAATTATAAGGTAATTAATAAATAATTGTGTAAGGTTTAGGTGATGAGGTTAGGTTGCGAAATGAGATGTGGGGCACAGGGGTCGTAAGACACAAATTTGGTGTCTACATTAGCCCCTTGTTGTCGTGTAGCTTGTCTTTGTTAAAGCTGCACGGACAATAATACGAAGTGGTTACCCCTGTTAAGGGTATAGGTAATCCCCCTCAAATCTATCATAGATTGAGGTAGCGTGAAATCAGGGATAGGGTTGATAAAGGGTAAATGGTGTTTAGATAATGGTAAGATGGTGGGGTAGGTCCAAGGAAGCAGACGCACGTTGACATGCAGTAGTGCGACCAGGGTACATGATTTGAAGAGCAAACAAGCAATTCATAGGCAAAGGTCGATAGTTTATCCAAACAAGGGTGATATAATCTTGGTATCCAAGGCATAGGAAGTAGCTCCAGGGGATATAACGGGTAAGGTACAGGAATGTTTAGGCATGTTCGGCAGTACCAAATGGTTGGTTTGGTTGAGATAAACGTCACGGTCTTGGTCTAGGCAAAGTTGGTCGACTGATCAAGTCAAGGACCCTAATCATGCTAAAACACGAACAGGTGAGCTCGATTGAACAAAAAGCTACATGATGGGTGGATAAAATTGTATTGTGTTGATTGTGGGCAAGGTATTTAATGTGCGGCCTTGGGTCGGGCCAAATGGTCGGGCCAAATGGTTGGGTGCGGCCTTGGGTCGGGCCAAATGGGTTGGTTGCGGCCTTGGGTCGGGCCAAATGGTTGGTTGCGGCCTTGGGTCGGGCCAAATGGTTGGTTACGGCCTTGGGTCGGGCCAAATGGTTGGTTATGGCCTTGGGTCGAGCCAAATTGGTTGGTTACGGCCTTGGGTCGGGCCAAATGGTTGGGTTGCGGCCTTGGGTCGAGGCCAAATGGTTGGGGGCATTCGGCCTTGGGTCGGGCCAAATGGTTGGTTCTGACCTTGGGTCGAGCAAAATGGTTGGAGTTGCGGCCTTGGGTCGGGCCAAATGGTTGGGTACGGCCTTGGGTCGGGCGCAAATGGAAGTTAACAAAGGGTTTTGGCCCCCAAGGTGGATATGGGATGTTGTGAGAAAGGGCGATTAGTAAATAAGGTTGGGTTGGGGAAGAGGTGGGATAAAACCGGCCAATTGTCCATGGGTCGGTTAGGTGCCCTATCGGTTCCTTAGGGCCGTGATGGTTGGGTGTGGCCTTGGGTCTTGCCAAAAAAAACCTAAAAAGGTTGGCTGTCATTGTCACATTGTCGGGCTTTGAAACACATTTTGAGGTTGAGGTGGAGTTTTGAGTTAACAAAGGGTTTTCAGTCGGTGGATATAGGCGCTGTTGTGAGAAAGGAGTGATTAGTAAATAAGGGTAGAAATTTGGGGAAGAGTTGGGATAAAACCTTTGAGGATGGAGAGGCCGAGGCGGTTAGGTGATCGACGATCACCATTTCCTTGAGGGAAGGAAAACCGATATCTAAGTGAATTTCATAGGAAATAAGAATAAATAA
Organism: Taxus wallichiana var. yunnanensis; assembly: GCA_018340775.1. Lineage (NCBI taxonomy): Eukaryota > Viridiplantae > Streptophyta > Pinopsida > Cupressales > Taxaceae > Taxus > Taxus wallichiana. Next base: position 635,817,240 of record CM031234.1, read on the forward strand.
GGATGAAAAATCGATGATAGAGAAGATGTATTTGTTTAACATCTAAAATAAAACTAAAGATGTATGTGGTTTTGAGTGATGATAATAATAAGAATGGTTGTGTTTTGAATGTTGTTTTTGTTTTGTTTGAAAAAGGATAAAGATGAATGTTGGCAAATAGAAATACACAAAAAAATATTTATATTTACAACACATGATAGGGTATGGTAGGGGATGGTCGAGCTAACCTTGGGAGACCCCATGTCTCCTAAGTGCTGCCTACATAGCCCATTGCACAAAGCAAGGAGGGGCCTCAGACCGATGTAGTTCTCCCTTAGGACCAGGGAGAGGTGAATTCAGGCAATTTAGGTATGGTTAGGCAATTTGTTGGTTGGTAAAAATATTGATATTGATATTGGTAGGGTAATGTTGTTGGTGTTGGTAATGAATTGGTGATTTTGGAATAGGTATAAGTGACGAAAGTTAGCCTACCCAAGTGGTAGGGAACCATGTCCTGATTAAGATCAACACATAATCCTAGATTCGAGTCAAAGAGGAAAGAGTGCTCCGTAGGTGAAAAGAGCTAAACAAACCACATAATAACGTAGAATGAGCTTGAACCCCTAGGTACCGTGCATAGACGAGAAGTCAATAGGTGAAAAGAGTTGTATGATCACAATATATCGGGTGTACGTCACGTCCCTTGAGTGTGTTGTTTTAACAAATGGTGAGGTGAAGTGGATGGTGTAGCTGAGACACAGAGAACTTGTTATAAAGTGAGTATTCCGACGAAAGAGAACCTAACCCAAATAGACAAGTCCATGACTCAAAAGTTCTTTTGAATGTGGCTTTTATTTTACTGAATATAGACTGATCGATGCGGGAAGTCTACAAGGGATATTTTTTTTTTTATTCTTGAGGTCTTCACGAAGCTGATCAATGTGAGAAGCTTCTGATAAAGGCTGACTGTGTATAGCTATCCTTCAAGGGAGCAGTCTATTTATAGTAGCAGATGCGGTTTTAGTGCATAGCTGTCCTTCGAGGAGAGCGATATATATAATAGTGCATAGTTTGGCATATAGCTGTCCTTCGAGGGAGTAGTCTATATATAATTTAGAGAGCTAGATGTCCTTTTGGCGTAAAGCATCTAGTTTGGTAGGAAGTTTGACTCAAGAAAATCCCATAAGCATATAATTAAGAATGTGTCATTTTAATACTTTGAAGTCATGGACTAGACTAAAAAGGGGAAGGCATCTTTAAGGGGAGGTGAGAATCAAACTATGTGAGCTTGATTTTATTTTGAGATGTAGGAAACAACGTGTATGTGGTGGTAAAATGAGCTCAAGGGACGAGCGGTAGGTAGATAAGAAGTGATATAACACTAAATTCAACAGTAGAATGGTCGAAGATGCAAGGCATTAAGGGGTTCAGGCTCAGGTTTACCATTAAGCGAAGCTAAATGATAAGTGCCTGATCCATAAGTGTGAGTGATTATGTAAGGCCCAATCCAATTGGGAGCAAATTTTCCACGTTTGCTCTTTTCTAGTTTGGTTACATGTTGATTCTCTTTGAGGACAAGATCACCAACCTTAAAGGTACGCTCATGAAGTCGCTTATCATAAGCACGCTTGATGCGTTTTTGATAGATTTGAAGGTGATCAAGAGCTGTAAGACGACGCTCGTCAAGAAGCTCTAATTGGGCTAACCGCTCTTGGCGGAAATCATCGTTGGTGAGAATATCTTGAAGAGATATTCTGAGGGAGGGTATTTGTATTTCGAGAGGCAAGACCACCTCGGTACCATATACCAAAGAAAATGGTGTGGCATTAGTGGAGGTACGAATGCTAGTACGATAAGCCCAAAGGGCAAAGGGATGTGATCATGCCAATTTCTTCCAGAATCATTAACAACTTTCATGAGGATTTTGGTCAGGGTTTTATTAGAAGATTCAGCTTGTCCATTCGCTTGTGGATAGTAGGGTGATGAGAAGCTAAGTTTGATACCAAAGTTGTCACAAAGGTCTTGCAACAACTTATTTTTGAAAGATTTTCCATTATCTGTTATCAGGCGATGAGGAACACCAAAACGACAGATAATGTGGTGGTTAATGAACTCTACAATTTTTTCTTTTTTAGTTGAAATGAGTGGAATAGCCTCCACCCATTTTGTGTAATATTCGGTTGCTGTGATTATCCATCGGTGACGTTGTGAAGAGGGCGGATGAATCTCACCAATAAGGTCTAAACCCCATTGTGAGAAAGGCCAAAGATCTCGTGCGACCTGTAGCGGATGGCTAGGAGTATGTTGAAGGTTGGCATGTTGTTGACACATAACACAACGCTTAACATATTAAATAGCGATCGTTATTGAGAGTAGGCCAATAATAACCTAGGTGAAGGATTCGTTTGGCCATGGCAAGGCCGCTAAAATGTCCACCACAAATACCGTCATGGACCTGTTGGATGGTATAGGTGATCTCCGCGCCGGTTAGACATCGAAGGAGGATACCATCAAAGCCACGTTTATAAAGGAGTCCCCCCATGATGACATAACAAGAAACATGTTTAAGAAAAGCACGCGTTTGCCGGTACTAGTTAGGTCGGTGGGAGAATGGAGGTTGTAGGTAGTCGTGAAATTGGTGGTACCGGTATCCTGCAAATTAGCAAACACATTATTTATCATACAAACAACAAGCAAAATTTGAGTAAGATGGGGCAAAGAGTTGTTGGACCAAGACGAATATGTCAGAGTCAGTTGGTGAGGCAGGAATTTGCGAGGCTAAGCAAGCCATAGTATCCACAAATTTGTTAGTGGAGCGGGGAATGGTTTGGATAGAATAATGAGTAAATAAGGTCAAAAGTGAATCCACGTAATGTTTGTACTTTTGAAGTTCCTCATTTTTACATTGGTAGATGCCCATAACTTGATTGACTACCAATTGAGAGTCGCCAAAAATATTAATAGATTTGACACCTAAGTGTAATGCAACTTGGAGACCCAAAACAAGGGCCTCGTATTCCGCTGTATTATTAGTGCAGGGGAAATCGAGTCGGAATGAAAGAGGCATAGGCTCAGCGTCGAGAGGAATGAGAACAACGCCGGCCCCTCCACCGCGCTGGCATTTGGATCCATCGAAGAAGAGGGTCATTGGATACGACTCTTCCCTGAGTGAAAGAGTGGCGATGAGTTCGTCGGGAAATTAAAATTAGTAAATTGTGCCCCAGGTACAGGGGCTTCTGCGAGTTGATCGGCAATGGTTTGTCCTTTGATTGACTTTTGGTGTATAAATTCAAGGTCGAGGTCAGCGAGGAGCATAAGCCATCGGGCGATGCGTTGGTTTAGATGTGGTTTGGCGTACATATAATGAATGGGGTCCGTGTTGGTAATGACAAAAGTTTTGTGATTCAGGAGGTAATGTCGAAGTTTGGTGGCTACGAATGATAGGGCTAGGCACAATTTTTCTACATGTGTATACCTAGTCTCGTAATCCACGAGAGTACGACTTATATAATAAACGGCTTGTTCTCGACGTGTCGAGTCCCGATGTGCGAGCATGGCTCCTATAGCATGGTCAGTGGCAGAAAGGTAAAGGTAGAAAGGGTGATCATCCTGAGGTGGAATAAGCACGGGTGGCTGCAAGAGATAAGCTTTGAGAGCCTCAAAGGCTTGGTGACACTCTTCGCTCCATTGAAAGGCAATGTCCTTTTAAGAAGGTGATGGAAAGGTTGACATCGATCCGAGTTGGGAGATGAAACGCCGATGGATTGAAGTTTACCTTGCAAACTACGTAATTGTTTGAGGTTTTGGGTGGGGGCATTTCTAGGATAGCTTTGACTTTAGATGGATCGACCTCAATGCCATGCAAAGAGACGATAAAGCCAAGAAGTTTTCTGAAAGAACACCAAAGACACATTTCTTTGGTTGAAGCCGGACCGAATATTGTAATAGGCGATCGAAAATAATGGTTAAAACATCGAGATGTTCACTGCGATGTTTAGATTTGCCAAGAAGATCATCGACATAATCCTCAAGGATAGTGTGCATAATGTCATGAAAAATGTAAGTCATAGCCCGCTGATAGGTCACACCAGCATTCTTAAGGCCAAATGGCATTACACGATAACAAAAGGTTCCCCAAGGAGTTATGAAGGTAGTTTTATGTTGATCGGCAGGGGCAACCAAAATTTGGTTGTATCCTGAAAAGCCATCCATGAGAGAGAGCATCTCATGGCCCATGTGAGATCAACAAGTTGATCAATACTTGGGAGGGGGAAGTCATCCTTGGGGCAAGCGAGGTTAAGATCTCAGAAATCCGTGCATATCCGAAGTCCCCCGTCGCTTTAGTGACAGGTACGATGTTAGAAATCCATTGAGGATAGTCAATAGGCAGGATGAAGGAAACAGAAAGGAGTCGTTGAAGCTCTTCTTTGACCAAGAGGGCAATGCGTGGATGCATTTTTCTCAGTTTCTATTTAATTGGCTTGGAATCGGGTTTCAGGGTAATGTTATGGACAGCAATGTCAGGATCAATTCCTGGCATGTCAGCGTAGGACCAAGCGAAAGCTTGGTTGCGGGTACGGAGAAAGGTAGTAAAGGCGACTTGTTCTGATGTGTTAAGGGATTGTTCATCTTCACAATGTGAGGATCCTCCTCTGTGTGGATGTTGATTTCTATAGTTGACTCATTCAACATGGTTTGAGTTTCAGATGGTAAGGCGCGTTGAATATAAGAGTCATCCGCGCCAAGATAAGTGAGGATGGAGTCATCATCCTGGCACTCAACAACATTAATTGAAGGTGAATCCTCTTCGATCATGTCTGGATACAGAAGGGGAAGAGAAGATGGGTCCTCATTATCGCGTTGATAAGTGAGAGGACCTAGGGAGATAGCATTTATGAAAAAAAAAAGTTAGGAGGGATAGATTCAGGGTCTATCGACTCTGTGGTGATGATGGCAAAATGGGTGATGATGGTTTGGTAGGGGTGACGTCGTCATCTTCCAGGATACAACTGACACAAGGTTTCTCCGGTGTAAGTGTTTCAGAAAACCGAGACCACTACGATCATTGTGTTTGCGTGTAGTCATGGGAATGAGTGTATGTCGGCCTTGTTCATAAAGACCAAAACCAAAGCCTTTCCAAGCATAGCGAGTCAAGAAGGTGAGGGCGAAATGACGATTTGTCAAGTATTGAAAATCGGATTGGAAGGGAACCACACCAAGAGGAGGTTCAGGGGTAACGGAGGATGTGTCAACACCCCCATACATTAGGTTGGTGCGGCAATGGGGTGGTCCATAAGAGATTACCTCCCCCACGCGACGGTCGTAGGTAGGATGTGCATGTAACTATCCGTACTCCTGCGGGGTATGGAAAGAGCTAACATTATATAGGTGGTACTCCCCCAGTGTAAGGCGTTGAAAAACATCTACTAAGGGGTCGGAGGTTGGGATGTTATCTGCGGGAAAGGAAGTGGTATTTGTGACGGCGGTTTCATTGGTTGAAGGTGTAGGTGCGGTTGAAGTGGATGGTTGGGTTGGATGAATGGGTGTCTTGACTGGTACAAGCACATCATTAGGGCGATACAACATATTGCAGGTTTTGAAGGGGGGAGGATCAGCTTTTACGGTGTAGGACTTCCCCTCGTACTCAAATTTTATGCATCTATGTAAGGTGGAAGGAACGCATCCCATAGCCCGGATCCAAGGGCGGCCTAACAACATATTGTATTGGAACTCTCCCTCAAGGACATAGAAGAGTTCGGGTAAAGTGCGTGGTCCTACACGAATGTTAAGGATCACGGTGCCTAAGGTAGAAGTAATAGCATCATTGAATGACCGCAACATGATGGGGTTGGCACACATGTAGCTAGAAGGGATATTCATTTGTTGGAAGGCTTTTGAAGAGATGATGTTTAGGCTAGCGCCCCCGTCAATCATAACACGACGTACCCGAATGTCCCGGACATAAGCTGAGATGAAAAGAGCAGGGTCAGGATCTTCGCACCAAAGTCGATAATTTCGTCTTCGAGAGAAACTGACAAAGCAGACTTGCTTGTCTGAGAGAGACGAAGTGGTTGGGGAGATAGATTGTTTGGTGAGTGAAGCAACGTGATTGGGTGTTAGAATAGAGGTAACAGGCAAGGTTTCATTAGGTAAGACCTCTATCCCTTGAAGGATTTCAACGAGAGCTTGTCGATGAGATTCAGAAGTCTGAATGAGATCATACAGTGTCATTTTTATAGGTGATTGGTGAAGCTGTTTGATCATGGTTCGGTGGGCAATTCCATTAGAGACGGGATAGGCGGGTCCGCGAATAACTACTTTAGGTGGTGGTGCCATCGGGATGGTGGACGGAGAAAGAGATGCCACAGGTGTGTTTTCTTTCGCTTTCCCATTGTTTTTCTGTCCTCGAGTAGCAACACTAATCATATTGATCTCGTGAATACGAGAGGAGGAAGACAGTAGGGATAGGTCATGGTCTTCGAGAGGTGGGGCTGTAATAATGATAGATCTTGGTGAGGCGGGGACAGGTGGTATAGGAGAGGGAATTGAAGCTAAAGGTCTCTCTCTTCGTAAGTTATCTTTCTTAACTTTTCTATCTGAGAGAGGTGACTGACGAAGTATAGCTTTCAACGCTTTGCATCCCTCTACGTCATGTCCTGGTGTGCGGTGGTAAGCGCAGATTTTAGACTCATCGTAACCTATAGGTCGAGGTTTAGATGGATCATAAGGTCTAAGTGGGGGTAGGGAAATGGTCGCATTCTCTACCAACATAGCAAGGATTTTGGCGTAAGACCCTTTGAGTGGGTCAAAGTCAGAGGAAGAGGAGGCTATTGACTGGGTCGATTCTGGTGATGACGTGGTATGGTTGGTTTGTATGGGTGGTGGTTTAGCCAAGGAGTTTTGATAATGGGTTTTAACTAAACGTGGCTTCTTTGGCGTAGAAGCTATGTTTAGCTGGTTGGATGATGAGGCCACAGATGATGTGGTATCAAAAAACAACCACGGAGAAATAGGAGTGACAAAAACAAATCTTTTGATGATGGAATTTGTTTAAGGTTGATAGGTGGACAGGATACACGGGGTGACGTTGTTGCTATACCCTTGGATTTTTATGGGTGCGAAGGCGTAGGTCGCTTTAAAGAAAATGCAGAGGTATGATATATTGATGCAAGGTAGAGGATGGGGTCCCAATATGGAAGGTAGGTGTGACGATGAGGGTTTTAGTTGTGATAGTGGCATAGATTGAGGAGATTGAGTCTGTCTCCTAATGGGATGGATGGCCTTATTTTTAGATAAATCAAGCCACTTAGGTGGGTGTGTTAGAATGGGTATTGGTGGGGTCCCAAGCATAGGGGAAGATTTGGTTAGGTTAATAGAAGTGGATGAGGTATTTGGTAGAGATGAGGGGGGTGAAGATGAGGACATAGGCATTTTAAGCTTCTGTAAACACTTCGGGTATATGGTAGAGGCATCTGGATCGGTCATCTGCATTTGAGTAGAATATGGCGTACTCAAACGTTCCCATAGGACCTGTCTATCTTCTTGGGAATGATAGTCCTCACATGTGAATAGGAACTTTTGTATGGAAGAAAGGTGGGTTGTGATTCCGGTCCACTGTGGGTGTGATACAGGGGGTAGATGAGGCACTGTATCAATGGGCGTTAAGAGGTCAACCGGTCGCTGAAAAGATTTAGGCGATGAAGAACTAATAGGTAGGAGGGCGTGTTTGAGAGGATCCGTCATGTTTAAAGAATGTGGTGATGTCGGTTCAAGAGGTTTTTCGTCTAAGGATGACAAAAGAAGTGGCGAGCCTTCTTCTTGTACAACAAGAATGGTAGAAAGAGACGTTTGGGAAATAGATAAGTTAGATAACATCCACTCACAGTCTTGTAGGGATGTGGTGTAAGAAGACTCATTTGTGAGAAGGGAACTTTGGTGGTTAATTCCTTGATGGATAAAGGAATGATTTCAGTTTGTCTTGATGGTGGTGAAGGGGGTTCGGGCCCTGCGTTAGTGAAGAGGCTTGATTCAAAATTTTTCAATAGAGGTTTTTGGTGGGAATCGAAGATTGCATGGATCTCATGAACACTCTCCTCGGCTAAGATATCTTGATTTATGTTACTGTTAGAAGAATGATTCGGGAATGGTTTGTTGAATATTTTCAAATTTCGGTTAGCAGGGGCGTTAGGATTATCGAGGGCTATATCCCCCACATCAACCATTTCCTGCACTATGTTTTTCAACATCTTGCAGTTTTCATGACTATGTCCCTTCACGCGGTGGAAGTTACAGAAGTCATTTTCTTTGTACCAAGAAGGTATGGCGCGAGTGGAATCAAACCCGGAGTGAGGTTTAATAGGAGGTAAGGTAATGGCTCCTGCTTTAAGCAATTTTTCCAATATCACACCATATGTTTCTCCCAAGGGAGTGTAGTTGATGGGCTCGGCTTTATATTTATAGGTGGTTTTTGGTGGGGTATTAGACGGTGTTTGAGATTTGACCATCACCGCATGGACAGCTCCTTTTGATTTCGAAGAAGTAGATGTGTGAGGAGTGGTGGTGTTTGGTTTATTGGTGGAATCTGGAGTTCGGAAATTGGGGTTTTTGTTGCGCAACCACAATTTCTCTTCTTCTAAGGCTCGAATTTCTAGTTTCCGAGCCATAGTAAAGGCCTCGTCAAATGTGCGGAAGGTTTGAATTTGAAGGGTAGGAGAGATGTGCTTAGCGCATGCCCACGTAAAAAGTTCGATAAGTTCAGCCTGAGGCAAGGCATATGTAAGTTGGTTAATAAGGCCCCGCCATCGTCCAACGAAATCTGCGATAGATTCGTCTTCAAATTGTCGGATGGCATAGAGGTCGGTGATAGATACTTTCTTGGCAATGTTAATGGAGAAATGATCCAAGAAAGATTGGGCTAGTTGGTTAAAAGAGAAGATTGAGTGTTGGGTTAAAGCACTGTACCACTCCAAGGCGGGTCCTGATAAGGACATGGGAAAGGTGCGGAGTAGCAAGGCATCATCATGAGCAATCAAATAACAAGCATGTCTAAATGATCGCAAGTGTTGTTGAGGATCCTCTTTACTATTAAAACGAGTAAATTTCGGCAATTCCCATTGAGGAGGATATGAATGAAGGGGGACAGAAGGGTGAATAGGCTCCCGACAAACTTGCTCGTATGTCAAGGCGCTACGACTTCCCGAAACAGAAGCCTCCAGATTTTGCATTTTGTCCATCATTTGTTTGATGAAATCCGTGGTTGGATGAGATGATGGTGCGGTTGTGGTAAACGGAGGCAAATTGGGCCAAGGGCCTCCACTAGACAATGGTGGGGTTAAGTGTTGATAAGGTATGGGGGACGAATATGTTGAAGCGACCGAATAGGGATGTCCTATATAAGATGTTGAGGTCACTGGATACGTGTGTGGGAATGAAAAGGTAGGCGGAGCTTGAGAAGGAAAGCTCGTGTGGATAGGTGGCAGAGAGCAAGTCATGAACGGAGCAGTCTGCAAGAGAGACGAGGTAGGAGCAGTCGGTGGTAATGACATGTGGGGCCCAAGATTAACCAAAGGAAAGCCAATCTGTGTCGTATGAACCTCTGAAGCCGTCGGATTGGGAGACGGGGCTAAGGATGCAGAAGGCAAGACGGTGTTATCAGGTGGAGTGGGAGCTAAATGAGCAGCTATACTAATAGGCATGCCAACAAGGAGTTGACCATCGGGCGTATGGTCAGGGGCATGAGACAAATAGTATTGTACAGCGCTAGGATTAGCATCCAAAAATTTGGCAAATTCCTTATCTCCTACAGGAATTTTGGGGATCTCACTGGTGTCCGTAGGGTTCCCTATAGAATGTGAAGGGGGTGATTCAGGCAAAGGCACAGAGCAGGCATGTGAAACCATGGTGGCGGCTTGCTTCCGAGTGATAACAACCATGGACAAGAGTACACAGTAGGGCTTCAATCTATCAGGAACAGAAACAGCCTCAGAATGGTGAAATTGGTAGGTTGTTGGTTTGTCAGGAACTGTAAAAGACAGTAACCGATATCGGTCTGATAACCGATGTCGGTTAGACTATAGCCGACGTCGGTCAGTTAACCGATGTCGGTGTAATAAGACTGGTATAAGAAAATATAAGAAGCTGCTGATTTGATTTTTAACAACGCTTAGTACATTTATCAAATTGTTCTAAGGTGATCACAGAAGACAGTGTATAACAGAGAAAACAGAACTGAAAACAAGCAAGATGCACACGCAAATCCAGAGACTAACCCTAGGGTTAATTTTAATTATTGTGGGCTTATGCCTTTAGACGTAGAATGATGTCAGAATCCTAAACAAAAGACTTAGGGGAAATGTCAAGTTTGTTTTGGCTCATAAGGTTACCTCAATCGGGCGGAGGAATACCGCGGAAAAAGGGGGGATGTTTTGAGCTGTTGTGTTAATTGTGAAGTGATTCGGTATGTGTTGTGCAGTGAAAGTAAGATTAATTTCTTGTCAATACCATGGATATCACCCCCATGTGTATGACCTGTTACTTAATCTATGTTCACTAGAATTGAAAACAACAAGCAAGAATGTGATGCACGTGTTTTAAACCCAAATCAAAAATGATATTCGATGAAGCAAAAGAGATGACTTTCACTAATGCAAAGATGTAAAAGCAAGGCAAGTTCTTTTACCAAAATAACAAAATACCTTGTGAATATCTTTAGAAGAAGAAAACAACAGGTATGCTCCCTATATGAAAGCAAGCAAGAATTAAAGAAACCCGAAATGGGTCCCACCGGGCATGCCAAAATGTTTCACACGGAATGTTTCAGCTCTGTGGAATAGACTTGCTTCTATCCTTTCATTCCTTTGAGAAATAGATAAGGGTTAGGGCTAGGAGGAATACCTGTTGAATGTTGAGATGGTGTGCGCGTACCGTAGAGAAAGATCGATCGATTGCGAAGAACTCCTTTTTGTCTTGGAAGGACTACTGCTACAAGCAAGAATACAAGACCACCAGATTTTAATTAGACAATAAATGAGGGAGCTGCCTTAGGCCTAGGAAATATAAAACTTCCTTTCGAAGGTGGTCAGTTCCCCTTTTAATACAAATTAACACAAATGATAACAAAGAAAGCTATTGCAAAATCACGATTTAGGTACCTCGTTACAAAGCAATAGAGGCTAAACTATCAATAATAAAGAGTCACATTGTTTGTTCGGTTACTGGTCGTTGATACATTCAGGTTGAGTTACAGGGATAAACCAGACTGGACCTGAGGTTGTTAGGTGACAAATAGGCGAGAGGAAGGTTTTGGGGTATAAGTCACAGTGACCGATGCCGGTCACTGGATAACTAACCGCGGTTAGAGAACCACTGCCGGTAGGGGATAACCGACACCGGTAGGGTCAGTAATCTAGGTGCTTCTAGATAGAGGTTGGTTGCAGGGTGATTGTGGGGTTATTAAGACTAGCGGATGGCTGAGGGGAATAGTGAGAGGACAGGGAAGACTCAGAGTGTGATAAAATGGTCTTCTGGGCAATACAAGGATGTATGGATGAAGGTTAAGTGCAGGGTGCTGGTAGGTGGTAGATCTAGGAATGAGTTTATAATTACTATCAATCCACAGGCTCAAGAAATGGTGCTTAGAAACATACAAGACACTACTTACTCGTTCCTGATGAAGATGCAGGTTCCACGACTGTGATGATGAAGACAGGGCTCAAGTAGGATGATCTGACAATCCAAGATGTGTTATCTCCTCTTCTGATGCTCGGATGAGTGTCACTGGGCTCTGGTTATTCAGTTGCAGTCTTGGGCTTGATGTCCTTCTCTGCAAACTCTTCTTGTTTCTTCACTTGTCTCTGTTCGGCCAAGCAAATCCGGATCCTTTCAATGATTTCTCCTCCTCCCGATCAAATGAAAATCTGATCCCTTGTTTTTGGTTGGAGGTGGTCATTTACAGGGAACCGATGGCGGTTACGCAACCGACGGCGGTCGAGTAGGAACCGATGTCGGTCAGGTCAAAGCGGGCTATTTTTGGTAAAATAGCCAGCTTTCCCTCCTTTTCTCCCGAGGGATTAGTTGCGGGCTTGGTCAAGTCATTATGAGGTTGGTTTTAGGTGCGGGTGAGGAGTAATTAGTCATGGGTGTGGATGTGGACCAAGTTATAGGTCTTAATTAGGTTAGTTTAGGGTTAAGACTAGGTTATGATGAGGTGGTGAAATGAGGTGGCAGGTATATGGCGATGTGGATTTATTAATCATAAGGTAATTAATAAATAATTGTGTAAGGTTTAGGTGATGAGGTTAGGTTGCGAAATGAGATGCGGGGCACAGGGGGTCGTAAGACACAAATTTGGTGTCTACACCAATCTAACATATAATACAATTTTTGAATTTTGCTCCTCTCTTTCTTCGAGGACCCTTGTTATTATTCATCAAATGTGATTCTTGAATCATGATCCTCCCCTTCTTCATAGGACCTTCTTCATCAATCACCCCCACAAAGTCTTCCTTCTTTGAAGATTCGTGTGACTCACCGTCCTTCAAGTAGAACTTCTGAATTGACCCATGCGTCACAATCAGTAGACTTAGGACTTAATCCTACTAGTTTACAAATGATATACCATCATACAGGTAGGTCCACACCACCTTCTTCTACTCCTGAGACATCTAGCTCAACATCTTCTTCATCCCCCACATCATATTTTTCTATCAATAATCGTCAAACATATTATAAGTTTTCCATACCAATTGAACCTCTTTCTTCCAATCAACCCCGGTGGTCAATCAACAACCCATACCGATTGATCTCTTTCGAATGAAGAAAAAATTAGGGAAGGCATAGGGCACAAAAGATATTCCTTTAGTATATTATGAGAAAGGTTTCTCTTTAGACTTTGATTTGTCCGCGTATTATGAGGAAAAAATTGATTTCTTTTATCAAGAAACAGAGGAATAGCCTCGGATCATTCAACTTGATTCTCCTCTTATTCTTCCATCTTGACATTCTTCATTATGTGATGAAACTCTTAGGTCTTGCATTGATCCCCCGGCCTATCTTCTCGTCACCCAATCACTCTTTTTCTATCACAATTCATCAATCACAATATATTATGGGGTCAATGCCGAGTATCCCTTCATCTTTGTCTAGGTTTAGTTCACCTTCTAGTATCCCTCCCTCTACTATTTGTGGGACATTTTCAATTTGTCCACTATCTTCTATTCTTGGGGAACGTCCAACTAACCCCTTATCCTCTATGTATGGGTCACCCATGATTATTCTATCATCTTCTATTCTTAGGCCACATCCTAGTAGCCCTTCATCTTCTGTATGTGGCTCACCTCCCAGTAGCCCATCTTATTGAATTCTTAGATCGTATAATTTTCATCCATCACATTATTATTCTACCAAATTTTGTGGCAAGCCCACAATCATTTCTCACATCAATTCTAAATGTCCACATTCTTCTCCTGCTTCTCGGAATCAAACAAGTTAAGCATTAGCTTATAAGAAACCTAGACAATTTTTTATCAAGCTAAGATCAAAACTCTAAAGATCTCCAAAGCTCCCAACAACTCAAACGATTATAAAATTCAAAATCAAATGCGATTCCATAATGCACACAAATGTACCAATCAATTATGGCACAAAGTGCAGAAACCGATGGATAGGGAACTCAAGCTCCCACGTTTAAACCAATGTTTTAAAAAAATCACAATCATTTGTTGAGTGTGAGCTCACTACGATCATCAAGATCGGGATAATATTACACTTAATAAGATAACACACTTAGTCTCTCTTATCAAATAAATCGCAAACATTGTTGTTGGATTCTATCACGTAAAGTGACATGTTTCATTCCGATAACCATCAACAAATACAAAAAATCATAAAAAAAAGTTTAAAAATACAAAATAAAATGAGAAAACATTACAAAAATGAAATCAAAGGTACAAAGATCAAACATTGCAATAAGGTATTGTGTACACATGGATGTTCTTTCTTCCCTTTCTTTCATATTCCTCTACAAGTCATCCACCATTTTCATCCCTTCGATGATATTTTGGTTAGCTTATTTCATACATATTTTACGACATTTATCTCTATGGTATGCATTTGACCTTCGTATTTCATAACCTTGGTAAATTAAAGAATGACTGACCGCTTAGAGATCTTGTCACTATTCTCATATAATAAACTTATTGGGAAGAATTTTTGTGCGTATTTGTTGACATTATCCAATGTCATCATTGCAATCATCTCCACATCCTTCCATCAAGCTATTAATGGTTATTAACCCCTTGTTAAACAACAGAGATGAAATAAGTTTCCACAAACAAAAGAATCAAAATCAATCAATCAATGAAGAAAAAGCTACAAAGAAAAAGAAAATTGATATATAACTCTCTCTTGGGGTATTTCCAATAATCTCTACCGAGGCTATGGATGCCTGACTAGAAGTAGAGAAATGTTGTGATTATAATCAAATTCATCTCCGTCGTATATGGACACTTGGCTAATAGTGGAACAATGTACGGATCTCCTTCCACAATCCATTCACAAATCACCTTTCAAACTAAATCATTCCTACACATTGGCCAATGCCTTCACTTACTATTTATCAACTCTTTCCTTCAAGAGTTAATTCATTTCCACATGCACACATGGGATCTCAATGAGTAAACAGGATTAGTATGTTATCAAGTGTTACTTTTTGGACCATGTTCAAACTCTTGCTTAAGCACATGTCTTGTCTCATGATTTGTGCCTTGGGCTAATCAATTTTTCATCAACCACCTTATAAATATTTTAATAGAATTCTCTATTCTTTGACAATCATTTAGAACATTCATGTGTATCGATTTCCTCTTTACCATGTTTGTAGGCACTTTTGTCTCCTTTTAATAAGATAATTTTCTACTTATTTTCTCTCATGTGTTTATTAGTCAGCTTATGCTGGGGGCATCCTTGGTCCCTCATGATTGAACCTATTTTATATTGGCCTTGATACCCCTTTAGTTTGTGAAAAAAATTCCTTTAAATACTCCCACCTAATCAATGGGGCATTTTTGCATCTTCACTTTCTTGCGCATACATGTGGCATTCTTCCCTTGTACATCCCATCTATCAAGGAATCCACGCTTCTTTGTCTTCTTGTACATAGTTTCAGAAAACTTTCAAAATAAAAAACATTCAAATATGTTTCTAAAAAATCAAAAACAATAAAAATCATCCTACAAAACATCACTCTTTGGTTCTCGCCTGTTCTTGTGCATGAATCGTGGATCATCTTGATCTACCTCTATCAACAAAGTTGGTTTGCTTACTATGTCTATACTCTAGGGCACAATGAGTTGCTTGGTACTATTTCATAGTGCACGATTTATTTTCATAGGACCCAAGTGTCCTGTTATTCCCCTTGCATGTATCCTTTCTTGGGGCACCATCTTTTAACCCTTGTCATTAATTCACATAGGTTAGAATCAAAGATTGATAACAAAAATATTGCATTATGTTTCTTTGTTAGGTTAGCTTGTTTACTTTCTCGTATTGCATTGCATTATGTATGTTGCAAGGAGTTAGGCATATTTTACTTTCTCGTATTGCATTACATTTTGTATGTTGCATTGAGTTGGTGTTTCCAAAGAATGGATAATTGTTCGTAGTATGGCTTTTCATGTCATTCTACTTTTTTTGTATGCTTACATTTTTAATAAGGACCGATGATGTAGATCTTTGGCTATATGATGACAAAACAAGATTATAGCCAATGTAAGGAATAAAAGTTAGTTCTTCTCTCTTCTTTTCCATATTTCTTCTAGATCATTCTCCTTTCAACATTATTCTTATGGCTCACCCGGGCATCCTGCGCCCTACCCATTCTTCTATCCATTTCTCTCACCTTTTCGATCATCGATCGTCTTTTTCATCACCCCATCGACACTCGAGGGGGCATCTCTCACTTCTAATAATTTTTCTTCGACCCTTAAAAATTTTATTCGTCTACTATCTTTGAAGTCATGTCACTTACGCCACCCCAAAGAGGGGAAAATGTAGACACCTATAATTTAGCTCAAGAAATTTAAATACTTAAATTGCACTAATTATACCCTTTCCGCAAATTGACGACATATCGTCAATATCACACATTTTCTCTGTTATCGTCATTAATTAATTACATTACGTTAGTTAATTAACTCTTCTATCAAACAACAACACCAATTAATGACATTTTGTTAATCATCTCCCCTTTCTATCTAGATTAATTATTTATTTATAATTAATTAATTCTCTATTCTATTTAATCAATAAATCGTAATTTATTTGATTAGAATCCTCTCATAACATAAATCATACTAACTATTCTTCTAAAAAGCTTTTATAAGCTTGAAAACCTATTAATTAATCACTTTGGTTTATTAATAAACCCCCTCAATCCCCATGAGTCACTGACGACAAACTAAACTCTCCTAATGTAAAATCAACCACTTCTAAACCAACCTTATCCACAACTAACTCAACCTTGCTATTATTCCATATGTAAAGGGATGTAAAGCTTCTTTTATCCATTGGAATATATAAGAGCCCTCCTCTTACCTTTCTATTTACACCTTTAAACCTAAATGTGGATAGAGCCTAAGCTATAGCCATTTTCATCATCTTAGAGTATTCTTACATTAGAGGAGCTAGCTATTTTCATTTATTGCATTCATCCATCCAAGTTTTGAAGTTGTATGGAGATATGTCAAATGGTCTTATAGCCATGGATTAACAAGACTCCATTCTTGAAAACCTTAGGGTTCAAACATACAATCAACTTTGATTGTCATGGATCTATCTAGGTTCGTTTAGTGTTTTTGGTGATCTAAAGAGTAGAGATTCAAGTGCTTAGCATATTAGTTTGATTTCTATTTCAAGTTTTAATGCATAATGTTGGTATTTAGTCTTGTTTGGCTCCCAACATTATGATCTTTATGTAGTTAGTTCATGTTTTGAAACTATTAAAGTGTTAGTTTCAATTCCCTTTTCATAGCTAACTAATACATTGATACATTTGGCACACCCGGTTGGATGGGTACTTAGTCCCTTAGCATTGTAGTTAAACTTTTGTTGTTATTTCAATATTTGGTTAACCCTTGATATGCAAATGTGTGAAATAATGCTAATTTTTTAATTATTTTGCTAAATTTGCTTGTGTTGAGTCTCATTTAGGGGTTTAATTTTGATGGGTTGTTGTCAATTTTGAACTAACATGTTAAAAATTTGAGCTTTTTGAGCTTGCTTACGTCATTATCACATTATTTTGATGTCACCTAGGAAAGGGAGTGCACATATCATTCTATGGGTGCAGGCATAACTCTCACTATTGTTTTTACACAGGACACGTACACGCTTAAAAGTGAATGCACATGCTTAAATTGGTGCGCATACACTTTGATGGGAGTGCACACATCATTCTGTGCATGCTAGAAAACCTCTCACTATGCTTTTTTACACAGGGGTGCACACACGCTTAAAATGGCATGCACATGCTTAAATGGGTGTGCATACACTCTAAAGGGAACACACACATCATTCTATGTATGCATGCATACCTCTCACCGTGTTTTTTTTAAATAGGGGCATGTACATGATTAAATGGGTGTGCATAAACTGATCCATAAACTTCTACTTTGGAACTCTAAAAATCACACAACTATGTTGTTCTACTTTCAACTTTGGAAAATGACATATTTTCTTGAAAATTAGAGCTTCATGACCGATTATCCAGTGCTATAGAAAGGAAATTGCAAAGAAGGAAATAATTCAAACTTCAACACCAACAATTTTATCCTAGAAACCTCCAAGGAGGAAAACCAGTTGAGAAGGGAAACTACTCTTTCTTCCCACTTTTATTGGTCTAATATAGAAAATTAAAGATTACAATAAGTATGAAAAGAAGCAAAAATGTAAACCTTCTCTCCAATTACTTTATTTCTCTGTTTCTACACCTTGCTCCTACAATTCCATTCCAACACTGAAGATCTTGCTCACTACTCTCATTAAACTCTACTTCTCGATCTCTCTAGATCTTCGAATGCATATTCTCTTGTTCCTTTCATGCATTTACAGGCCTTCACATGTCCTCATGTGCACTAGAGAATGTGAAAGGGCATGGATGGGAAGAGACACGACTAGGTGCTTTAAATTCATGTCCATTTACATTCAATTCTTATTTTCTATTCAAAATTTTCAGGACTGTCACACCTGTGCAAACCGGCGGTCTCAAGACGGCCACCCCGGTTCGTCGGTGGTTTCAAGACCATCACCCTACAGGGCAGTGGTTCTAAAACCACCGCTCTGCACAAAGCGGTGGTTCTATCCAGAACCTTCGTTTACCTCATTTCTTTTCACTTTTCTTATTTCTCCTTCTTGGTGCTGATGGAACTGATGAAGTGGTGTGTTTTTATGGATCCCTATGGATCATACCTCCCCTACTTAGGAGGATTTTTGTCCCATAAAAGCTTAGTGGTGGAGTGGTAGAGGAATAAACTTCCTCTCGTGCTCATTCGAGTACCACTGGGTCTGCCTTGGTGTCTTCTCTCATCCAACCTACCAAGACTCCTATGGATCTCTAGTTTCTAGTGCTACATCCTCCTCTGAGATGCCTTGAGTATAATCCTCTTTGGAAGGTAACTTATGTATCTTTCCTTCTTTTTCATGCATAGATGGCGTTAGTGGATGTGAGCTCTTACAACTTACTATCGCATGTATTTGCATGAAGTATGGCCTGAAGGTTTCTTCTCCAACCTGCTCAAGTATGGTGAAGGTCCCATACTATAGTGGTTTAGTCCTTTCTTGTCTCTACCTCTTGAGATGGATTGGCCAAATCCTCTCCAATTGTGTTGCTGCTATAGTCACC
Organism: Taxus wallichiana var. yunnanensis; assembly: GCA_018340775.1. NCBI lineage: Eukaryota > Viridiplantae > Streptophyta > Pinopsida > Cupressales > Taxaceae > Taxus > Taxus wallichiana. The sequence continues at coordinate 635,836,114 of CM031234.1, forward strand.
ATTGTTTCTTGTATCTCCTCTTCTTCTTATTGCCCCATGGTCAGGTCCAATGAATTCGTAGGTAGATACGGTGACTGCATAGCGAAAGTTTGTTTTGCTCCTTGAATGAGCAGTTCATGTGGTGGCTTCTTCTACAAAAACTGACAAGTGCTATCCAAATTCTCCATCCTTTGGTCAGAAATATTCATGCTCTCACGTCCATTTTGCTTTTCTTCCAATGAAAGTAAACAAAACTGATGATTTTCCTGAATAAGTCTTTGTGCTTGGTTGGCACTTACCATAGCCTTCTTTGATTTTCTCTAGTGTGCCCAGGATGTTAAAACTGACTCCATCCTTGATCCATTTGTACCGGTTCTCCCTCCTTGTGAACACGGCATCCCTAGCATACAAGTAAGGACTTTTGAAGACAACGTCAAATGCATCAAGTGAAATAATATCATCCTCTAATACATCTATGTACTAGGTATTTATCCAAATTGAAACTTACACTTCCTTGTAACTTGTATTTCTACACCCTTCTTCACCCATCCCAGTGGGTATGGATGTGGATGCACGTAAGTCTCTAGGACAAGTTGTTCTACAACCGCATTAGAAATAAAATTTGATTGAGAACCAAAATCTACTAAAGTGTTTACCTTAGTCTTCTTGATTTGGATTCTGATTTGAAATAGCTTACTCATCTCTTCTTCTTCTACTTCCCGTACATGTTAGTGGCCATGCATCCCAGCCTCTCGTCTACATCCGAATCATCCTCAATCTCCACCTCTTCTGTCTTCACATGGATTTCTTGGAATCCTTGGTTCGGTGCTTTGGTGAAATTTCTATGCAACTTCCAACATGTGGCATCGGTATGTCCATTTACATCAAATTCACAAAAAATTCTTAGGATCTTTACTATGCAAAGCAATGTTTACCTTTCCATTTACCTCATTATTTCTTTTCTTCCCATGTTCTTTGTCACCTCCCATTGGCTCTATTTCTCCTTGATTCTTCTCGTCATCAATGTAGTATGCTTGTACATAAGCTTCATTGATTTCCTTGGGCTTCGTGGAGATTACCTTCCTCTGAAGGTGAGTGTGAATTCCTCCCAAATATTTGGTCAAAATGTCCTCATCCTCCAAGTCCATATTAAGCAACATGGCTTGTCTCCGAAATTCCGTAGTGTAGTCTTGCACACTTTGACCACTGCCCTGTCTAAAGTACTGCCACTTAATCATCATGTCAGTCTTATGGCCAATAGGATAGAAGTTAGCTCTTATCAATTCTTTAAAACCTTTCCAAGTACTGACAATAGGACATTTCTTCTTCTCACAAGTGGCTAGATGGGTTTCCCACAAAACTAGAGCATGACCTTCCATTTTGAGACGTACAAAGGTGACCCTTTGTGCCTCAATGACATTATGCACACTAAAGTAGACTTCCAACTATTTTAGCCATTTATCTAGTAATTCTACATCTACTTGTCCTTCAAAATTCTTTATTTCCACTTTTGTTTCAACTTTAAAAGGTGTATGTGTAGATTTTACCTTCTTGCTTACAATTGGTGTCTCTTCATGCTCTTCCCATTCTTCCTCTTTATGGCTCTTTCCGATACCAAATTTTTTGGCTAGTGCTCAAACCACCAAGTCCATGGAATATTTCTTAACCAAAGCCATCTTTTACAAATCTGAAATCTCTTCTTGTTTCCTATGCAATCTATCCATCATGGTCTCTAGCATCTCGACTCTACAGACCAAGTTCTCTTCCTCCATTTGAGCTCGAATTCTCTGTTTCCACTTCTTTGTAGAAATATCTAGCTTGCAAGGTAAAAATTATTCACCTTTAGACCTTGTCATTGTCATACAAAATCACAAGAAAGATTCGAATACCACAGTCCTAGATATATAATCATCTCTGATACCAAAATGATCTCAGAAACTTCTACTTTAGAACTCTACGAATCACACAACTATGTTGTTCTACTTTAAACTTTGGAAAATGATAGATTTGCTTGAAAATTAGAGCTTTGTGACTGATTATCTAGTGCTATAGAAAGGAAATTGCAAAGAAGGAAATAATTCAAACTTCAACACCAACAATTTTATCCTGGAAACCTCCAAGGAGGAAAACCAATCGAGAAGGGAAATTACTCTTTCTTCCCACTTTTATTGGTCTAATATAGACAATTACATATTAAAATAAGTATGAAAAGAAGCAAAAATGTAAACCTTCTCTCCAATTACTTGCTTGCTTTGTTTCTACACCTTGCTCCTACAATTCCATTCCAACACTGAAGATCTTGCTCACTGCTCTCATTAAACTCTACTTCTCGATCTCTCTAGATCTTTGAATGCCTATTCTCTTGTTCCTTTCATGCATTTATAGGCCTTCACATGTCCTCCCATGCACTGGAGAATGTGAAAGGGCATGGAAGGGAAGAGACATGGCTGGGTGCTTCAAATTCGCATCCATTCGCATTCCATTCTTCTTTTCGTTTAAAAGTTTCAGACCGCCACCTGCGCGCACTCGATTGTCTCGGGATTGCCGCCTTAGTTGGGTAGTGATTTTAGGACCACTACATTACAGGGCGGTGGTTCAAACTGCCATTCTACATAGAGTGGCAGTTCTGTCTAGAACCTCCATTTACCTCGTTTCTTTTCACTTTTCTTATTTCTCCTTCTTGGTGCTGATGGAACTGATGAAGTGGTGTGTTTTTCTGGATCCCTATGGATCATACACTCAAGGGCATACACAAGCTGAATTTTGTTCATTATCAATCTTCAAAAGGCCATAATGTTTGCTCCCAAACTCGAAATGACTCCATTTTTAGTGTTGGAAAGGTATTGAAGAGAACTATGCTATGAAAACATAAATTTGGGGTTTTGAGTTACATAAAATTTAAGGTTTTCTTTTAAAGAAAACTAGTCATTTCCAACATGTCTAAATGCTTTACAAAATTTGGTGTTTGATGTTCTAACACCTTGTTGGGTCTATTTATGACTAATTTCTATTTTTCATCGTATAATTGAACATATTTTTTGTTATTTTTTCTTGATTAAAGTTAATGAATGTTGCATTTTTGTTTAAGAGGCTAGGATTGCATATGTTCTTCCCTCACACCTTTTAGGTGATCTTGGGAATCATAAATGATTCTACACCTTGTCTATTCTTTAGAAAACATCTCATTTAACTTTTATTTTGTGCTAAGGAAATGAATGTCAAGTTAGTTAAAATGAAGAAAATGTATGTTCTTTCATTAATATATACATAGTTGGGAATTTTTTCACGTATGCTCCTCTTACATCCTTGGAGAATCTTGAAAATCAGAAATGACATCTTGTTTGCTTTCTTTATTATAGAGAACTATTAACATCTTCATGAATAACCCAAATATATGCTTACAAAAGAAAGGAATCTAAACAAATTTATAACATGTTTCTCATAGGTTGCCAAAAGGTGTTCAAGAAAACCGCATTAAATTAAACAAGATAAAAAACACACAACCATCATACTATATTTACGGAGTTCGAGATAAGGGTACGCCCTGTCCACTTAAAACTAGGAAATAACCCCTTTGGCATAAGCCTTAAGCTATAAAAATGGGGGTGGTCCTAGGAACCCCAAATTATTCCACCCAAGAGGGAACCTTGTGGACAAAATGGGAAGTTCTTCTTACAACCTACTTGACTAGTGTTACCATTTGTGAGATTTAGCATCAAATTTATCCGTATCGCGACCCTAGTGAGAGTACACAATGGGCACATTTATTGCCCACTATGCTTTAAGGGGGTAAATTAAAGCTGAGATACTCTAAGAATTAGTCAATGTGACTTTTCTTAGCAAATCGAGCTCACTCTTAGATAACTTGTGACACCTAGTTGAGTGAACCACCTAGGAAGCTATATTTTACCAGGAGCCAACTTGGACCATATCAAAACCAATTTGAGTTGAGAGCCATTATTCATCACAAAACATGTGAAGCATTACTTTTCTTAGTTTTTCACTCACCCTAAGGCAAGGTGAAACTCTTCCAAAGTGAGACCAACATTTTTCACCCCCAATTGATCTACTTCTGTTATCACCGAATCACAAAGACTTCCGGATGTTGATCAAATTTCTAGTTTGATCACTCTAAGCATCCAAAGTGTGATTGGATAACATGGGTACTATCTCCAAGTTGTGGGACTTGCTACTTGAGATAGACCTCCGAGAAAAGTGGTTCTTGCTCCTAAACTACCCGCCACAAGCTATTCCAAAGTGCGAAGCAAGCTAATCTAACCTAAAATTCCAAGGGACCAGAGAGAGAGAATGCATAAAATGAAAGCCTACACTAAAGCGGTGATACACTAGAAAAGAGGGTGTGAGAGTAATCTCCAAATGTGTGAAATACATGAGGCAAAATGCACACTAGAAGAGGTGATGACAGTTCACCATAATCCAAAGAAATGCATTCACAAAGAATATTCCAAGCACACACAATAATAATGAATTCTGCAAGAACATAATAAATAGACACAATATACTTGTAGAAGGATCAAAGGGGCAAGAAGAATGCAAGGAAACACAAATAGCGGGGAAGATATATCCACAAACCGATATTTTATTGATTCATGATATGCACAGCTTCAATCTATTACAAGATAAGGGCCTGGATCACCATGCAAGGAGTCCACTACAAGGGCCTGCAACACACTAGCTTCACAAAGCAATTTCGACAGAGCTTTGTTACCCAAAAAAATCTTCCCTAAACAATGAGCCCAACACTTCATTTTATAGAAAATGAGAAGGAAAAGACAAGGGAAAATGGAAATCCCGAAATCTGTCCTTCAACCACCAAGAGGCATTAAATTGAGTGGAATGGGCATAAATTACTTGGAAAAGGCTCCCCATACTATCCCATGTGCTGCAGCAGAGAAGGAATGATGACCATGCCTCTTAATTGCACTCCTAGCTACCAAATAAAACACCTGCTTACAACCCGGCCACATTTTCTTAAAAACTCAATCAATTTCTGATCAAATCTGGAATTTCTTGATTTCGTGCATCGGGCTCAGAACCACAATTCCAACGGTACCAATTTTGTGTGATTTCGTTGAGAAATGCAAAAGTTATGGCCTTCTGAGTGTGGGCATCTATTTTGGGCCTGCAAGCGTTTTACGTCATTTGACGAGAATGAGCATTGATCGACTCGAGCCGAATATTTTTCTTTTATTTAAACATATCTACCCTCATTAAAAATAAGAAATCTAGTTTTTGTGGCGTAGAGGACGTCGTGCTCGCTCCAAAAAAGTCAAATTTTATCAAAATCGGAGCTCGAGTCAAAAGTTATGGCCGTTTGAAGTTCCACGGGTCAAATGTTGACTTTTCTCCTCTCGCCTTCGGCCATTTCGCTTTCGCGTCCGCGCGTCCCTTGTCCCATTTGGTTTTGGTGTTGAAATTTCCCATTTCGCCGATCCGGCCGATTCAGCATTTTGGCCCTTTGCCCGCGTCCCATTTGCTTTTGACTGCCTGCGGGACAAATTCGCCTGCCGCAGTTCACGCCTTTTTGTCCCAACCGTCCCGGGACAAAAGTTCTCATTTCGGCCGGTTCGGCCGGTTCGCATGTATTTCTTGGCCCGCTCATCCCATTTGCTTTTGGACCTGCTCAGGCTGATTTCACCCGGTTCGGCCGGTTCGCGCTTTCTGTCCCAAACGTCCCGGGCGACCTTGAGCGGGACTTAGCCAATTTTCACGATTTTTTCCGGATCAACCTATTTGCCTTCTCGCAACCCTTTTTTCGCATTTTCTCGAACTTACTCTCTTCCTCTTGGACAGGGGAGTTAGACAAATATGAGGGGACCCTAAAACATGACCTTTCACTCTGAATCAACATAATTGCTTGGGATTAAAGAATTTGATGCATGTTATCAAAATTACCTTGAGGGGTGAATTTTGGATAACACTTCCTTCACTTTCTTTTGACACTTTGTTAATTAGAAGAAGAGTTACTACCCTTGTGTTTCTAATTGATGTATTCACCACTTTTGTGTTCGTTTAAGCTCATCCAAGTTTACAAATGAGTTGGTAAATATCTAAAGTGTGTGGAGATGTTTTCATATCATCAGCCTTTTTTTATCTTGATACCCAACTCAAGATCATCATCGTAGTTAGGATTGGTTCATCACATTGACTCCTTTCAATGGTTATGTTGTTTATATCGTGTCACTAGAATTTTGGTATTTACGTTTTGTTTCTTGAAAACTTGACCTAAATATCTATATTGTGATGTTACACTATATAAGATTTAACAATTCCTAGGTATACTCTAACATTGGATTGATTTCAATTACTACCTCTATTTTGAAAAGTGTAGATGTTACCACTTGTGCGTGTTATATCAATATAATCTTGATACTAATACCTTACTTTCTCACAAAGTTTTGTTAACATATCTTGGTGAAATTGTTGTGTCACTCACAATTGTAACTGACACTTTTTGGAATATAGGTCTTGATTGGATTCGGGTTTGCTTTTAGTATATTTTCTTTGGGGATCGTGTTAAATCCTTTTTATTCTTTATGCCTTGTTCATTTATTTGAACTCAACATAAGTAGTGACATTTTGTTAATCATCTTAAAAACCAACTACCTTTTTGGAAATATACATAGGAAGTAATTCAATGATTGATTGGTTTAAAAAAATTGTGTTATTGTGTCTCATTTTTCACATAAACTTATCCATTTCAGAAAATCACTTTGATCCATTGATTATTTATCATTCATTATTATTTAGCTATTAATTTGGCTTTGTGTTTTGAACTTGTGTGATTGTTCCTTGTGTTTATCCATCTTATAAACTTGTTTCTAGGACAATCCTTTGGGTCTTTGATCCTCTTGATCTTCTTTTTTCCTAAATTCATGATCAATTTTGAACATATATTTCAAACCTTAGCAAAAAAATTTCCTATCAAGAGACATTTGCATCAATCAAACATTGGAAATCTTTCCTTGTATCCTTTATGTTGCTATAAATTTTCAATCCTTTGACATTTATTCCTCCAAACTTGTTGTCCAAACCTTGTTGGATTATCAAGATTGCATTATCACGATGTCTATTTTCCTTAGACATTCTTCATAAAATCATGCATGCATCTCCATATTTATGAAATGTCTAGTTAGTTGTTGTTATGCTACCCAAATAAACGTGAAACCTTCTTCACTTTGAATAAGTTTGATCATACAATCTAGGTCTAGGCCTTTGAACCCAACACATGCCGAAAATGATTGATTATCATAAGGTCCCTTATACATATGACAATAAGGAATAAATTTTTCATCATACACATCAAAAGACTCCCATCATGACCAAACTCTTCGTTTGGTTCTTCTTGCTAGGGAATCCATTCAGTAACCCATTCTCCACCTTCATCTCATTGTTGGTGGTATGGTTTGGACACTTCTAATCCAAATTATTATTCAATTTCCCCCCACTCTTCTTCTGCTTCTAATCCAAAAATTTCCTCTTCTTATAAGAATTCCAATCCAAATATTTCCTCTGACTCTTCTGATGATTCAGATCCAAAATAATATTTGGATTCATCTAATTCGACTCCTAAGTCACGGTCCTCCCTTTTTCGCAAGACCTCTATTATCACTCAACTAAAAAATGTTCCCCTCTAAATATTTGTGTCGCCACAAATTATCTTCATCATTCATCTAATGTGACTCCCACATTGTGGTGCTCCCTATCTTCACAGGGACCCTCTTCATCATACATTTAATATGAATCCCACATTGTAGTCCTCCCTTTCTTCGTAGGACCCCTTTTATCAGTCACCTCAATAACATCTTCTTCATTTGAAGATATGCGCGACTCCAAATCCCTCCAATCAAACATATAATACATTTCTTGAATCATGGTTATCTCTTTCTTCACAAAGACCCTTGTTATTATTAATCTAATGTGATTCTCGAATCATGATCCTCCCCTTCTTCACAGGACCTTCTTCATCAATCACCCCCATGAAGTCTTCCTTCTTTGAAGATTCGTGTGACTCAAATTCCTTCTAGTAGAACTTTTGAATCGACCCATGCATCAAAATCTTTAGACTTTGGACTTAATCCTACTAGTTTACAAATGATATACCATCGTAAAGTTAGGTCCACACCACCTTCTTCTACTCCTGAGACATCTAGCTCCACATATTCTTCATCCCCAACATCATCTTCTTATATCAATCATCATTAAACATATTATAAGTCTTCCATACCAATTCAACCTCTTTCTTCTAATCAATCCCTAGTGGTTTATCAACAACCCATACCGATTGATCTCTTTCAGAATGAAGAAACAATCAGGGTATTTATAGGGCCACATGAAGATATTCCTTTCTCATATTATGAGCAAGGATTCTCTTTAGAATTCAATGCGTCTGCGTATTATGAGGAAAAAATTGATTACTTTTATCAATAAATGGCGGAAGAGCCTTAGATAATGCAACTTGATCCTCCTCTTATTCTTTCATCTTCACATTCTTCATTTCATGATGAAACTCTTAGGTATTGCATTGATCCTGGCCTATCTTCTCATCACCAAACCACTCTTTTTCTATCACAATTCCTCAATCACAATCTCTTATGGGGTCAATGCCGAGTAGCCCTTCATCTTCGTCTAGGTGTGGTTCACCTTCTAGCAGCCCTCCCTCTACTATTTATTGGAAATTTTCAATTCATCCACTATCTTCTATTCTTGGGGAACATCTAACTAGCCCCTTGTCTTCTATGTATGTCTCACCCCCGAATAGGCCATCATCTTCTATTCTTGGGCCACATCCTAGTAGCCCATCATCTTCCAACTATGGGTCATGCCCTAACATCCCTTCTCCTTCTATTTTGGGGCCACATCCTAGTAGCCCTTCATCTTCTGTCTGTGGCTTACCTCCCAGTAGCCCATCTTATTCAATTATTAGATCATATCCTTTTCATCCATCACATTATTCTTCTACCAAATATTGTGGCAATCCCACCATCATTTCTCACATCAATTCTAAATGTCCATGTTCTTCTCCCACTTCTCGGGATTAGACAAGTCAAGCATTAGCTTATAAAAATCTAGAAAAGTTTTTATCAAGCTAAGATCAAAAATCCGAAGAGATCTAAAGCTCCCAACAACTCAAACAATTATAAAATTCAAAATAAAATGTGATTCCATAATGCACACAAACATACCCATCAAGTATGGCATAAAGTGCGAGAAACCTATGCATAAGGAACTCAAGCTCCCACATACAAAACTAATGTCTCAAAACAAATCACAATCATTTGTTTAGTGTGATCTCACTATGATCATCGAGATAGGGGATAATATTACACTTGATAAGAAAACACACTTAGTATCTCTTATCAAAGAAATTGTGAACATCATTGTTGCATTTTATCACGTAAAGTGACATGCTTAATTCGGATAACCATAAAAAAAAAAAAAATCATAAAAAAATTTAAAAATACAAAAGAAAATGAGAAACCATTAAAACATTACAAAAATGAAATCAAAGGTACAAAAATCAAACATTGCAATAAGGTATCACGCACACATGGATAAGGGGAAATGATTTCTTGACCCTTCATGGTCAATTGCAATAGTTAGATGATAAGAGCCTCATTTCCTTTGGCTCTTTCTCACGTGACCAGTTCATATCTCCTATCCCTCGTAGGCATGCTACTACTCCAGGTTTAATTATCTCCATCATCTAATGCTAAGGTCATTGTTTGTCCATTGCCATAGGTTGTCACTCATGCATGTCCTCTATCACATCCATCCATTGCTACACCAAATCATCCATTTAATCCATCTCATCCACTCGCATCATGTTATTACTTCACATTGGCTTCCACGACCCCTAGCATTTGCACCTCCCACTACCACTCCACATGACATTCAGTTTGGCTCATACACTCATCCTGATGTCATTCCACATGCTTCCACTACTTCACACCACCTCGGGATTTGGTAGGTGATTTCTATCACCTTACCCCCCAATTACACACTCGTGTTCTTATGGTTCTTACATGATTGTCGAGGGATCTGTTACAATAAGAAACTTTCTTCATGCACTTCATCAATTCTTCTAGCGCACCCTATCGATTTATATCTTGATGATAGACTCTTGCTTTTTAGTTCATTATTGACTATTGAGGGGCCTTATCTACATGAAACTCATCATCTCTATGTTGGGGCATCACTCATTTTCCCCTATCCTCTTCATACTAACATACACTTCATTATACTATTACGACCACATCATACTTTTATAAATCATCAAACATTCATCACAAAATTTCTCACCATCACATTACATACATCATCTATCATCACAAACACTATATCATCATCACATTATGCAACAACTATGTATCACGAGAAAATAAAAAAATGAACAATATTCAACACATTACACATCACAACAATCATTCACAAATCATATATCATCAATCACATCATCACATCAACACACAATGAATACAATTATCATATGCCAATAAATCCATCTATATATATATATATATATCAATTACAATCATATTTACAAAACATATCATCATTGGGGAAACTCCCCTACATTGAATACAACAATACAAATCATATCTCATCATCACTGCTTACTATCTCTGCTACTACTAAGAGCTCTAGAACTCTACGTCATTGATCATGACCTCAATATCTCTCCACCTACCTCCATAGTAGTGTCACCTTTGTATATTGCTATACAAAGACAATCAATAACCCAATAAAATGAGAAAACACATCTTGTGATAAAGGACCACCACCTGCCACTCTATCTCATCATGTATTCTTTTGTACCTCGTCCCTCTCGCTCGAAACGCACGGTACATGTTGTTTCTAATATCACTAATATATCAAACAAATGGGCATGCTCACCCACAATGTCATCCAAATGCTCTAACATCCCTCCACTTACAAGTATGTCATTCGAAACATTCTGTGTCAATGTGTGGATTGATGTGTCCACAATCAATGACCAATATGTGTCACCTAAAACCAATAGAAAAAAACATTATACAATAATAACCATCATGTAAGCAAGTAAAATATCATGTAACATAACTATATGGATACTCACACTCTTTATAGCCTCCACTAATTTGTCGGGTGAATGTGATTTCCCCTCTGCTCCTCATCCCTTTGGTAATCCTGCTGCATTTGCAAACAATGGAAACCAAAAACCCACTAATGCACTACCCACGATGCATGATATGCCTTCATACATCCCACATCATCTGTATCTATCAGCTCTATCTCCACACTGGCCTCATTTGGCCCGGGAGATACTAACTTCTCTCTTGTGGGCCCTATTCTAGTTTCAACCCTCCTCGGTGCTCTAACATCTCTAACCCACACATATGGCTATGAGAGAGAACATCCCGAGCCATACTAAATTGTTGATATACCCACTCCACCTGAAATACCTCGGTTACCCCCGGAAATTGATCCTCCAAGCACATCATCCTCCTTGTGCATCATAGCTCTACCGCATCCTCTAGTCATCCTCTAGAGTCTCGGTATGGCCTTTATATCACCGCTTTGTTTCCATATGATCTATCAACAATCTATAGGTTTCAATATCCATCTTCCGACCATGCACACCCAATCTCCTAGAAAATATGTCCGGCCTCACCCAATCTCCTCGTGGACCACCAAATATCCTCATTATTTCTATATTCTCATAGGACCATACATGCAACAAATTAGTAGCTCCAATCCCACCTCCATGATCCTCCTATGTAAATTTATAAAGATATATATAGTTGGGCCAACACACATCGTGCCTAATCATACCTAGTACTTCCCCCTCTATGATATAGTAAATATCATGCATCTTAAATAAGATTCTCACACCACCACCCTCCACTAAAATTGATGACGCAATAATCACAAAATATAAAATCCCGCAAGCACAAAACACACCGATCTCAAAATCACATCCAAACTAATATGGGCCTCGGAAGGAACTCAAGTCCCTAAAAATACCACCTAATGGCCCTCATTTGTCTCTCCATATCCTCCATATCCATGACCTATACCCCTTCACAAATAATTAGTAATCGCATATGTGATATACATCCTCTAGTGTGACTGTCATCTCCTCTGTAGGTAGCCAAAATGTACAAGTGTCTACACACCATCTCTCACAACAAAAGCTATCAACATAGGCATATTATGGGGTACATCCCCCATCCTCGCTATGTGTCATAGGCCGACACATTCCATAACCTCCCAATCATCATCTGACAAAACCAACCCGAGTAATGTACACAAGTTGCAACCACCACGGAACTCCCTCAAATGGATATCCCTCTACACACCATAAAACAACACCAAACTTAACATTAGAACACCATACTTACTTACAACATAACTACACATTAAATTTCAAATTTACACAACTCTAGATAGAATTCACACTTTCGAACATGGGAACCTAGAAGTAGGATTGGAGCATCCAGAGTGAGACACCAAGCACCCATTTCGGACGCTCCCGTCTCGAAGATCACTAGCAATTTTACCCCTCTTGTCCGGGTCCTAACCGCCAAGAAAAAAATAACAATTTCATAAAAATTCACCAAAAATGATTACTAGAAACACATTCCTTGAAAAAAATTACATTTACTACCTATATCTTCATACACGATGCCATGGTGTTCACTAACATCTCGCAACAAATAAGTCACGGTGCTCGACTTGGTACAATGTTATACAATCAGATCTTACTCTCACACTCACGAAAAATAAAAATGAGTTGAATAGTCACTTTTTCACTTTACTATTTATAGTCACTTTTCATTACTCACTTTACTATAATCATACTTCATATTCATTAATGAATAAATTCACGTCGCACGATTTCACTCATATCTTGAACATGTTTACTCGATTTCTATCTCGTTTTGGAATTCTCTTTGAATCCCACCTACCATCATATCATATGCATGACACACACACCATTTCTCGTAGACATTTTCTTTCACTCAATCTACACATATTTTTACAATCTCCATCATACACTGCTATTACATGCTTACTTTCGCTCAACATTATTTTTCATCATTAGTTCCCCTTTTTCGAAAGGTAGGCATACAATTGGGGTCATCCTATAATTCCCCTTCACACTAGTGCATGATCCTTCTATAATTCTGATTCGTCATTTTTGAACATTAGTAATACACCATGCAACAATTACTTCTACAACAATAAAAATCATACCATTTAATTGATACAATACAAGACATTTTTCTTCCCAAATGACTTAACTTTGGAGTCACATTCATCCTCTTAGATGACCTAACTTGGGAGTTACATCGTTAATTTCCCAGATGACCTAACATGGGAAGTTATTCTACCTTTCACGTTTGCTTCTAGATGACCTAACTTGGAAACCATCCCACACATTGTGGTGACACCATTGGATTGCGGGAAATGAGAAGTCATTGCCTTTCATATATTTCTCATATATGGTTCAACACGTTCTATTGAAAATATTTGAATCCAAAATCACCTGAAAATCTGATCTATGTCCATCTGTAGTGGCTAGATCTTTTGATTATGTAGTTAAAGGTTGGAGAATAACAAACCTTTCTCCCTACACTCTTCCTCTATCGGCGAAATTCCCATATCCTTTCATTTTTCATACACACATAATCGGGTTGGGAACTGATCACTCCCTACCCCATCACATCGTCATCATGAAAAATTCAAAATTGTCAATCATTCAATATTACAATCATCACTCTCATTTAGTGTATTTCATCATGGTCTCACGTCTCTCATTACACTGTATGGATCAAAACGATGATCTATGGTTCATCACAACATCTGTTTTCATTTAGCACGCTCTTTTACCACATTTGTATGCTCTTTTATAGTATGGACTTCTCCAAAATTATCTTAGGCATGCATCTCTAACTACTTTATGTTACTGATATTTCTCTCAAAAAAATAGTGGGGGCAAATGTAGTCACAAAATCATGCACTTACCGCTATTATTATCTTTGCCAAGTTTGTTGTTTTATAAATGGATCTTGCGTAAGAAAAGTATTCACCGATCACCCATTCCATAGTGCAGTGCGTGCGTTCGTCTTGTTGTTCTTTATCATTTTTTGTCTTGCACATTTTTCGCTCACTCACACAGTTCTAGTTAGGGTCTCGTGGATCCCTATTTCTCATTTCTCACTCATTTTTCATCACTTTGGTCTTTAGAAAATAACACCCGAGGATTAAACGAGAGTGCTTTAGACACCCATGTCCATTCTTAGCTCCCTTTTCCACTTTGTATTGGATTTTTATTTTCACACTTGAGGTCGATCATTTTGGTTTTCCTCTCATCTCCCAAAGTACTAGTCAAAGATGTCGGTCATTAGTGTTGAAAATTGAACAAGAGATCCCTATATAAATACAACATACATACTAACTTATGCGCAAACTATTCTTATCAAAGGATAACTATCTACATTAAGAAAGAAACTACATTTGGGCATTATTCTACATCACTCACTACATAGGAAGGGGATTTCATTCTATTTCATCCACCATTTTGAATTTTATCTAGTTACTTCCCACTATATTTGCATCATTAGCGCTAGGAAACCTAGGCCCATTATTGTACACGTAAGCAAACAAAACTACATAGGTGCAGGATGTAGTGCACCACTCAATTATAAGTCCACTATTGTGGAAGTTGAGGACATTTTGACCCCTTATTCTAGATATTTATTTTTTAGGGTTTGATGTGATTTGAGGGTTTTGGCTTTTTTTCTTCATTGTGGATCGACAAGTACCTCGCAAACCAACTATGGAATTCACGTGACCAAAGGAAAAGTATTGCAAAGACCTAATGACCATATCAAAATCAAATTCTGTGTTATTCCATAGACCAGTGGCACCTATAGTTTAGACAAGAGAACCACGAGGCTCCCTCATCTTTCCCCAAGCACCCCAAGATGGCCACATCTACCTCCTCTACAATTTTACGAGGTTCGTTTCGATGCTCTATTATGTTGTTTCATCAAATTTCACATTCCACAGTCCTCACTGCGAGGTAAATCAAATTCGGTAAGTCCCTTTTCTCTTTCATTTCATTTCATTTATAATATAAAATAAATTACTTAGCATCTATATTGTGTAATGCCCACCTCGGGACACCAAAAATACACCAAGAAAGACTAAAAAAATTTTAGTCATGAACTAAAATAATACTAATGTTCGCTTCACCTATCCCCATTGATAAATATTTTATATCAATAAATTTACCCAAATAAAATATTTATTAGTCCAATCCCAAATTTAATTATTTACTTTTATTTTAAGTTTACTAAGGCCATAATTACTAAGTCTACACCCCCTTATTATTAAATTAACTTCTCACACTCCCTTTTTAATTTATTTCACATTCCCATTAAAACATCATCACTCAAAGAAAGGTAGGATAGAAGGAGAACCCTAGGATCAATTCTAATCTTGACCATTGATTTCAAACTTGCCCTAAAGTTTCCCTAATCATCTCTATATTTTCTTTTCCATATCATTTTCTCTTATTTTGTTTTATTTCTTTCTTCTTGTGCAGGTTGAGGAATTGTGGAGGCTTCATTCATGCTTTGAAAGGACCTTATCTTCATGGTCTTTGTTTATGCAATGTAACAACAACCCATTATTGTAATACATATTTTTGAAGTATCAGGAGTGGCCAAAGTAAATGGAGGAGGTGCAGGCCTGCATAAGGAGAAGGGTGTGAGGAGTGTGGTTTTGAATGTGTGTAATGGTGCATGGTTAGAGGTGTGGCCGCGTGGAGGTAGTGAGGGGAGGGAGATGGCAAGGGGATGGCACGGGTAAGGGGAAGGGACAGACCGGCGCGTTCGGTGGGAGCAAAGTGATGGAGAGGGAGTGGGTAGCGACGTGGAAGGAGGGGAAGTGGCGGTGGTATCGGGGTTTAGGGAGGACAACGGCACTTTGGAAGGAACAACATAGGGAGTGGGGAGGGGGATCGGCCCTCCCCAACAAGTCTATTTTTATTTTTTTTTCTGTTTTGTTTTATTTTTAAAATTTATATATATATATATATATTACCATATCTGTACAAAAATCAAACCAAAATATATTTGATATGGTATATCTATTAATTTAGATTATAATGTCATAGGTAATTTATTAATATGTATGTTTTAACCAATAACTATGTAAATGTAACATAGTTGTATTGTTTAATATATATTAAATGGTATTTCATATTTTTGAATATTACAATAGGGTATTATAGATGTTAAATAGCAACTACTTTGTAAGAACATAAAGTAGTGTTTTCTGAAATATGAATAAAAGCCATGTAGTGTTGTATTTCATTAAGAGAAGAAACTAGAACATGTCAAAAGAGTTAGCTAGAAACACTTCACATTTTAAAAATAAAATTTCAAATGCAAGCACTTATTAAGATTTTCACTTGGAAAAAGAGAGTATAAGCCCATTTCATCTCTTTGTATAAAGCCATCAAATTTTTTTTTGCAAGAGAGTAACTATTACAAGAATAAATGTTATTTCAAAAAGAAAACAATTTTCCTTCACAAAAAAGATTACAACAAGATTTTTGTTATTAAAAGAAATATTCATTCATGAATATTTTATTTCCAAGAAACTTGAACTCAATATGCAAATATTTTCTAAAATACTTAACTACTAACAATAAATCCCATCACAAGCTTCTTTACAAGGTTCAAGAGAGATTGCTCTAGTAAAACACGACTCAAATCTGCAAGTAGCACCAATTACAAAAAGAGAATTCACAATAAAAGAAGGCTTCCAAATGGCCATGTTCTTAGAGATAAAATGAGAGTGATGTTTCAAAAAAATTTGAGAGGACAAGGAGAGACCAAAATGCCACAAACTCCAACCATATCTAACTTGAGCTCCAAACTCGAATACTCTTACAAGAATCCAACTCCAAGAGAACTAGGCTTGTTAACCACCCAACCTTTAGGCATCATTACATGCCTTTCCAAGGTTGGAAGACATGGTAGCCTCCCCCAAGCCCATGGGAAAGAGGACTATTATCCACAACTTTTCACAAGAGTAAGGGAGAACAACCAACATTACATTCACATAAAGAAAAGACACATACTAAAATAAAACACCAATTTTGCAAAGATGAAAAAGAGGAGAAACCATGTTCTACCTCTAAAATGGGGAAGAGAAGAAAGAGATCTCCAAAATTCAAAATTGTAGCCAAAATTGTTTGCATAAAACAAAGATCTCCACAACATCCTTATTCCTCCAAAGTTATCAAACCCTCCTTATTTCTCCATCCATTCACCAAATCCTTCTTGGGAGGATTTTCAAACCTAAAAGGGTTTCCTCACCAAGAATGGGGAAGGGGGTTCAAACCATATGAACCACCTTCCCCACCTCAATCCATTTGAGGGGAGTAACTAAAATCCTACATGGCTTACCCATCAAGCCATGAGGATTGAGAGGGAAAATCCCTCTCTCTTCCCCACAAACTCTAAAAATCCATCATGCCATATGATGGATGGAGGAAAATAAAACCACAACATAACAAGAATGGTAAAACACAAGTAGCAACACACATTTTAAACAAACAAGACTAATATCTAATATGAAATAACCACAAAAATGAACTCAAGGAGCCTACCTACAAAAGCTCTCCACTTCTAACTTTTCCATTTTTTTGTCCAAGCAATCTCTAGCTCCAAACTCCACAAGCCTCCAAGAAAAAGCTCCCAAAAAAATGTCCTCTTCTTTCCCCATGAAGGAGAATTTGAAGATCAGCCAACAAATATCCTCATAAATGAGGGGGTGACATGTGTCACCCCTCTCTTCCCTCAAGGTCAAAGATTCTCAAAATAAAAGGG
The DNA here is from genome assembly GCA_018340775.1 of Taxus wallichiana var. yunnanensis. Lineage (NCBI taxonomy): Eukaryota > Viridiplantae > Streptophyta > Pinopsida > Cupressales > Taxaceae > Taxus > Taxus wallichiana. The sequence goes on from CM031234.1 coordinate 635,854,005, forward strand.
AGAAAGGATAAAATAGCTTTTAACCCTCTTCTCCCAAATTAATCAAAATGAACAACAAAACAAACTTGTGCAACTTTTTTAACAAAGCACACTTACCCATCCACCTTACATGGATGTGACCAAAGGAGGAAAAATGGGAGGAAAATTCCTCTATGCCTTGGAATTAAGCCCCCTACTTATTAGGTAGGGTCAGGGCCCTTTTTCATGCTAAGTGAACTCCCAAACTAAAAGGGGTCACTAAAAATGCCTAAAATAACCCAATTTCGGGTTTGGCACATTTGGGCACAAGGGTAGAGGATGTGGGGCCCACCCAGGGTTCACATGTGACCCTAATCCTTTTGATTAAACACATCATTATACAAACTCAAAACTTAAAATAAGTGGGGCTATTAAGTCCCCAAAACAAGTTTACAACACAAACTAAACACCCAAAACAAGATTAATATTACAAGACATATTACATTACAAATGAGGGTCACTCATGGTGCCCAAACAATAAACTCTACTACTAAGGCCTCATACAATAAACACGGTTAGGGCTTAGCCCATTTACTTGTGTAAAATTGTGTAGCTGGCACGAATCCCACATTCTCTTGTGACTGTCACTGCACTGCACTCATTGCACACATTAAACGCACACTGTCTCGATAAAATGTGAATCAACTACTCGATAAGAAGTCAATAAATTATATGCTAGCATATCTTCATTTGGAATCAAAAATGTGACAACATGCATAATTATACACAATTCACCATGAGTTAGACATAACGATAAAGTGACATACATCCATAAAATCCAACCATGCAATCTAAACTAAGTATCCATCAATTATAAATACGGTCCAAACAACATCATATCAGTTAGTGTCCATGACATCATAAGATAAGATGACAACATAGTAATCAAGCTAAATTGGTGCTATACGCCTAAACCTCCATACATGTCTAATAAGATCAAATATCCTAATATAATGTCCAAAATATATCAAATCCCTACCGAAACATGCCTATGAGTAAAGAGAACAACAAACAACTGAGGCTATAAAAATGTGGGCACTACATCCCCCTCTACTAAAATTAGACTTCCTCCTGGAAGTCATTGAAAGAGATAGGGATATCTTACCCTCAATGGTGTAGCATCCTCCCAGGTAGTTGTTGTCTCATCATATCTGTCCCACTACACTCTAACCTGGTCCAAGTCTCGACCCCGAAGGGCCAACCTCTAGTTCTCCAGTATGCGTACGGGCTCATGTCTTCACTGTCCTCCATCCTCTACCTGTAATGCCGACAAATCCAAAACATGAGAAACATCTGGTACATATCTACGTAGTATAGAAACATGAAATACATCGTGGGCCCATGCAAGGCATGGTGGAAAAGCTAGATGATAGGAAACTGGACTGATGACCTTTAAAATATCAAAAGTCCCCACAAAATGAGGCGATAGCTTAGAACCTTTTCCATAGCGGATTGGGCTCTTATGAGGATGAACTCTCAAGAATAATTTTCACCCATTGAGAAGTGATGATCGATCCTCTTAGTGTCGCATATGCCTTCTGGCATGCTCTAGCCTACTCAAGATACTAGTCTAATCAGAACAACCTACTGCTCTAAGTCCTATAGGTAAGCTAGTCCCAAAATAATCCTGTCATCTAGTTTGTCCCAACTTAGAGGTGTCCTGCAAGGTCATCCATACAATTCCTATTAAGTTGCCATACCAATGGAACTGTGATACCTGTTGTTGTATGAAAACTCAACTAAATGAAGGTAATCTTCCCACTTCTTCTGCTGGTCCATCACATACATCCTCAACATGTCCTCCAGTACCTGATTAACCCTCTCTATCTGTCCATCCATCTCTCTCTGGATGATATGCTGAGCTGAAATTAATCTGAGTACCAAGAGCGTCCTGAAAGGAAGTCCATAAAACTGATGTGTAAATGGTATCCCTATCATTGATGATGTTCTTCGAATCCCATGCAACCTAATAATGTCCTCCATAAATACTTTGGTGATGGCCTATGCATTATAGGTGACTTTGGTTGGCGAGAAATGCGCAACCTTGGTCAATTTATCCACAGTGACCATAATGGCATCATGATGTTAAGAAAACATAGGCAGTCCTACTATGAATTCCATGGAGATCACATCCCATTTCCACTCTGGAATATCATGAGGGTGTAAAAGTCCTGGGGATGAGAATGCTCTTCCTTGACCCTCTGACACTCAAGGCATCATGCAACAAAATCTGCTATGTCTCGTCGAAGACTTGGCCAATAATATAACTCCCTTAGATCGGCATGCATTTTCTTCACTCCTGGATGTGTCGCATATGGAGCTCGATGAGCCTCATGAGGATGAAGCTATGCAGATCACCTGTCTTAGGCACATATATGCGTCTATGAAACTAAAGTAAACCATCTGTCTCTAAAATGTACCCTGAATATCTTCCCTCTAAGGAACCTGTGACTCCAACATCATCTAGCACCCTCATAAAACCTGTCCTCTAGAAGATGCTCAAGAATTCTACCTCTCAAATCTGATTGCAATGTCAATGAAGCAAGCACATGTCATCATCTACTAAGTGCATTTGTAACGACATTTTCCTTCCCTTTGATATATTGTACCTCCATGTCGTACTCACATAGGAAATCCATCCAACGCCATTGTCGAGCATTGAGGTTTGGCTGTGAGAAGATATGTTGTAAACTATGGTGGTCAGTCCTCAAAATGAAAGGTCTACCCAAAGGAAATGATGCCAATGCACAAGCATGAATGATTGATGTAAGCTCTAAATCATGGGTAGGATAGTTAAGCTCGTAGTCTTTGATCTTACGTGACTCAAAGGTAATCACTCAAAGCTCTCTGCATAAGAACGGCTCCCAAACCCTCTAGTGATGCATCAGTGCAAACAACAAAGTCCTCTAAGCAACTAAAATGGGCACTGGTTAACCTTTCCTTAAGCAACTAAAAGGCCTACTCACACTTTTCTGACCAATCAAAATTCTTCCCTTTTCTCTGAAGAGAATTAATAGGGTGAGCAATCCTGGAGAAATCCTGAACAAACCTATGGTAAGTTTGCTAATCCCATAAAACTCCTCACCTCAATGACTGATGTGGGTGTTGGCCAATCCATGATAGCTTGTATCTTAGAGGGATCTACTGAGATACCCTCACCGAATGATGTGACCCAAGTCTTGAATCTCTATCTAAAAGAAATTGTATTTTTCCAAGTTCCCATACAACTTATGCTCTCTCAAAACCTATAGTACCTATCTCAAATTCTCCTCGTGTTCCTCCTTAGAACAAGAATATATCAATATATCATCTAGGAACACTAAGATGAACCGATCCAGAAAGGTCCTGAATACTCCTTTCATTAGGCTCATGAAGATAACTGGGGCATTATTCAAACCAAATGGGACAACTGTGAACTCATAATGCCCATAAAGTGTGCGGAAAGTTGTCTTATGAATGTCTACATCTGAAATGTGCAACTGATGATACCCTAACTTGAGATCAATTTTGGAGAACACTCTAGCTCCCCACATCTGATCAAACAAGTCATCAATCTTGGGGAGTGGATAACGGTTCTTTATTGTGACTTTGTTGAGCTGCCTGAAGTCAACACAAAGTCTAAGAGAACCATCCTTCTTCTTCACAAATATGACTGCTCCCCACGGAGATACACTAGGACAAATGAGACCCTTCTCCAACAACTCCTCTAACTAAATCTTGAGCTCATGAAGCTTTGGAGTCATCATCCGATAGGGTGCCCTAGAAACTGGTGTGGATCCTGGCACTAAATCGATGGTGAAATCCACCTCTCTATGGGGTGGTAACCCTAGAAGCTCACTTGGAAACACATCTGCATACTCCCTCAAAATTGCATGATCATCTAAGGGTGAATGCTCTGGGTGCTCTCTGATCGATCACTAATGGTGATAGAAAACAACTGAAACCTTTACACATGCTTCGATTAAGTTTCTTAGCTGAGATCATATGCACAAAGAGATAGGCCTTTGCATCCCTGATATCACAACTACACTCCCAAGATCATCCTGACACTCAATGACCTTATTTTTGTAATCTACTTTAGCTTGATGAGCCTCGAGCCAATCCATACCCAAAACTACCTGATAGGATCCTAGAGGGATAACTTGGAGGTCAAGTGTAGTGAAGAAGACTCCCAAATCAAGTATGCAACTCTCCACATACGAGTCCATGGTGAGTTTGGCCCCAGAGGCCAACTCAACCTGCCAATTATCTGGTTGCCTAGCCACCACTAGCCCACACCGGTCCACTATAGTAGGAGATATAAAATAATCTGAAGCACCTGAATCAAAAAGTATTGAGATAGAAATACCCTTGATAGTACATGTCGTCTCAATAACTGTGGCATGATGCTCGGCCTGATAGTTGTCAACCTCGGATATACATGATGGGTGCGTCCTACGTCACCCACCATCTACTCAGATCTAGAAGCTCTCTGTGTATCCATGGTAGTGGGTTTGTGCGGGCACATACACACATAGTGATTAGGAGACCCACAAATAAAACATCCTCCTGTACCCCTATGAGATGGGGTCCCTCCTGTACTCTGGTGAACTGATCCTACCGGTCCAACTCTAGCGGATAGATGCGTGTGAGCTGGATGTACCTATTGAGTACCCTGCCTCCTATCCCTTGCTCCACCAAAACCTCCTTGAGTACCACCTCTCTGTAAGATCTGAGTCTGTCTAGCCCTCTACTACTGGTGGCCATGATGTTGCGTCTACTGTTGTGGGTGGGCTGGAGCCCTCGTAGTTCTTGTGAGAGGTGAAAATCCTCCTCTAGGGGGTGGTGTTGTACCCCATGACCTCTGACTCTAAAAAGCCTTAATCCTATCTTAAAACTTTCTCTTATTTCTATCTTGGTATTCATGTGCCTTGGTCTATTCTCCTCAGCTAAATAGGCCTTCTCAATGGCCTTCTCAAGTGTGGGAGGAGATAACATCCTAACTGCTCCTGCTATGTCTACATTCAGGCCTCGAATAAACCTGTTTACCTATAATTTTTCATCTTGTAAGTAGTCCACATACTATAGAAGATCCAGGAACCTGCTCTCATATTGTATTCTACTATGTTAGATCCCTATCGTAAGTCATGAAACTCATCAATCCTCTTTTACATGAAATGCTCTGACATATAGCGAGCCCTGAATCACTCCTCAAACAACTCCCAGGTCACTGTCTCTCAAGTCAAATGGAGCTTCCACTCCTCATTCCTCCACCAAATGCCTATTGTGTCTCGGAGGAGGTGTATGGAAAACCTGGCCTTGACATTTCTCTCGTAAGACTGCAAGCCAAAGTAGCTATCTAGGCTAAGGAGCCATGACTCAGCCCCAAATCCATCTATAGAGCCAATGTAAGTAGGTGGACTACAAGCGAAGAAGGTCTCTAATCACACTGCCTGTATCTTGATCCTGGCGATGCAATCCAATAGGTGAGTGGGGTTGCCTATCCTCAAATGGTCCCTCAAGACTGTGTGAGTGGCTACTGATGGTACGAGGCTACCCTCTCATGGTGAACGGAAGGGCTATATGACCTCTCCCACCTTAGGGTCTCATGATCTGGTGGCTCTAAGTGTGTGTCCTCACTTATTGGTTCCTCATCTCCTAACGGGATCTCCTCCTCTCTCGCCTCCTGTGGTGGTGGAAGACGCTGCTGCACAACACCAATCAATTACTGAAGAGCCTCTAAGATCTGAGGCCCTAACTTGGGTGCCGTGGTTTGGGCACGTAGGTGAACTAGGCCCCAAACCCCTAAACGAACGTCGTCTTATGGGTGCCATCCTAAACACGAGGTGAGCGAGAGGTTATTAAATTATAATTAAATGGTTGCGGAAAATTTTTAACCAATTATTTTTATTTATTTATTTACTTTAATGTTATTAAAAATATCATTAACTAGTTAATTAATTACCCAAAGTGTCCGTGTGCGAACCTTTACTCGATACCAAATGTAATGCCCTCTCCTCAGGACACCAAAAAGACTACAAAAACTAAAAATTTTAGTCATGAACTAAAATAATACTAATGTTTGCTTCACCTATCCCCGTTGAAAAAAGTTTTATATCTTTATAAATTTACCCCGATGAAATATTTATTAGTCCAATCTAGACTTTAATTATTTTCTTTTATTTTAAGTTTACTAAGGCCATAATAACTAAGTCTACACCCCTTTTCCCTTTTATTAAATTAACTTCTCACACTCCCTTTTTAATTTATTTCACATTCCCATTAAAACATCATCATCATGACTTAAAAAGGGTAGGATTGAAGGATAACCCTAGGATCAATTATAATCTTGACCATTGATTTTGAACTTTCCCTAAAGTTGCCCTAATCATCTCTATCTTTTCTTTTCCATATCATTTTCTCTTTTTTTTTTTTGTTTCTTCTTGCAGGTGGAGTTGAGGAATTGTGGAGGCTTTATTCATGCTTTGAAAGGACCTTATCTTCATGGTCTTTGTTTATCAATATGTAACAACAACCCATTATTGTAATACATATTTTTTAAAGTATCGGGGTGGCGCGGTAAATGGAGGAGGTGCGGGCTGCGTGAGGAAGGATAAGGGTGTGAGGAGTGTGGCCATGGCTGTGTGTAAGGGTGTGTGGTTGGAGGTGTGGCGCGTGGAGGCGGTGAGGGGAGGGGAGATGGCGTGGGGACAGGTGCGGGGCGGGGAAGGGACAGATCGACATAGTGGGTGGGAGCGAAAATGTGATGGAGAGAGAAGGGGGTAGCCACGTTGAAGGTGGAGTGGGAAATGAAATGACATCGGGATGGGGAGTGGGAGGACGGTGGCACCGACATGAATCAGACACGTGATGGGGAGGGGTTTGGCCCTCCCCAACTCTTTTTTGTTGATTTTTTTTTTTAATTAAAATACATTATATTAAAATTATATATATATATATATATATATATATACCATATATAATATGCAAATATCACCAAAATATATCTTATATGGTATATCTATTAATTTAGATTAAAATGTCATTGGTAATTTATTAACATGTATGTTTTAACCAATAACTATGTAAATGTAACATAGTTGTATTGTTTAATATATATTAAATGGTATTTCATATTTTTTTAATATTACAATAGGGTATTATAGATGTTAAATAGCAACTACTTTGTAAGAACATAAAGTAGTGTTTTCTCGAAATATGAATAAAAGGCATGTAGTGTTGTATTTCATTCAAGAGAAGAAACTAGAACATGTCAAAAGAGTTTGCTAAAAAGACTTCACATTTTAAAAATAAAATTTCAAATGCAAGCACTTATTAAGATTTTCACTTGGAAAAAGAGAGTATAAGCCCATTTCATCTCTTTGTATAAAGCCATCAAATTTTTTTGCAAGAGAGTAACTATTACAAGACTAATCGTTATTTTAAAAACAACTTTCCTTCACAAACAAAGATTACAACAATATTTTTTTATTAAAAGAAACATTCATTGCAATATTTTATTTCCAAGAAGCTCGAACACAATATGCAAATATTTTCTAAAATACTTAACTACTCACAATAAATCTCATCAAAAGCTTCTTTACAAGGTTGAAGAGAGATTGCTCTAGTAAAACATGACTCAAATCTGCAAGTAGTACCAATTACAAATGGAGAATTCACAATAAAATAAGGCTTCCACATGGCCATGTTCTTAGAGATAAAATGAGAGTGATGTTTCACAAAAATTTGAGAGGACAAGGAGAGACCAAAATGCCACAAACTCCAACCATCTCTAACTTGAGTTCCAAACTTGAATACTCTTACAAGAGTCCAACTCCAAGGGAACAAGGCTTGTTAACCACCCAACCTTTAGGCATCATTACATGTCTTTCCAAGGTTGGAAGACATGGTATCCTCCCCAAGCCCATGAGAAAGAGGACTATTATCCACAACTTTGCACAAGAGTAAGGGAGAATAACCAACATTATATTCACATAAAGACAAGACAAATACTAAAACAAAACACCAATTTTGAAAAGATGAAAAGAGGAGAAACCATGTTCTACCTCTAAAATGGGGAAGAGAAGAAAGAGATCTCCAAAATACAAAAGTGTAGCCAACATTGGTTGCACAAAAAAAGATCTTCATAACATCCTTATCCCTCCAAAGTCATCAAACCCTCCTTATTTCTCCATCCATTCACCAAATCCTTCTTGGGAAGATTTTCAAACCCAAAAATATTTCCTCACCAAGAATGGGGAAGGGGTTCAAACCATATGAACCACCTTCCCCACCTCAATCCATTTGAGGGGAGTAAATAAAATCCTACATTGCTTTCCCATCAAGCCATGAGGATTGAGAGGAAAAATCCCTCTCTCTTCCCCACAAAGTCTAAAAATCTATCATGTCATATGATGGATGGAAGAAAACAAAACCACAATATAACAACAATGGTAACACACAAGTAGCAACACACATTTTAAATAAACAAGACTAATATCTAATATGAAATAACCACAAAAATGAACTCAAGGATCCTACCTCTAAAATCTCTTCACTTCTAAATTTTCCCTTTCTTTGTCCAAGCAAACTCTAGCTCCAAAATCCACAAGCCTCCAAGAAAAAGCTCCCAAAAAAAAGTCCTCTTCTTTCCCCATGAGGGAGAATCTGAAGAGGGACCAACAAAAATCCTCACAAATGAGGGGGTGACATTTATCACCCATATCTTCCCTCAAGGTCAAAGATTCTCAAAATAAAGGGGAGAAAGGATAAAATAGATTTTAACCCTCTTCTCCCAAATTACTCAAAATGAACAAAAAAAACAAACTTGTGCAACTTTTAACAAAGCACACTTACCCATCCACCTTACATGGATGTGACCAAAGGGAGGAAAAATGGTAGGGAAACTCCCTCTATGCCTTGGAATTAAGCCCCCTACCTATTAGGTAGGGTCCAAGGGCCCATTTTCATGCTAAGTGAACTCCCAAACTAAAAGGGGTCACTAAAAATGCCTAAAATAACCCAAATTCGGGTTTGGCACATTTGACCACAAGGGTAGAGGATGTGGGGCCCACCCAAGGGTTCACATGTGACCCTAATCCCTTTTGATTAAACACATCATTATACAAACTCAAAACTTAATGTAAGTGGGGCCATTAAGTCCCCAAAACAAGTTTACAACACAAACTAAACACCCTAAGCAAGATTAATATTACAAGACATATTACATTACAAATGAGGGTCACTCATGGTTCCCAAAACAATAAACTCTAATACTAAGGCCTCATACAGTAAACACGGTTAGGGCTTAGCCCCATGGGCTGCTTGTGCAAAATTATGTAGTTGCACGAATCTCACGTTCTCCTATGACCTGTCACCTGCACACTCATTGCATACATTAAACGCATCTATCTGATAAAATGTGAATCAACTACGTGATAAGAAGTCAATGAATTCTATGCTAGCATATCTTCATTTGGAATAAAAAATGTGATAACATGCATAATTATACACAACTCACCATGAGTTAGACATAACGATAAAGTGACATACATCCAAAAAAAAAAAACAACCATGTATTCTAAACTAAGTATCTATCAATTATAAATATGGTCCAAACAACATCCTAACAGTTAGTGTCTGTGACATCATAAGATAAGATGACAACATAGTAATCAAGCTAAATTGGCGCTATACACCTAAATCTCCATACATGTCTAATAAGATCAAATATCCTAATATAATGTCCAAAATATATCAAATCCCTGCCAAAACATGCCTATGAGTATAGAGAACAACAAACAACTGAGGCAATAAAAGAAATGTGGGCACTACATATTGGAGTGTATGTCGAGTTATCATAGTTGTACATTTTAATTTTAATAAAATAACCATATTTTATAGAATTAGGTCTCATTGTTGGCATCATTTTAGAACAATTATAAATCATATAACACTTACTTTACACTTAGGGATTTGAGCCTACAAGGAGTGTGACCTCGCACAAGACAACTCATTTCATTGCTCTTAGACACTCAAGTATTAAATTCATATTACAAGTGAGACATCCAATATAATTTTATGCATTTCAAAGGCCTTCCAAGGAACTATTTCAATCGTTGGGTAAATATGCATCAAAGTTTCTTTCACCAATAACCTTAAGAAAGGTCCCACGATCTATTAACTTCAAAATCATTCCAGGGGGGAGAAACTACACCATACTACAAGACAATGTAAGAGAGTTCAAAATCATTACCTCTTAACACCTTCAAGAAAACCGAGGTAATCCATGACTACTCCCCAGAGGAACACTCATTATCCATTTTTGTACCCCTACAAAAAGGATAACTTAACAAGTCCGAGTGTTGGTGGTTGATGTATGCAACACTTTATGATTTACAAGGTAGCTCAAGATTTTTTCTCCTTTCACGGTGAGTCGGTGAGCCGTGGCGAAGGTCTAAGTTGATTGGTGGGGAAAAGGAAGATAAAAAGCCATCGGTAAAATTTTAAGATGATATCGGTCGAGTAGCATGTATGGATGCTATTGACGGTAGCATATTTTATGTTATCGACCGGTAGTAGGATCTACGAGGTTTCAAATGGAGAAACAGTGCAAAGGTGCCACTAGCACTCAAAATGCTATCAACTCGATAGTAAAGTGGGACCAAGATGCAGACAATGACAGATTACGTAGCGAGCTTTAAGATGCTACCGCCGTCGATTACACAAAGGCGAAAAATATGTAGTTAGTAGATCGTAATGGAATTGGTAGCATTTATACGGATGCTACCGGCTGATAGAAAATTCTCCACTCTCGACCGGTAGCGAAAATCAAGCTTTCACACATTTATAAAATAAGATGTCGGTAGCATAAAAAGTATTCTACGAATGGTTGCATTCATGCGAACCGGCCGACACTGAGACATAATTATGCAACCGGATGAGTGCGAGAACGAACCTAATATTAATGGAGGCGGTATAAAGTTATTCAACTACTAATTTAATGAGGTATGGCGCCCATGAATACATGTGCAAGAAAAGGACTAATTTATATGGCTTCCTATACCTCTTTAATGAAACTTGTCGGTTAGTGAGGAAATTTTGAGGTTCTTCTTTCTATATATTGTAAATTTCACCTCATTTTGAAAAAAATGACTTTTTTAATATAAAGGAACTCTTTTAAAATTGTTCCAAAGACTTTTGTGAGTCAGTATGCCTCAAATTTTTGCATTTTGTAAAGGATTCTTGCCTTGTGCCTATATTTGAATGGATTGTGCATTATTTTAAGTAAGTAAATTAGTGTTTTATGGTTTTAATTTCCCTAGCTCGATTTGTATTTCTTTCCTTTCATTACAATTTCTATCTACCTCATTTTCTTCCATTTTCAATGAATATCTCCATTTCCTTATTTTTGTTGTTATTTCCTCCTTTAGTTTAGTATTTACATTTTATGTCTCTCTCTTCCTTGGTCCTTGGAATATAGTTTAGGAGTACTTTTAGCATTAGGAGTAAGTAGAGGAACTATCCACATTAAAATTTTCCTCCATAATTTCTATTTTATTAATGTATGTATTAGGAATAGGATGTTGTTAAGTATAATTAGTAGTGACATCCAATAGAAGATAACGGCGCCGTCAGTATGGTGCCGCCAATAATGTAAAGTATAATATAATAGGAATGTTGTAAAAAATAAATATTTGTCGTAAGTGGTCCGGTAATGTTAAAATGTCAAAGTTGGGATAAGTAGAGAAGTAGGGTCTATATGATTAGGAATTAGAAATATTATATTTGTAATAAGGACAAAGAGTGATGTCATAAATATTTTGTGTATTTTATTTGTGGAAAAGTCTAAAAAGGTGGAACCCATGTGAGATGATAAGGTTTATCTTATCTTAGAAGATAAGCCTACATGTAAAGGCAAGAGTTTAGGCATGGAATATGATTGGCCGGAAGAGATTTCCTATCCTATCTTAGAGATAAGGTGGATAAGCCTGAATTCCTATAAATAAAGAGGCCACCCCCTCATTTAGCATAGAGAGTAGTGAGAAATATTGTATGAGTAAGTGTGTAAAGGAAGCCATCATTTTGAAGGTGTGTTAAAGAAGCCATTAAGAGGTGTAATTGTGAAGTTTCTCCCATAGTTATTGTTTGAAGGCAAGTGAAGTTAATAACACTTGAAGAACCTCATGGGTGAGATTGTAACAATTTCATGTTGATATTATAATTTACACTGATATTTCAGATTTATCATTATTCCTTCTTATCATAGTCTATGGTATTCTTGTGTTATGTTTGTTGTTGTGTTTCCAGATTACATCCACCAAACTAAGAGTTGTGCATTAGTTAATAATCATAGCACGAGGAGTTCCCGGTGAAGAATTATCATAGTGCCGGATTGGTGTTGACATTTTGGTTCCGTTTCTGGGACCATTCCTCGTTGGTGGATTTTCTAGAGAAATATTCCCACTTAGTCAGAAAACATTTGGAGGGTAACCTTGTTTTTACTGTGCATAGTAGTTACCATGGTAAAGTCACTTTTTTCCGTGAATAGTATTTACCGCAGTAAAGTCACTTTTTACCATGAATAGTATTTACCGCAGTAACTTCACTTTTTACTGTGAATAGTGTTTACCACAGTAAAGTCAATTTTACCACAATAAGTCAAGTTTTACCATAGTTTACCGTGGTCATTTCTATTTTCTATTATAGTGATTCCAATTATTTGTGCACATAAGTCTTGTTGATTATACTTGTGGGTTGGTATTTCACTGTGGTTACTTTTGAAATGGGGAAGATTCCTATTTTTTCAACCAATCTAATGAAGATGCTTCCTCTTTCATTCAAGAGTTTAAATGATCTTGTATTTGTAATGGCCTTATAAGAAGGGAACAATGGACTGAATTTTTTCCTACCTTTTTAGATGGTTCAGCCCTTAGGTGGTTTGAAACACTAGGTGATAATGTGAAAAACTCATGGGATTTATTAACTGAAAGTTTTCTTGAAGAATTTGGTGAACAACAAAAATATGTAGATCTCATGATCGATATCACAAAGCTAGCCCAAGGAGAGAAGGAGAAGATAAGGGATTATCATGCTCATGTTCTAGAGCTAAGGAGGAAGCTCGATGCCCAGATCCGGAAGGAAGGATTAGCGGATGGGTTAATGAATGGCGTGGATAATCTCCTCTATAAGCACTTCATTCTTGGGATGAAGCCAGAGATCAGACAATGAGTGAAGTATGACCACCCAACTACCATTGAACAAGCAAAGGAGATTGCAAGAAGGCAAGAAGAAAGCATGGAAGAGGAGCCCAAAGAAATTGTTGCTAAAGTAGAGCCTACACTAAAAAGCACCTTTGTCCGTAATCCACAACCACTCTCGTGAGCACAAATCTTTCTCCTAGTACATCTACTGAGTATGAAGATCTTCTCAGAAGATGGGTCAGTTAACTATTAATCTTCTTCAAGGAAAATAATTTAGTTCTCAGGGAGGAGATAGAGGTCCAAAAAGAAATATTTCTGAAGTCATATGTTATGGTTGTTATAAAAAGGGTCATTATAAGTATAATTGTCTAGATAGAGCTTCTACATCTGGTACAAGAGATAATGATAAAGGGAAAGCACCTGTGAATTCTTTTGATGTAGTAGATAAGAGCATAAATAATGAAGTAGATGTGTTTGTAACAAAAAGAAAGAAAGAAAAAGATAACCAAGATGGAAATGATCCTAAGAAGATGAAAGGAGAAACTAGTAAGAAACATAGGAGAAGAAAGTTGGGTGTGCAGGATTTTCTGATTTCACAGGACAAGGACCATACTCCATCTTAGACGATCTGTCCAAAAGGCCTGCAAATATTACATATGGTCAACTCTTGGCTATGTCTTCTGAGAAGAGGCGGAGCTGCGAAGTGGACTCAATGCTCAACGAAGGAAGGAGGTTGAGGTCCCTGTTTTAGAGGCAGAGGTGGATCCCTACGCTCCACAAGCTGAGGTATTATGTAATGGTATTTCAATTCATGATGTCTTAGTTGATGGAGGTGCTGCAGTTAATGTAATGACCGAGTCCAGAATGAATATGTTGGGTTTAAAATTGATCGCCCTCAACACTTATGTTAAGGTCATTAAATAAAGGAAAAACTAAACCAAAAGGTGTAGTTTCAAATGTGGCAATATCTGTTATGGGTGTTGTATGTGTGGTAGACTTTCAGGTGATGAAAAATGGTACTGTTGCATACCCAATGTTGTTGGAAGACCATGGCTAAGGAGAGTTCATGCAAGAAACTACTGGAATGAAGGCTTCATGACACTTGGATGTGGTAGAGAGAGGGTGAAGATAAACGTGATCCCTCGGCATCATAAGGCAGAACCTGTGGATTCAAGTGATGAAACTGATGATTGGACATCCTCTGATTACTCGAGTACTAGTGAAGTGGACACTGAAGATGAAGAAAGTGAGGTTGATGTTTCGGTCATGGATATCCTTCCAATCACACCGACTCATGATCCATAAAATTATCTGAAGAATAAATTGATGATCTTCTCCAACAAATAAAGATTGGTGATGTTGTGATGGAGAGTGAGAAGGAATCCTACCTCCATCTCTTTTGAAGGTACATACACATATTCACTTTTGATTACAAGGAACTCTATCAAGTAAGTTGGGTAGAACATTCTATTGAGCTGGTAGATGGTGCTAAGCCCATAAAGCAAATGCCATATAGAATGAATCCTAATTTTTCCAAGACTATAAAAGAAGAAATAGATAAGTTACTTGATGTAGGATTTATATTTGTTGTGGAGAATTCAGAATGGGTTTCTCCCATTGTGATCTCAATAAAAAGAATGGGAAGCTACGCATTTGTGTTGATTATAGGAAGCTCAATAAGGCAACAAAGAAGGATCATTACCCTCTTCCATTCTCAGATCAGATTTTGGACAAAGTAGCTGGCCAGGAGTGCTATAGTTTTGCTGATGGATATAGTGGATACAACCAAGTTCGTATAGTAGAGAAAGATCAGCTGAAGACCACGTTCACCACTCCTTGGGGAACGTTTGCTTATAGAGTTATGCCTTTTGGGTTGTGTAATGCTCCAGCAACGTTCCAACGCTTGATGAATAGGTGTTTGAACCCTACATTGGGAACTTCATCAGAGTATTTCTAGATGATTTTTACATCTATGGGAGCAAGATGGACCACCTACACTAGATGGAGACAACATTTCAAAGGTTAGATGAAGCACAAGCCTCACTAAACCCTACAAAGTGTGTCTTTGGATGTTCTAAAGGCATTTTGTTAGGGCATGTTATATCCAGAGATGGTATTGGTACTGATCCAGATAAAGTTTCAAAAATCAAAGAGTTACCATTTCCTATGAATAAAAGTAAGTTGAGATCATTTTTAGGCCATGTGGGTTACTATAGAAGGTTCATCAAGAATTTCTCAAAGATTGCATGTACCACTAACCCAGCTTCTTGAAGAAGGATGTTACTTATGAACCAGAAATAAGGCGCATGAAGCTTTTGAACAACTCAAGGAAGCCCTGTGTCTTCACCTATTTTAAAGAATCCAGATTGAGCAAGCCATTCATTGTGTATACGATGCCTCGATGCAAAGACTAGGAAGTACTGAGCCAAAAGGATGAAAATGGGAATGATCATCCAATTTACTTTGGGAGCAGATAAAATGAGCAAAGTGTTGAGGTAAATTATACAGAATCAAAAAGAGGCTCTAGCTATCATTTTTGTTGTAAAGAAGTTTAGAAATTACTTGCTAGGGGTAAAATTTATAGTTGTAATGCATCATCAAGCTCTAAAATATATTGTCAATAAGCCTAACCCATCGGGAGGATAGCAAGATGGATAATTTTGCTACAAGAATTTGAATTTGATATTATAGATAGGCCAGAAAGAAGCATGTCAATGCGCAGCACTCTCTCTCGAGCCTATGATGGTTTAGGTTCATCCTTGTGATGATGATGATTTCCCAGATGCAACATTGTTATCTCTTGACACAATCCCTAGTGAATACATAGATATTTGGAATTATCTAAATGAATTCAAGTTTCCTGATGGTGCCAATGCAAAGACTAAGAGGAAGATTACTCAAGTCAGTCATCCATATTCTATTCTGCATGGAGTATTATTTCAAATAGGACCTGATGGACAGTACAAGAGGGCAATTAGACGTGATCAAGGGAAGGAGCTGATAGAAGAATTCCACAATGGTACATGTGGAGGACACTTCTCTGACAACTTACAACAAGAAGGATCTTGGATGCAGGTTATCACTGCCCACTCTTTTTAGAGATTGTTATAATTATTGTAAGACATGTGATATTTGTCAAACACATGGTAACCGTAAGACTTCATCAGCTCCATTATGCCCTATTCTTCCACTTGGTCCCTTTGAAAAGTGGGGAATAGACATTGTAGGTCCACTTCCAACTACCCCACGCCAAAATAAGTATATTGTAGTTGCCACAGATTATTTAACCAAGTGGGTTGAAGCTAGGCCATTGAAAATAACTTCCATGGATGAAGTGGCAAGGTTCATATATGAACGCATTGTCACCATATTTGGTTGCCCATTAGAAATTGTAATAGATCAAGGAAGCCACTTCATTAATGAGGTGGTAGAAGCCCTAGTCAACAAGTTTTCTATTAAGCACAGGAAGGCAACAACATACAAGCCAAGCACAAATGGACAGGTGGAATGAACAAATTTTGTGTTGTGTCAAATTCTAGCAAAAGATACAAACTTGCAGTACATAAGTGGGATAAAAGGATTCATGCAAAGATTGTGGGCATATAGGGCAACATCAAAGTCAAGAACAAGATACTCCCATTTCAGTTGGCTTATGGCATTGATCCAGTTCTTCCTATTGAGTTTGATATTCCCACTGTGAGAGTTATGAAAAATGAAAGGATGGATGAAAGTGATTCAATAAAAGAAAGGTGGTACATCTTCATTTGCTAGAGGAAATGAGGGAAATAGCGAAGGATACAAGCTATAAGAAGAAAATGAAGCGAAGGAATACTTTGATCAAAAGATCCGTTGGTCTCCATTTCATGTGAATGACTTGGTTCTAGTATATGATTCCATATACAAAAAAAAGAAGACAGAAAATTTCTTCCAAAGTGGATGGGGCCCTACAAAATAGCAACTATGCATGAAAATGGTACATATCGACTGGAGGAATTGGATGGTACTCCCATTACAAAATGGGTCAACCATGACAAGTTAAAGATTTTCCAAGCACCAGCTTCAGAATGTCCATAAGAGTCTACTCCGAGGACGGAGTAGAAGTTAGGAAGGGGGAAAATGTCGACATTAAAATTTTCCTCCGTAATTTCTATTTTATTAATGTATGTATTAGGAATAGGATGTTGTTAAGTATAATTAGTAGTGGCATCCAATAGAAGATAACGGCGTCATCAGTACGGTGCCACCAATAATGTAGAGTACGGTAATGTCAAAAGTACAATAGGAATGTTGTAAAAAGTAAATATTTGTCGTAAGTGGTCCGGTAATGTTAAAATGTCAAAGTTGGGATAAGTAGAGAAGTAGGGTCTACATGATTAGGAATTAGAAATATTATATTTTTAATAAGGACAAAGAGTGATGTCATAAATATTTTGTGTATTTTATTTGTGGAAAAGTCTAAAAATGTGGAACCCATGTGAGATGATAAGGTTTATCTTATCTTAGAAGATAAGCCTACATGTAAAGGAAAGAGTTTAGGCATGGAATATGATTGGCCGGAAGAGATTTCCTATCCTATCTTAGAGATAAGGTGGATAAGCCTGAATTCCTATAAATAAAGAGGCCACCCCCTCATTTAGCATAGAAAGAAGTAGTGAGAAATATTGTATGAGTAAGTGTGTAAAGAAAGCCATCATTTTGAAGGTGTGTTAAATAAGCCATTAAGAGGTGTAATTGTGAAGTTTCTCCCATAGTTATTGTTTGAAGGCAAGTGAAGTTAATAACACTTGAAGAACCTCATGGGTGAGATTGTAACAATTTCATGTTGATATTATAATTTACACTGATATTTCAGATTTATCATTATTCCTTCTTATCATAGTCTATGGTATTCTTGTGTTATGTTTGTTGTTGTGTTTCCATATTACATCCACCAAACTAAGAGTTGTGCATTGGTTAATAATCATAGCACGAGGAGTTCCCATGAAGAATTATCATAGTGCCGGATTGATAGACAAAAAACAAACCTTCTCTAGAGTTTTTCTCAATAATTTTACTAGCAATAGTCCTCTTGCTCTTAATACCAACAATCCCATACCAAGTATCTACTATCAACAACATCCATTTCTTCACTAGGGAGAATCGGACTACTCGGTGACCACATTGTGGATTTTTCCAATGTTTGCGCTATCCATCAAATCATTGAACAAGATGTGTTGATTATATTGTTAGCTTCTTCATTCAAAGGAATATTTTTGCAATGCTTTAGGATCCCGACAACGAGTTCAATTGATAATGGGAATGCACTATGCACATCCCTATGCGGTCGATTTGGAGAGAAGGATAATAACCTCTCTTTTCTAGAACATCTAATGACTATAAAGAGGGCAGCGAATTCGAGAAAATGGATGAATTTAATTTCAAAGAACTTGGGATAGGATTCCAATTGTTGTAAGGCTAAATTCTGAAGGTGCATTTATGTATTTCCTTAAAGCTTTAAATTCTTATATATCTATTATGATACAATCTATGGGAGGGATATCCTTACCTAGGGCTTATGCCATAACTATTAGAGTTGAGAATTTCCTAATTGAATCCTATAAACTTGCACCTAGGTCACCTATACCTATTTATCCAGAAATGGGGAATCCTAGTTCTAGTCAAACTCCTACATTAGACCCTATTCCTTCTCATAGAAATAAGAGTTCGAATAAGGTATCTACCTCTTCTTCTAGCACTTTAAATGAAATCCAAGAAGTCATGAAGTGATTGCAAAACCTAGGGAATGAGTTTCGACCTTCAAGAGGTAGCGAGCCCAAAAAAATTAGACCTTATTAGCCTCAAACCCAACCAAATAGGCCTCCATATCAGTCTAATAGACATAATGTTCAAGATGAAAAAAAAATCAAGGACAAACCCTAGCCGCTAGACCATTTTAGCCATACAATCCTAATACACCTTCTACATCAAGAGCCTTGGTTCCCATCTAGAATAATCTTGTGCGGGGATATGAATGGTTTTTTCCTTGTGGCCAACCCCATAATCAGAAACATGTTTCAATGGTATGCTAAACTAGGCCTTGATGGTACAAACCGTTGGTGTGTCTCAAGAGACAAATGAAGAAGAAAATTAGCAGCAAGTAGGCACTCAAGAGGCAACCCAAAATGATACTTCACTAGTGAATTGACAAACGAGAGGATTTTGTGGTATAAACCAGTCTCCTTATCAAGGGGTAGCAGTCAATACAAGGTCTAAGAAAAGAAATATAGAGGGAGTATAATCATCAAATGCAAGTGTTTCTCTACCTTCTATCACACCCCAAGGAGTTCGTAGTTTAAATTCAGTCAAGAGGCTCACAAAATCAGCTTAGAGCATTTGTTGTAGTAACTCATGTGTAAGAGAAGGAAATGATAAGCAAAGGGAAGTAGAAGGACAACCTATCTCCTTTCAACATCATTAACCACATGAAGAAAAAAAAATTAAGCATCTCCATGTGGGAGTCTTTGAAAATTTTGCAACAAAGGGATCTTTTGCAAACAGCCATAGCTAACATTCCCATCTCAAATGAGTCAACCAAAGATCGAGAGAGGTTCCTCACTAATGCAAAGGTGCATCAAAATCGGGGTCAACCAAGCAGAAATATGAATCCTTTTCCATTTTATGTTTCCTTAATCATTGGGAACAACTTGGTACACAATTACATGATTGACTCGGGGCAAGTAGTTCAGCGATGCCTAAAAAAATAGCAGATCATTTGGGCTTCAAGTATGAAATTTTATCAAAAGGAGTGGTACAATTATATGGGATGGTATTGGAATCATCAAGGATCTGAATCTAACACTACATGCATGCCAAAATGGCACGATTCAGAAGACATATCGGTTATTGACCTACCATCACTTTTTAGCTTATGCTTGTCAAGGACTTCATGGCTAAAATTGGTGGTTAACTATCGATTGATTTGTCCCACATGCTCTTCATGATGAGATATGGAGCCAAAGCTACAATCAGGTTTGAACCAATTTCCAACTTCCACATTGAGCCGCATGTTCCAGTATGATCAATGTCAATTGCTCATCTTTTGATCAAGAAGATTTCCCAAACACACGGAAATAGTACTTTTGAATTCAGAGGCATTCAAGACTTAACATTAGATGAATGGGAAAACAAGAGGCACATTTTTATCCTTACAAGGAGATGGAAGAAGTTGAACTAGGAATATATTGTTTACATAATGAAATTCCACCTCTCCCTAGGTACACCAAGCCAGATATTAAAGATGACAAAAAGTATGGAAGCTATTTTTTTATTGTTTAAGGAGCATGTAAGGTGTTGGACGAGGTGTAGTGTTGGTATAACCATAAAATATCAAATAATTTTCAAATTTCCAATTTTAGTTTGCTTGTTCAAATAACATAGTTGAATATGAAGCTCTAATCCATGGACTTCATTGGGCAAGGAAAAGAGGCATAAATAACCTACATGTTTTTAGGGAAAGTGAAATAATTGTGAATAAAGTTAGAGGATAAAATGTTGCTAAAAATGATCTCCTCAAAAGGTACAAGAACAAGGTATGGGATCTCATTGAAGATTTCAAGACATTTAAAATTGGGTCCATTATGAGGAAGAAGAATGATGTCATGCAGACGATTGTAACAATTGGAGAAACATTTGTTGTGCTTGATAGTATCAAGAGAGATAAAACATAGCTCCATATCAAGGTATTTATGATGCTAGTAGTTCCGATAATAACACAAGCTGGTAGGTGTTCGAGAGTGACCAATAGATCTTGATTTCCTACGGGAAGAAGTTGGATTATGTGCTAAGAATCATGATAAATTAGAGCATAATATGGTGATCAAGTAGTCTAGATGAGAACAAATAAAATCCCGAAGGTTTTATGACATTGGATTCAACCTTCAATCTCAATGATCAATTACGGAAAGAAAAGATAAATATTCGAGTCAAAGGATAGGATTTTTAACCCATTTCGGTTAGAGAAGGAAAAATACTCAAAATTGTCAAGGTGAGTACTTGATCAAGAAAAATATGATTTCATACAGCTTTGCCAAGAATTCCCAGATGTATTTTCTTGGAGCTACAAGGACTTAAGGGGTTTTAATCCAAGGTTGGCACAACACACTATTGAACTAGACCCGGAATCTAAGCCCATTAAGAAAAAACAAAGACCGATAAATCCTTACATAGAGCCTCTCATGAAGAAGGAATTAAACAAGCTCATTGAGGAAAACATCATCTTTCCGATCAAGCACTCTTCATGGGTTACTAATCTAGTACCGGTCAGGAAAAGAAACAGAGAAATCAGATTGCTTGTGGACTTCCAAGACTTGAACAAATATTCTCTCAAGGATTATTATCTGCTTATTTCTATGGAGAAAATATTGCAAGTAGTATCTGGTTCAGAGATGTTTTCACTTCTAGATGGCTACTCGGGTTACAATCAAATCATGGTGAAAGAGGAAGACCAATTCAAAACAACCTTCACCATAAAACGGGGTATGTACACTTACATGAAGATTCCATTTGGATTATCAAATGTTGGAGTAACATTCCAAAGGGATATGGACATGGAATTCAAGGGGTTGATAAACAAGATATTTCTTATGTACTTAGATGACATTATTGTATTTTCCAAGAATGTAGCAAGCCACCTCCATCACCTTAGGCAAGTGTTCCAAAGATGCAGGAGATTTGGAGTGTCTCTAAATCTGAAGAAGTGCATATTCCTAGCTCATGAAGGAAAAATCTTAGGCCACATGGTGTCTAAAGAGGGGCTAACTATTGATCTAGAAAGGGTTAAAGCTATCCTTGTCTGTCATTTCCTAGTTATAATAAATCTATCCAAAGTTTCTTAGGGAAAATCAATTTTGTTAGGAGGTTTGTTCCTAACTTTTCTAATCTTTTCAAACCACTAACGTTGATGTTGAAGAAGAAAATGGATTTCAAGTAGACAGTAGAGGGAAAAGAAATATTTGAAGATATCAAGCATGCCATATCTCAAGCCCCAACTCTCATTGATCCAGACTTCTCCAAATACTTCATTCTCTATTCCTTTAATGGTTTAGATGCCATCTCTGCAATCTTGGTGCAATGAAATAAGGAAGGATTTGGAGCAGCCTATTGCATTCTTTAGCCAAGGCCTTGAAGATTATGAGGTGAGGTATTCATTCATTGAAAATCATGTTCTTGTTGTGATAAGAAGTTTAAATAAATCCATACATCTAGTTTCAAATAATAGAATTCATATACTAGTTTCACATGCGGATGTGAAAGTTTTCTTTTCAACAAGGACTTTAATGAGAAAAGAGTTGGTTGGATAACCAAGGTCATGGAATATGAAATTAATATTAAGGTAACTAAGTCGGTCAAGGTTATGGGTATTTGTGAGAAGCTATCTTCAAATCAACATCATGAGTCGAAATGAAGAAGGATATATTATTTTTTTACAAGATGAGCAAGGACAAGAAGACAATGGTGTGCCCATTCCTTGCTGGTCTCGGATATAGTCCACTTCCTCCAAACAGGTCAAATTACTCAAGGTTTGAGCAAGGCCAAGAGAAGGTATTTCAGGTTGCAAACTATACCATATGTTCTTATAGATAATATTTTGTTCAAAAAGGATGTGAATGGTGTCCTCCTAAGATGTATTACAACAAATCAAATAGAGAGGGTATTACATGAGTTTCATGGTGGAGAATCGGTGGTCATTTTTTCCCAAAAGAAACAACTCTTAGAATCATGAAGGTAGGTTATTACTGGCCTAATATTTTCAATGATTTCCACTCATGGATCAAGAAATGTGAGAAGTGTGCCTTATTCAGAGGTAAAGAGAAGCTAGTATCCCTTCCACTTCACCCCATTTCAATAAACGAGCCATTCATGTAATGGGGGCTAGATTTTATCGGAGTGATTAACCCAAATTCCAGCCTAGGCCATAAGTGGATCTTAACAGACAAAAATGAATTAACCAAGTAGACGGAGGCAATTGCACTCATGGAATCAAATGAGGTTAGTATCCTGGACTTCTATGAAGGCATTGTGATAAGGTTTGGTGTCCCTTCTACTATAATATCAGATAATTCCTTGGATTTTCTTAGGACAAATATATATGACTAGGATATTAGGAATAATATCTATTTGAGTGCATCTTCTAATTATTACCCTCAGGGTAGTGCCCAAGTGGAGTCTACCA
Organism: Taxus wallichiana var. yunnanensis; assembly: GCA_018340775.1. Classification (NCBI taxonomy): domain Eukaryota; kingdom Viridiplantae; phylum Streptophyta; class Pinopsida; order Cupressales; family Taxaceae; genus Taxus; species Taxus wallichiana. The sequence goes on from CM031234.1 coordinate 635,877,414, forward strand.
ATAAGAACTTTCTAAAAATCATAAGGAGGGCTCTAAATGAGAACCAGAGGACTTGGCATACCAAACTGAAATCAGCCTTGTGGGATGATAGAATCACTCCTAAGAACTCAACTAATTTTTCTCCTTTCAAGTTGGTTTATGGAAGGGAATCAAGGATTCTAAAATCCCTTAAGCTACCAACAATGGAACTTATCAAGAAGTTGGAGTTGTTTGAGTTTCCAACCATGGAAGTCAAGTATGTAGAGCACATCAAGTTAGAGGATTTGAGAAAAAGGACATGGAAGTAATAGAGAAAACCAAGCCGAAATCAATATGAGATTTGATAGAAAGGCCAAAGCGAACCTTCCAAAGGAGACTTAGTCTTGAAATGGGATGCAGATAGAGCCAAACCAAGAAGACACTCCAAGTTTGATGCAATATGGAGTGGCCCTTATATGATTTCAGGATGCAAAGAAAATAATGTTTTCCAATTTTCACGGTTGGATGGATAAGGATTACAAATTCCAGTCAATGGAATCTATCTCAAGCATTGTTACTAAAATAAAGTATCTTCCTTCTACACATTAGATTAGGTGTTTCTAATTCCTCTAAGTACCTGTAACACATTGTTGTGTTGGTAGTGTAGGGTTTCTTTCGTAATAAGTTCTTGTGCACTCTCTGCATGTTCCATTTGGGATTTGAATGAATTTTTTGTTTGTATAAAGTTGTTCCTTGTTGTTGTTGCAATTTCCGGTTTAAGGGAGGATTTGGTGATAGAACAATGCCCCGGAAATGTTTCAGAGAATTAAGGGATGAATTCTTAAGTTTCAATCTAGTTTCAAAGAATCGATTGACTCCATGCCCAATGGATCCTCTAGGGTCATTGGTCTTTCAGATCTAGCAGGTAGATCATCTTGCAAGTCGCCAATTGTTATCCATTTTTGTACCCCTATAGAATGGCCAACTTAATAGGTGTGATCGTTGGTGGTTGATGGATGCAACACTTTATGATTTACAAGGTAGCCCAAGATTTGGTCTCCTTTCACGGCGAAGGTCCGAGCCGATTGTTGGGGAAAAGTGGCAAATACAAAGCCGTTGGTAGCATTTTTAGATGTCACCCATCGTAAGAATTTTTATATACTAACAAGTGGTAGCATTTTGAGTGCTACTAGACGATAGCATCTAAAGATGCTACCAATTCCTTTGCATCATTTCTTTGTCGAAACCCATTGATCCGGCTACCGGCCCGATGAGCCATATTAAATGCTACCGGCCATTAGAAGGATCGGTGGGTTACGGAGACGGAGAAATGGCGCAAAGGCACCCCGTAACACTCAAATTGCTACTAGTTGGTAGAATGTACAGATGCTACGAGACGATAGTAAAGTGGGGACCCGGTAGTAGATAATGACGGTTACGCGTGCATTTTAAAATGGTACGATGCGTAGCATTTTGGGTGCTATAATCCGGTTGCACAAAGGTGACAAAGATGTAGTCGGTGTGACAACAAGGGCATCGATAGCATTTTTTTACGAATGCTACAGGATGATAAAAAATTTGCGCCCCGGCCAGTAGTGGAAAAAGCAAGCATTCACGCCATGATAAAATAGGTGTCCTAGCGAGGGGAAAGTATCTTTACAGGCTGGTTACATTTATGTAATCGGTTGACACCAAACATAATTATGTAACCGACTAAGTGTAGGAATGAACCTAACATTAATAGAGGTAGTATAAAGTTGTTAAACTACCATTTTAATGAAGTATGGCGCCCATGACTTCCCGTGCAAGCAAAGGACCGATTTGTATGGCTTTCCATACCTCTTTAATGAAACTTGTTGGTTGGTGAGGAAATTTGAGGTTCTTCTTTCTATATATTGTAAAGTTCCGCTCATTTTGAAAAAATAGACATTCTGTAATGTAAAGGAACTCTATCAAAATTGTTTTAACACTTTCGTGATTTTCGGGCCTCGAATTTAGGAATTTTGTAAAGGATTCTTGCCTTGTGCCTGTATTGTAATGGATTGTGTATAATTTTAAGGAATAAAATTGGTTTTTGTGGCTTTTCTTTCCATAGCTCAATTTTTATTGCCTCATTTTCCTTTCATTACATTTGTAGGTATATTGTGCATATTGTGTTCTTTTGTAGGGTTCAAATTTATTGTGCTCCACAAAATTGGAGGTTTTAATGTTTCATTGAATTGTGGCAATTATGTCCCCTCTCTACCTCGAGTTTCTTCCATTTTCACTCACTTAGAATATCTCCATTTCCTTGTTCTTGGTGATATTGCCTCCTTGGTTTAGGATTTACATTTTACGCATGTCTCTCTTATTTGGTCCTTACATTGATAGTTTAGGAGCGTTTTAGCATTAGGAATAGGTAGAGGAAGCAGTCTTCTCTTGAGGTTTGTCTCAATGTGAGGGTCCCATACCTTGATACAATCCCATGTTAGTCAAAAGTAGGGATATGTAATGTGTAAATCCTAGGGTGCTTTGCCTTTTTGACATAAGAAACACTTTTTCTAAGAGAGACAAAAGGGTTTAAATGCAATATTTTTATACGTAGTTAAATTGACACGTATCCTCCACTCACGTCATTTAGATCTCACAATGAGATCAATCATATGTAATACCACCAACTATCTTTGCAAGGCTTTGGCCACCCATTAGGGTACCAAGGGAAATTACACACATGAGGATTAAAATTATACATGATATGATCACACCTACAACACCTATAAATGTTTCTTTCACTTGCCTAAATATGACAGGGTTCACATAAAATAGTCACTAACTCCCAAAATACTTAAGGGAATGGTATTTTCTAAGGATTGTCTTAGGTGTAGGACAAGAAGACAAATTGGGAGGATTAAATCATTTCTTAAGACATTGGGGTGTTGAACAATTGGATGTGGATTTCTTGAAAGGGAGGTTATGACCAAGGTTAAATACTCACTTCATTGCAATGGTGTAAATAAGATAAGGTTTCTACCAAACATTATGAGTTTATGAATGACCCGAATAACTACAGCAAGTGATGTTTTCAAATGTCTAAACCATAAGCATCACATTTAAAATGATATAGTCATGAAACCCACAAAGTAAATGGTACACCCCCTTTTTCCAATTTACATTGTCAACTATCTGCTTTGTTAATCAAATTAACATGTTTTCTAAATAGATAGCCCTATATTCATTTGGCGTCACTCTTATTGGCATATAAAATATAGTTTAAAACAAGGCGATTCAAACCACATAGTTTTTGCATGTACAATGTTTAATACATAGGAATTTAAGAAAAACAATAGTTTTCAACACAAATTAAATAATTTGTTCTTTTTAACTCACTTTTTTAACATTTGTAAACTATTTCATTGTACAATATTTCAATATCATCTCACTAATGACAACATATCACACTCATAGTCCTTCTCATTCGGAGTACTTGGAACCATCGCATGGTCAATCCTAGAACTGGTATGGAAAAGCCTTACATTCTAGCACAAACCAATGCATTCATCGTTTCAAGTAATCCAAAACAAGGTAGAGAGAGATAGAGATAGGGAGAGAGAGGAGAGATCATTTCCTTACACATTCACACTTCCACATTCATTTACACTTTTCTTCTTTTTTATGCAAGAGAGGGAGTAGGGAAGAGAGAAAATCTAGTAGTCACTTTGTTTTTATTCGAATATCATAACCATTTTACATCGCACATCCATTTGAATTTTATTTCAACCCATCTACAATTTCAAGATCAACCAAAATTTCATAGTTATTTCACGAGAGAGAAGAGAGAAAACATTATAAATTACAAAATCCATTCATGAAAATCAATTTGATTAAATCATACTCTAAAAATACATAAAATATAAGAAAAGGGTTCACGAGTATTAACAATTCCAATGGGATACTCAGAAGGAATTTCTAGCTCATGTTGTGAGTTTTCGAAAATTGCCCAAAATAGCTAAAGTGCTTACAATATAGGTCCCAAAAACAATCGTTTTAAGTTCAAACATAAATTTCAACAATTCCTACTTAGTCCAATATATACAAATAACTCGTTGGATTCGATGGAAGTGGATTACGACAAACAGGGCTCAAAATAGAAAGGTAACTCTCATACCAATTAAAGTAAACGCATCAAGAACTATTGTTCTATAACAATTGGTGGGCCCTAAAACCCTCTTGAAAATATAACTTATGAAATAATTTTCATGAAACTGATATTTGGTTTCAATTCTAACATCGGAAGTCTAGAGGTACATAGGGGTAGTTTTGAATTTTTCCAAATCGATACAACAATCGTAAGCTAAAACCAATGACAATTTCTTAAAAAATAGGAGCGTTAGCCTACGGGATTGAAATGCAAAATGTGATTTGAAACTCATCTCTCCAAGGCATCAAATTGAGTTTTTAGTTATATTTATGGCCTTCATGGTGTCTTGAACCAATAGGAATCATATTAGAGGTCTGGGTTGGTAAAACAATTTTCTTTGGCGCTCCATGTGTGTGGTGCATGAGATCAATTTTTTTGTAATTTTCTTTTGAAATTTTAGAGCAGGGTAAGAGTTTTATTTTTAATTCTATTTTCATCCTCCATTGTTCTAAATTAATTAAGACCCGAATAGAAACGATAAAATGTGAAATTATAATGTATGAATAAGGGAAATCCATACCATTTTCGACAGTTATTGGAGACATCTACTTGGGTATTTGTCTTACGGACATTGATAGATGAATTTCCAACTCCTTTTTACATGAATCCATTTTTTGCATAACCAACAATCATGGCATTCCATGAAACCACGTTTTTTTAACGTATTTTGTCAAACGGTTCATAAATTACCTATGCTTCTTTGTTTTACATATATATCTTGCAAGGCATACAGGTCTCTGAAATATGGAAAAATTTGTGCATCTAAACTTTGATTTTGGAACATCCTGGGAGGCATATGACAAGGGTTATGGCATGGGTTAATTCACATATCATTTACATTGCTTGACATCTCCCAAGGTTGTCTCAAAAGCTCAAATCTCACAACATTAAGTACAACCATAAGGAGAATGTTGTTAGTGCAATTTTTCTGCTCCAGAAAAATTATTTTTCTTGGAACTTCAAAGCACTTTCAACAAACCTATCATCTACATATACTGCAGTTTATGAGACCACACTTCTTTCAAGCATTTTGTCAAACAGTTCGTTTGCCCAGTGAGAAGTTCCACATTTTGCATACTTTCCCACCAAATCATTAAGCAACCAAAATTTCTGACAAAATCCCTTTATCCTTTATGCTTGGTGGATGTTCGTAGTCTATTTCAAAGCCCCGGAATTAGGCCTAAGATGGGAGGCTACTGGAAGAGGTACGCTTCTGTATCAATGTTACGGCCAAAGTAGATTGAAACCTGCACATTTCAAACGCTTCACATAGTCAAACAATGCCAATAAGTTCACTGCCAATCTCAACTCAATCTTGCATCATAGCCTGTATTCATGACCCTCCCTCCATGAAGTCATGTTTCAATGCCACATCCCATGGTGGACAAATTCCATACATGCCCAATGGTCTAAGTCCATCTAAAGGTATGTTGTTTTGGCACATTCCAAGGTGTTTTCCTGCAATCCTCTGGCGTGCATTCAACAATTCTTGTTGTCCAAGACACCATATAAAATTTTTAGGCATTTAAGTAAATAGTTCTTATCCATGCACAGGGGTCATGTTGTCTTCTCGGTGGTGTCCAAAATTACCCACTATACAAGAATCCACATGTCGTGGGCTCATTTCCCCTGAGCCATTTTGTCAAACAGTTTAGATGCCATGTTAACTCTCAATTGCCAACACATTTACAACTCAAACATCAGACAAAAATCTTTTGTTTTTAAATTCTAAAGACAACTTGGCACACATCCATACCTGTTTGGAATATTCTCCTTTGGCACAGGACCGTAGAACGGTGGCAGAGTTGTGGAATCAAATTTTACACCTTTCAAAACGCATTATTATTATTTTTTTTCTTGGATTTTCCAATGCCTTTCTAACTAATCCTTTTTTGGCATACACCACAACCATTTTAGGCCTATGATGTCCTATCACTTAAGAAAATTTTCCAAAGAGATTGCGTGCTCTGCCCATGCATGGTTTTCATGCTCTTTCCTTTGGCGCAGGGGATGGAGGATCTAAGAAAAAGGGATTTGGAGTCTAGCTTTGCACTTGATACCAACATTGGCCTAACTAGCAATTACACGTGAGGTGTGCGATGATAATGCCGAAAGAGAGATAATGGTGAGGGGTAATGGAAATTGAAGTAGATAATGAAGCACTTTGTATCAATCGAAGTTGGTGACAAGTAGTAAATACATGTCGATGATAAAGTTAACAACACCATAAAGAAGACATGCTTCAACCCACAAATTTGCGCAAAGCATGACTTTGTGGTAGACGCAGAGAAATAGTTTATTAGAAACCCATCTTTGACTTTCTTGAGGGCGACGACATCCTAAGCACGAGATGGGTTAGGGATGGAGCGCGTTGTAAAGATCAAAGCATGAGCTTTGTTACGCATGCCGTCGTCTTTAAAACTCACGTCATTCTCACCCACTATCACTCCATTGACAACACACTGCTTGCTTTTGTTGCTCACCAATGCCACTTGATTCGTCTCGCTCCTCCACCTCGAACATCTTCTTCTTCATTTCTCTTTCCACAATTGCGTGTGCTTGGGTTTTACGTGGATGTGGGTTGTTCAAAATTGAACGCTCGAGCTTGCCATTAAACATGCCTTGGATATGATAAAGTGCTCATGTAAATTGCTTTGTTTCTCATCTCTTTATTCTCTTTCCTTAAATTAATATTTTTTCCGTGTTTATAGCCCCTTTCAGTCGTATGGAAAAGTATGAGATTTCGGGCATGGGGTCGGTGGGGAAGCTCAAGTTCATGCCCAAAGTAAAATCATGAAGACTGTTCAAATGAATACACTGCTTTCGGAGGAATGTGTTTATGGACTTCATGTCATTTGTAGTAGTTCTTTGTCGCGTCACGCTACACATGTAGTATAGCTTTAAAATTTTTGTATCTGTTGTTTTTTCTATATATATTTAATAGAAAAATAAAAGTTGAATGGGAAAAATAGACTCATGTCAAAAAACAATCCACCTCCATGAGGTGCTCTTCAAAACCTAAAGCAGAACATGGCGAGTGACACATCCTAAGCAACATTTTTCAACCTATCATTTTCCTTGCATGATAATAGAAGCAATTTATTTCAAATCATCAGATCAAATCATCGGACTAGGTCGCCACGTCATCTAAGGGCAGGGACAAGTTGGATCAGAAGGATCCTGAACCTCCACAATAGTTTTGGGGCTCCTTACCTGTCACTGCTAAATCTTGGGCTAACGTGGACATTGACAAAGATTACTATACTAGATTTTTATGCAGAAATGTGTGTCATGTGTACGATGGAGGAGTTTCCATACTTTGTCGAACAACTGATCATGATCGTCGATGGTCTATCACTTGTTAGAGGGAGGGGGCTTTCCCCCAGTGAATACGTCTTTCGGCGTGATGAACCACAACCGTATTGTAGTTCATGATGGGGTTCGACATTGCTCCTCTGACACCGTGGCCTATGCCCCTTGCATGGTGTGATTGGACTGTCTCTCAGAAGTCAGGGGCCCACCAACAGTGAAACTAAACATTAACACCCATTGCCATTTTTTTGCAGGTGAAAGTGAATGATAAACTGACAATGACAAGCTGACAATATCATACGCCATGTTCCCTCTCACCAGACACACTCTCTAACTTTTCAATCATGACACCGACAAGGAACAATGACTGCATAATCGACCATCGTACAATGGAAAATAATTTCATTTGGAGGAGTCGTACATCATCAACATAACATATTTTTAATTTGATCTAACGTAGGATGACGCAGGGTAACTCAAATTAAAGATTTTTTTGTTACAAGGAGCTCATCCAATGATCTATGGCATGATAAGATTCAAAATAGTGTTCATGGCGATGTATGAATTGTAATGTGTATGGTGGGAACCAAGCCTGGAATTTCAACTTTATGGTGCCAAATTTATTGACGGCTAAGCTCTTTTATGTCGGCATAAATGGAATTTTTATATAAACAACTTTTGTAAGAATTATGAAGTTTTATATTTTCTAATGATATGTGTATTTATTAAATCAATAAAACAAAATATACGGTCTATATTTTTTTTCAATTTTATTATAAATCTATATTATAATAACTAATTCTTAATATTTATTTGTTTGGATGGTTCCACAATTGTATATACACATGAAGTAAGTATGATTTTACGAAGATACACAGTAGACATTGCAAATCACAAAGCGGACAACGATGAGGCCGCTCACCTCTCCACTCGAACAGGAACTCATTCTTCATAGTCGCACTAAGACTTGGAATCGAGTCCATATTGTGATGGGGATCCACTCTTAAGAGAAAGCTACGAATAAGAGAGACAAAAATATATTTCATCTGGATAAATGCTATTTCTCTTCCCAAACAGATGCGCGCACCAAACTAAAACATAACAAACTTGAATGGACTCTGCAGAAAAAAAACATCATCTTCCATCCACCTATATGGCTTGAACTCCATGCGATCATGCCCCCAGGATGCTCTCTATCCTTACCCATTGTGTAAGGATGATAAGTCACCTAACTAGCCTTCTTAAAAATGTGTCATCCGAAAGGAAATCGTCTTCCACTGCATATTTTGAGTCATTCTGAAAAGGAAGGTAGAGCTTCATTGATTCACACAAAGGCATCATGCATATGCGGATTACATTACATCCCTTTCACATTATCGTACGAGTAGTTGAAGTCTTCACAAGAAATATTGACGTTTATCGTGAATTTACGTGTATTTAATCTATCCATCGGTTAAAGCTTCCACCGTTGACGGAAAACGGCGATAACAGTGCCACATTGGGTTGACCACACAACATTGACATTAATTGCATGCAACCAATTTTTATTATTGTGTCATTGATGCATAGAGTCTCGAATGAGCAAGGTTAGACCAATATACAATTAGACTGAAAACACGCCTTCAACATAACTATATTCATTTGTTTACAGTATAAATTTAGATATTGATGCTTTAACTTAAGGATCTATGACTTAATGAAAGAAAATATGAGATATATAATAAAATTCAAATAAAACTAATAAACCAACATGAATAATTTTTTTTTTTAAAACGCTTTTGACCAAGCTAGAATCGGGGGTTGACGGGACCCCACCCAATACAAAAAGGACAAAGAAGACCACACCAGAAAATCCCAGGAACCACCGAAGACACGAAAACCAAGAAGGCTGCAGAGCCTCGAACACAAGACCACGATCGGCCCCTCGCACATTACCACCCCAAACAGGGATCGTGCAAAGAGGCGGATAAAGAAAGAAAGGCTCACAAGACACCGAAGCCACGTGCTAAAATGGGAAGACCCACTGCACCGAAAGAGAAGAAACCAACGGGCAAACGAAACCAACACAGACCAACCAAAAACACACAAAAACCCGTGACAGGCCAAAAAAAAACCACCAAAGGCCACATTACCATGGAAACCAACTGAAGAACCCACAACAAGCAAGCAACCAAGAACTGAAGCACCCAAACACCAAGAACCAAAGTGGCAGGGCCACCCAACCAACCAAAACCAACGATTACGATGCCCAGCAAAATGCAACCGCAAGAATGGACTCCAACAGCCGAATCAACCAGACATAAGCCGACCCCTGCCAAAACCATACACGAAAAGGACCAAGAAGCCACATCATTCCCGGAACCAAACACAAACGAAACCACCGCAGATCACTGCATCCAAAAACCAAAAACAACGAACGCCAGGGCAAGCGAGGGGGTAAGACGAAGAAAAGCCTAAAAAGGTTGCGGTTACTTCCTGATACGACACTTGGGAAACCAAGACAGTCGATCCATGAGAAAAAAATCAGGAGAAGAAGAACCCCATTAGTCAAGGAGGGAACCGGGACCCAGCCGAAGCATAGCCGCACGACCAAAAACGACCCCTTCCGCCAGAACGAACCAGAAGAAACCAATCTGAGAAGCGGGCAAGAGAGCCTCCTATGTGACCGCACCAACGAAGAACCAAAACCCCCCGGCAGAAATGAATAAATTTTGTTATAAATGTAGTTGTAAATAAATAACACATTATTATTTAAGTTTAGATGCATATTATTTGAGAGCGACATACAAAATTAAATTGTCAATTTTCCTTTAGACAAGTAGGTTTGATCATCAAATTTCGGGCCTAGTGATCTAAATTATTTATCATATGAATATATATAATTTTAATTCTATTCTTAATCAGTTTTATTTTAGTCTTAATTAGATTTACCTAATAATAGTCTCGTAAAATGAATTATGAAAAACTCATGCATTAGAAAAAATTGTGCATTTCTTGTTGATGGATATTGATGTTTAAATGTCCATATAGATATTTATTAACACGGAAAATTTGAAGAACATGATTTCATTGGTTATATTATGCATTATATATTTGGATAGCGATATTGAATTGGCTAAGTAAAATTTATGTATGACATACAAATATTTCAATTAAATATATGTGAACGAAGACACTATAATTCTCAAGGCAAAGAATCCTTTAATAGTGAGGGGATAAAACCTCAATGCTCGTCAATTGTGGTTGTAGAAAATAAATATGAGTTTTCTTTTGCATTGCATAGAATTAAGTCTATCCGATTTCCCCTTTTCACGTTGTATAAGAGATTGTTGTTCAATGTCATAATATTTAATCATAAACAAGGAAAAATAATTATTTAGTGATTAAGAAAAATCAAAATTCCAGAATTTGTTAGCTTCTTATTTTTGTGTGTAAGAGATGACCGAGAATATGTAACCTTAACTTCCACGCTACCACGTATGTTGCATGAGTTTAATTGTAATGTTAATGTGCTACCTCAATATCATATTGTAATCATTTCATAAAGAATTATGAGAAACTGCATTTGTTAACCACGTATCTAATACAAATATCTTTAGCACTTAACACGTATATAACACTTGTCATGGTTAAGGATTTGAAGAAGGGCACACAACATTCATTCTCACACGCGGTCTTCAATGAAATCAGTGAACAAATGAGCGATGCAGGTTGTGAAGAAGATACAGTCCAGATTTATACCCTCATGAATCGAGCCCTCCTGGATAGATATGGATCAGATTTCTTGAGTGTTATTGTGCTAAATTATTTCAAAGAATATATGGAATAAATGTATTTTCCTTTTTCTTATGAATATTACTTTTCATAGATTTAAATATGATTTCTTACAGTGTAGCTGGTTGAACTGTAATCTGCAATCTGTGAGGGCTCTTCACACTTTGTCTTCATACAACAAATCACACTGGTCAATGTCCTCGACCACTCATTCGTAGATAGAGTTGGAAGAGTACACGAGATCGCCTTCCTCTGCGCAAGTTCCCTCTTGCCCACCGTGTTCCCCATTTACATTTAAATATTGAGATGGGCTCCTTTCCTCTCCACAAGTTCCCATTTGCCCATATGGATTCCCCTCTGAATATTGTAGCTGAAACTGCTGCTACGGTACTCCCGCTTTTCCTTACCTGTGTATTCATTCTCTACAAAATTGTTAAGAAGTGTCAAGGTGAGCATGAGACGTTTCCCCCTGGACCATGTCCATGGCCTCTATTAGGGAATCTCCATTAGTTGGGAGATCTCCCTCATCAGTCTCTGGCAGCCCTCGCAAATAAATACGGACCCCTCATGTTTATTCGCCTCGGCTCCATCCCCGCCGTTGTGGTCTCCTCTCCTGCCATGGCCAAAGAGTTTCTCAAAACTCATGATCTCTTCTTCGCCAACAGGCCCACTGTATCCGCTGTAAAATACTTAGCCTACGAGGGCAAAGGCATGGGATATGCCCCCTATGGAGATTGTTGGAGGCAAATGAAAAGGCTCTGCACTCTCGAGTTGCTCACTCTCAAAAGAACCGAGAGTTTCATATCGCTAAGGGAGGAAGAGGTGGCCACCATGATCTGCTCCATTTAGAACGAGAGCGAACAAGGCGCACTATGTGTCGACCTCAGCAAATTTTTCTTCTCCCTTACACTCAACATTGTTAGTAGAATGTCTACCACCAGAACGTTCTCCGACTAAGAATTGAGCGAAGGCCGCAAATTTAAGGAAATACTGGGCGAGATGATGGCTCTCATTGGTGCATTTGTTGTCGCAGATTTCATTCCCCTTCTCAAATACATAGACTTGCAAGGCCTCCACCATTGCATGAAATCCCTCCACCAAATATACGATGAATTTGCTGAGAAAGTGATCGACTACCATTAATCACAGAAGCCAAAAAGCAGAGGAAGAACGTGGTGTAACGTGCTTCCCATACCCAAAACCACTCTGTCGCCCGACAAACTGCAGTTCACATTATTGCTAGCAGAGGTGTACATGGTGCATGCCACATGTACGGTCCAGATAATCCATGCATCGTCGACCAATGAATCATGATCCTTCATGTCTTGTTGCTTGTCAGAAGGGGTTGGGCTTTCCCACATAGTTCACGCCTCTCGGCGTAACAACTTTTAAAAGCAAATAATTAAAACCTAAAAACAAATATATCCTTTACCCTAATTATCCCTCCAAAAGAGTTGTGTCTTTTATAATATTTTAAATCATCCATGTATATGTATTTTATATTACTATTCTCATGTTTTAAGAATAACTTAGGACTATTTTATTTTTTATTTATTTATTTTTAATCTAAGTGATAGGGTTAGGCTTCATTTGAGCCATCTACATTCTACATTCAATCATACTAACTCACATTAATTTTTTTTTTTAACGCACTACTTTCGAGCCATCGAGATCTTCACACATTACGCAAACCACTTAGCTTGCCGAGAAAACATGATATAGTCATGCACTACATACCCAATAATGTGTCAAATGAGTGTCGTAGCATGCAAAATGGAATAGTGTAAGATTTGTACCCTAAAATTATAAGAAGAGCATAGGATAAGGATCTTAAGGGTGAGACTTGCGTGTGTGGAGTGATAATGATGTCTCGTATGTAGTTCCTTAGAATGTCACTTTTTATAGAGAGTGCTTGATATTTACTTCATGGTTGCTTATGTGATTTGTCTTCATTGGGATAGGATAGGACCTGCAAAAGAAAAAAAGTGTAGTCAATGCTCTAGGTAAATACAATTGAACTTTAACTTAAAAATATGTAAAAATGGAAATGCGTATTGGAAAATCTAAACCAAGGGGTTAGAGTACACCTGGAGTGTTGAAAGAGAAAGGGGTAGAAATTTTTTTCCCCGTTTGTAAACCCGATGCATAGGAGCTAGTTGGAGTAACACAAAGGATTTGGGTGTCCTGTCACCAAACTACAGATTTGAGCATCCTGACGCTAAAATTTTTATTTATGTGTCCTGTCATCCTTTGCTTAAGGGAAAGTGTATTGGGAGAGTGGTCTATTTTTCCCTCTAACCGTTAACACTTCCCTATGGATAAGTGCCACTGCAGATGATCACAAACCTGATTTGTAACTTACCTCGGGTGACACAAAGGCTCTAGGCATATCATTAACTCCGCGTATGTCCTAGGTGTCATTCCTTATTTAGTTCCTAAATTAATAGTAAGTTCCAATTAGTAACTAATTGTAATATGAAATTAGATGTGTAAATGTTTAAATTAGTGAAAATTGTCATTGTGCAATCGCTATAACTTCTATATAACTATTTTTTCCCCTAGTAAAGGAGGGCCATGTGGGATACTAGTGCCCAAGAATACTGTTTGTTTTAGGTGCCTCTATCCATGTTGATATTTATCGCCAAGTCTCGTTTAAGGCCCTATTATGTAATTGGTTTTGTTCTAATTACGGTGTCTTTGTTTCTGTAACTATTTTATTTGATTGCTAAGAGGGTGAAAAGGTTCACTCGATCTTTGCCTCCACTTATTTGGGGTACGTAAGATGAACATATGTGAACAAATCCCAAATGACGAAGGATGAAACTAATGTGCACATCTAATATATGAATCGACATGGGAATAAGGATTATGCATGGTAGGTACTTGTAGACACAAAATCATGCACTTTGGGTAATTATCTAGTCCCGATTGCATACTACTACTATTCATATGATTCCTAAGAAAGAAAAGTACTAATTAACCCATGTATTTGGCCACCTTTCTTTGTTTTATGTTTCCACTTTTCATCTTACACCCTTACTTGCTCAGTCTGCCTTTTTATACTTTGGCATTTATCATCCTGGACACCAAATAAGCACAACCAGGATGCCAGTGTCAGGCACCCTCATCCGCTCTGGGAACCCCTGACCCTTTTGTACTTTGTTCACATATTTTGGGTCCTTTATAGTTATTTGGGCATCTTATTTTTTTGGTAGTTGGCCTTTTGGGGTTAATTATGAAATTCAAGCAAAGGAATCATATAAATATAAAGTTATGTGATCATAATAAAGGACCAAGCACTAAGCATTAGCTATCACCACCTAAAGTTGCATCCATCAAGAATCTAAGAGATCCATTGCATTCATTTAGCACCATCTAAGCGACACAAGGTCCGGTTATTCTGCATACACTTCATAGGAGGAAGTTCATTATATTCCATGCACACATTCATTACATTTCTTTACATCTAGCTTACTTGCTCACTATTAAGTGTGACACACACAAGAGCCACCTATGGCATCATTTGCACATACATATATAAAAATACATTGTGCCTAAGATGTACTTTGCAATGCTCATTGTAAGATCACCATTGTGATAGTTGAGGACTTTCTGACCCCTCATTCTACATCTTTCATTTTTAGGATTTGATGTCTATTTGAGGGTTTTGTAGGTCAGTGTTTCATCACAGTTTTCAGCGCCTCCGGTGATTATTGTGCGACCTCAAAGTGACCAAAGGAGAATAATAGTGAATACCTAGTGACCACTCTAAGGAGGTTTCTTGATCATTTCCACGGACCCAGACGCCAAGAAATAGGTCTACAGCACCACAGGCACCCCTGTCCCTCTCCAAGTGCCCCAGTCCAAACTTATTCTTCCATAAGTCCAACTTATTCTTCCATATCTGAATTTTTCGAGCTTGATGTAATGACCGATGCTTCATATTTTCTATTTTTCCATTTGTGTACACCTCCGAATTTTTACGAATCAACTAAGGATTTTTACCTTCTCTTTGCAATTAGGGTCTCATATTGTCCACTTAATTTGGCCTATTTATGTACTTAATTTTTATTCATTTACGGTTCTGATAAGCAATCATATTAGGCACATATTTTTATATTTAGCTTAATCATTTTTGTGAACCTAACCGATCAAACCCTTTTCTTTTGAGTATGTCTTCACCTTATCAAGTCATGAATCAATTGTCTTATCCTTCTTTCATACCCACTAAGTTTTTAGGCATAGTTACTACCATTGTTGATTTCATGCAAGTTCGTACTCAACATCCTCCTCACTTTATTATGCCTCATGATGATCCTTTTATCAATGTAGTAACTACTCACCGCACTCGTCCTCCTACGGATCCACCCATTTCTATTCCACCACCTATCACTTCTTCAGCTCCTCCTACTACTTCTAAGGGATATGATATCATTGAAAAACTTAAGAATACAACGGCCAAAATCTCCCTTTATGACTTATTACGCAATGTGCCTAATTTTCATCAAACATTAGAGGTTTCCCTTCGTTCTATTCATATAGAAAGTGATAATTATTTGGTAGCCTTCACACACCTCATTCAGTCTCTCAAAAAAATTCCATGTGCTATATCATTCACTAATGAGGACATATCGCCATTTGCTAATGACAATCCATGTGCACCTTTGTTTATCGTTGTTATTATTAAGACCACTTCCATTAAATGTTTACTTATTGATAATGGATCATTCTTCAACCTATGTGCTCATTCCCTTCTTAAATAATTGGGTATTAATGATAATCTAATTTCTAAAAATTCTACTCTTATTCGGGGATATGATTCAATTATTCGCACATTCCTAGAAACTACTTCATTACATATTCAAGTCGTGTGTAATACTATTCTCACAGACTTCTTCACCATATATGCTTCATTTCAATTCAATATATTACATGGTAGACCTTGGATTCATGCAATGAAATCGGGTTCCATCCCCGTACACCAATGCGTCAAATTCTTACATGATGGATACAAACATACTATTACTATAGATCCTAAACCATTCAAATTATGTCGCATAGACCCTATTACTTTATGACTATTCCTCCTTCATAGCCTATTCCATATAGTAATATTGATACATATGACATTGGTCAATCTAGCACTTTATAGTCTTCTTCTTCACGCTCTAAGTATTTTGATTATCTCTACTCATACTACTACAATGATTTCCCCCATAGTATCTATTCCATTGAACATTACTTGCTCCACCTGTTGAGGATCCTCCTGCTCCTACATCTAGCCCTCCTCCTACCAATATCCTTGACACAGCTATACAACATGACAATGTCAACATAGATGATTGTGACAATTCTTATTCATGACAAAGTTGACATTATTGAACTTGCTCGATGAAACATTGGGCAAGATTGGTTTCACTCCTATTGATATAGATGAATCCTATTTGAATGTCACTTTCATGGCTAATGGTCTTAATGATTAACAATTAAATACCACTCCTACTAATGTTATGGTACTTTATCACGGGTTTATCCATACCTTGGACATTGTTTCACCCTCCCCTAAGAAGTCTGCATCTACACCACCTTCATTCACATGCACGCTCTTAGTCAACAAATCTTATTGAAATCATATTTCAGTGGATCATACTTTCTCCAATACTATTTTTGCATATGAAATCTTAGCTAGGCTTGGATTGACGCTTAATGATATTCTATCGCTGCCTCACTCACCACATCTCTATCATGGATATTTTCACATTACAACTACCTATGGTCTTCATGTTTTTCATCTAGCAGTCTTCATCGCATGTACCCCTCATACTTCTCCACTGATACTCAGGAAATCTTGGATTTACTATATTTGGGAACTTTAGACTCCAGTCACACTTCTATCACTTTTCCCATGTCATTTGATAATGTTTCTATTAGTAGTGATTCATCTCCTAGACATTCTCAAAATCTTACTCGTTGGTATGCACATGGGTGTCCACCAACACCTTTCACCAATGAATAATATGCAATGATCGTGTAGACCTTACGTCGTAATGGCTCTTTCTATGACCCCCTCATATTATTTCCTATCAAGTCTCCAACACTCGCTCCATTTAGCTTCAATCAGGATAATGATGATCTTCTAGACAGTGGTACTTGATCATACTCATCACCACATACTTCGGGGGGCATCACATTGATCTCACCCCCCTAACATCACCAAACATCTTAGTTTATCATCTATACTTCCACATATCGACACACACATATTAAAACATTCTAGTATCATCATTTCTCGATGACTTACTCTTGTGCTTTGGTTCACACTTGATTGTTGAGGTCATACTATACACATGAACCTCAAACACAACATAAAACACACAAAACACAAAATACAATACACACTTCACATCTCACATATTCATCTCCTTCTCACAAAATTTACTTTACACATCTAGGATATATCTTTTTGACATCTACTTTCACATGCTGCAGTCATTACCCTATGACACACTCTAGTTCCATGGTCCATACTTGACTGCTGAGGGTATACATCTCTAATGGACCTCACCAAACTGTTGTGTTTACTCACACACTCACTCACACACTTACACCCTACACTTTGCACTTTAACGATCACATCTTTCTAATACACACATTTTAGACCATTTCCTGATGATGCACTCTCATTTATAGTTCATTCTTGACTCACTTGAAGGGGCATAAATAAATTAACCTCATCTCATACATACACATCTAACTTTGGGGCACATTTCTCCTATCATCCACATTATTTTCCATTTTGTCTCATCCATAGCATACTGCATATCTTGGTCACATTTACTTTTAATTACATTTACTTGTTACATGTTCACTTTATTACACATGCTAGATAGATATATTGTATGTCATTATATTTCTCATATGCACATGCACATTCACTTTCCTCTCTAGTTATGATCACAGATTCTACAGATCTACACACACAACATGGATGTTTGATGCAGTACCTATTACCAGTCCCACATAGTCTCTTGGGGCATCCACTTTTGTACATTACATGTGCTATTGTTTCATTTTATTTCATATCACACTACTTTCTTGGATTATAAACATTTTGACATACTTTTTATCTTTCTAGTATGTTCACGGGTGCTTCATGTGTAACATTTGTTTTGCATGCCTATTTCTTTTACCATAGTTGTCGATTACATTACTTCTCATTGTTTACCACTATCTCGTGGGATTTTCCTTTGTCTTGTGTGCATGTTGTCTTCTTTAGGATTCATTGGAATTAATTTTCTTGTGAGATCGTGAGTGGTGTCCCATGTTTTCAACCCATTTTTCATGGTCTACATTGTCTTCTTGTGTGTTCACATTCTCTTCTTGCATCTTAGCTTACATATTGTATTTTTAG
Organism: Taxus wallichiana var. yunnanensis; assembly: GCA_018340775.1. NCBI lineage: Eukaryota > Viridiplantae > Streptophyta > Pinopsida > Cupressales > Taxaceae > Taxus > Taxus wallichiana. Next base: position 635,896,046 of record CM031234.1, read on the forward strand.
CATACATTTTTTCTTCTATATGTGTGTTTTTATTTTCTTATAGTAACACTTGTCTCCTAGCCAATTTGTTTGCATGTGCCTTGGTTTCTACAAAGCACATTCCTTTCCCCCTATAGGGCACAATTTAAGCATAGCGATTAGTCCTTCTTTAGGCCGCATACTTCTTCAACGATGTTGATGGTCCATCACATGAACCCCAAATGAGGGGGGAATCATTCGGGTGAATCAGACACCCCATAAAACATTATAAATTCATTACACAACACATGAAAATACCGATACAACAATTTTTTTGGCTTCGGGGTTCGAAATAAAGCTTGGGTCCTTATCACAACATGACCCTTCCTGGATTCATGTAACCAGGGGGAAATTACACAACGATTGGTAGTTCAACGCAGTCTACATAAATCCACACAACATATTTTTGAGGCACACAAATCCTTAGCATTGACATTTATACACACCATCTCTAGTGGTGTTCTACATTACGGGAAGTGGTTAAAGGTTGGAGGATAACACTAGACTTTTCTCCCTAGACTTCTTCCATACATTGGCATGAAATTGCCCCAAAAAATCATGGAAGGTACAACTAGCATGATTCACCTGAAAAATCATTCATCTACACCATCTTCATGATTCTTTCTACAAGATTTCCTCGTCAAGGATCAGTGCACATGTTCCTTTTTCACATTTTCATATTTTACATACTTTCCTTACACACTTTTTACATATTGTGATCATATACATATGTATTTGACTACTTGTTTGTCTTCTCTTTTGCGAAGTCCATCTCAGTATGGGAAGAAGTAGTCAACATCATACAATAACATCGACATCAACAATAGGCACATCGCGATATCTACACATGTGTTTCCTCCCTAGGTTCATTTTCATCACCACTTTTTGCATTTTCTCCTCCTTAGCATCCACGCTTCACACTTTTATCACTCCACGCTTTGTCTTGTCCCTCGGCATGCTCTTTCTACATCAATCTACATGGTTATCAGGTACACATCTCTATCTACTTTATGTTACCAAGATTTCCACTCACCAACATAAAGTGGGGGAAAATATAGACAAAAAATCACGCACTTTGGGTAATTATCTAGTCTTGATTGTATACTACTATTCATATAATTCCTAAGTAAGAAAAGTACTAATCAACCCATGTCTTTGACCACCTTTCTTTGATTTATGTTGCCACTTTTCAACTTACACACTTACATTCTTAGTATTCTTCTTTTATACTTCAAATTTATCATCCTGAGACACCAACGCCCAACTAAGATGCCAGCATCAGTGCCCTCATCCCCTTTTGCACCCTTGACCCCTTTGTACTTTGTTCACATCTTTTGGGTCCTTTCTAGCCATTTGAACATATTATATTTTTGGTAGTCGGCCTTTTCGGGGTTAATTATGAAATTCAAGAAAAGGAATCATATAAATATAAAGTTATGTGATCATAATAAAGGACCAAGCACTAAAAATTATCTATCACCACCTAAGGTTACATCCATCAAGCATCTAAGAGCTCCATTGCATCCATCTAACACCATCCAAGGGACACAAGGGATGGTTATTCTGCATACACTTCATAGGAGGGAAGTTCATTCTATTCCATGCACACATATATTACATTTCTTTACATCTAGCTTACTTGCTCGCTATTAAGTATGACACGCATAAGAGCCACCTAGGGCATGATTTCCATACATACACACATAACTACATTGGGTCTAAGATGTAGTGTAACGATCAGTTATAATATCACCATTGTGGAAGTTGAGGACAGTCTGACCCCTCATTCTACATCTTCCTTTTTAAGGATTTGATGTCTATTTGAGGTTTTTTCAATTCATTATTTCATTCCAAGTTTCCAGCGACTCCGGTGATTATTGTGTGACTCGAGAGTGACCAAAGGTAAATAATAAGGAACAACTAAGAACCACTCGAGGAGGTTTCCTAATTATTTTTGTAGACCCATGCACATAGAAATAGGTCCAACATGCCCATAGGCATCCCTGTCCCTCTCCAAGAGCCCCAATCCAACTTATTCTTCTAGATATTTATTTTTCTGAGCTTCGGTGCTACGGTCACTGCTTCGTATTTTCCATTTTTCCAGCTCTATACACCTTCAGCATTTATGTTAATCAACTAAGGATTCTTACCCTCTCTTTGCACTTAGGGTCTCATATTTACTAGCTTAATTTTCTTGGGCCTATTTCTGTACTTAATTGTTTGTTTATTTATTACAACACTAGTAATCGATTAGGGACATATTTTCAGATTTAGCTTAATTAGTAACTTGGTTTAAGAAAAAAAAAGAGGAAAATCCTAGCATACGAGTGTTAGTTACAAACAAGTAATGTACACTGAAATAGAAACTAGTAAATACATATAGAAAAACAAAAAATAAGGACTCAATGAGTAGCTGATTGCATACATGGTACACAACTCGGGATGTCACAAAATAATCGAACCATCAATGTTTGTGCAAATAAGGTAAAAAGAAAACATAGGGCATAGCACAAATAGTGACAAACAAAGTGCAAGTAAATCAAATAACCATGATTGGAAAGAATCCTCAAGGTAAATGGTACACATGAAGCACTGTTAGTATCTTAGGGAAGATAAATAGTATGTGACAATGTAATATCTGAATATAGGAATGAAAATGTGAAATATAACAATGATGGAACTGATAGTGGGACTTGTAATGGACAAGGATAAGTATCATACATCTGTACAACCCGTAAGTGACCTACATTCACATAAAGAGACCACCTCAACACACATGCATGTATGAAAAATGATAAAACATACTATAAATCGTAGTAACATGATAAACAAAGGTGCAACATATAGTAGTATAAGCAAGGAAGAATGCATCCAATCAAGATATAAGCTAATGTTTTTTTGAATTTTGATTGTAAATATGTGAAAGAAAACCAACTAAAAGGGATGAATAAGGATGCACCTTGGTGTGTGTGTGTGTGTGTGTGTAAAGTGACATCCATATCATGAAACCCTCTACATTCAAGTATGAACCAATAACTAGAGTGTGGCATCAGGTGGTGTGGGGGAATTATGATGCTCCCAGATTTGAATGTCAAAATGATCTATGTAATGAGAGTATGAGGCAAGGGGCCGCGATCAGCTGATGTAAAATAACTATACATGTGAACATGATCTAGGATCCGATGGTCACAAGAGAGTGCATGAGGCCAAGTATATGAAATAGGTCTAGATTGAGGACATGGAGAAATAGAGTGTAAAACATGTCCAGATGGATTATGTGAAGCATGTGACCTATGTAAAGAATTACACCTATGAGGCGGGTTATGCGATCTATAGTAGTGACATGGTGATGAGTGGTCGTCATATGAAAAATAAATTGAGATGGATGTGAAAAATGTGTCATAAGAGGAGAAAGGGCTTGAGATACCATAGGATGTGTTAAAGATAACGAGCCATGATGAATAGGAGAAGATGCACTAGAATTATGAACAATCGACATGGGATGGCTAGAGGAGCCAATGACAATTAAGATGTCAATGGTGGGATGCCTTGAATAGTGATAAGATGTCACTCGTGGATAAACTTAAGGCACAAAAAAAAAAAAAAAGTACGGATTTGGAATCCCAGGCTAATGGATTCCTAAGAGCATGTCATAATGTGAAACAATATATTCAATAGTAAATGGTATAGAAATAGTAAGAGGCCTAATAGTAATGGGAAGAATAACATGGCCATCGTATGGGAGACACATGTGTCGTCTGAAATAGAGGGAAGGCAATGGACCGCAGAACTATGTTGAGCATGCATTAGATTTAAATTTAGGATGCACCATAACATTTTTGACGACATGGGTCCCAACAGAAGCATCGATATGTAATCTATGGGAGGGGAATGATTTATCCAAAAATTTAGGCCAAAATTCTACTGACTTCGGACCCCTATAGGATTATTAAAGTTTATTGATATAATTACTCATTTTAAGTAAATCAAATCAAAATAATACAATAATGAAAACACATTGCACATGGATTGATTACGGAGTTTGGAAATAGCCTATGTCTCCGAGTTCTTTTAAAATCATTCCACTAGTCAAAACTTGTAAGTACAATATAGTTTCTTACAATAAAACCTAATGGAACTTTTAACTTGCCTAAATAGCACTCCATTCCTTCGAAGAACACTGGTGATTAGTTAGAAAATGTCCTCCACCTTCCTGGCGCACCTGCAAGATGTGTGGCGCTATGGGCCTATTAGGTAGTTTTCACTATTTCCCAATTTTACAATTTGGCTACATAAAATAGGTCTTATCTCCCACAAAATAATTGCCAATATATAATAAATAGGACTTAAATACACAAAATATGCCTTCTTAAAAATAAGGATTTACATATTCTTGGAAGATTTTCTTTCTATCCTCCTCGAGATCCAAGAATGAGCTTTTGTGTTGTGTGTTTAGAGGAGAGGGTTTAGGTCCCTTTAATAATGGTAGAGGGCCCAAAAATTTGTGATTAAATACCTTGTATCTTCATTGTACCTGAAAGCCATCTTGGGTGGCGAATTGGTCAAGGCGTGGGCTTTGTGGAGGAAGGTAAGCGGTTTGAATCCCATTCTCGCCATCCTGATTTTAGCCTCGGCCGTTGCAGGCCTGTCTGAGCTCCTTGGCTGTGCCACAACCCATCCTCCACCTTGACACATCGTGTCCCTTCTACGTTCACAGTCCACGTGCCTATGAGTTTACCATCCTCTTTTACCGCGTCTTTCTCCCATGCCGAGTCATTGAATGAGCTAAGTTCCTTCACTATTCACTGTGAACTCACTGCATTCCCCAAGATTTCGCTATCACCACGTACCCCGCATCTTTTCTGTGAGTCCAAGCCGAGCTCGAGGTGTTTGTGGACTACCTAGTCATTCGGCCATTCTTTTTCCATGGCGACGTGATATGGCTTATCCCATATCGATCGGGTGAGCTAATAAGATAAGCCTAAAATAGCCTTTGGCCAACTATTCACACTGTGTCTATGGGACACATTTCCACTTTTTCCAGTCAAGGTAATCCAATTGCCGAGTTGGTGGCATAGCTCGGTCAATACACCCAAGGCTTGGTCAAGTAGCTCACCATTAGTGCAATGCATAGTTCAAATCTCCAACGTAGCAATATAATTAAGTGAATGGCTCGATTCATAGATCGCCTAGAACTAGCCCTTGCAATGCAATTACAACTCGCTCCATGGCTTAGGATCCAACTCACCGAATTGGCTAATGAAGTAAGTGGTGGTCTAAGGAACCACCACGTTGCATTTTTTTTTATCGGTGACGAATATGTCGATATTGAGTGTCAAAGACTGGAGGTCCACCCAAACTTGACCTATGCCTGATTCCACTTTGTCATGACTTTCAAGTTAATCCAATCCCATCAAGGATTGACTTCAACTTTTATTAATCACCATTTGCTCGTACAGACTCCATTTTCTACGTTCATATAGTCGATAGAAATCCCTCGGAGAGATCTTCCGAACTGTAACAATCCTGTGAGATTTAGGGAACATTTTGTCCTCGTATTTTCCTCCTCGTATCACACCTACCTAATGGGAAAGTCTTTTTGTCCCAAAAGATCATATCTCCACTCTTGGATCATGAACCCTATCATTTGAAGAGATCATGCAACCGATACCATAGTCTCTAAACTATTGCTTCTTCAATAAGACACTTGGTTCGATTGCTAGGACTCGTGGGTTATGGTCTCACCATGTTTCTTCCTTTTTCTTGATTACCACATCTTCCCTCTAGGGGTCTTACACTTCGACAATTTTTGATGCTTGTACTGCCACATTTTCCTGCTAAGGTCTTACTCTTCAACAACACAGGAGGAATATACTGCTACATCTGCCCTCTAGGGGTCTTACACTTCAACAACATATAGTTTTCACGGAAGTAGATATTACAACATCGCCCTCTGGGGAATTACACTTCGACAACAACTATAAACATGTACTCTTTTGCATCTACCCTTCGAGTGTGTCTTACACTTTAGCAATACATAAACATCACCACATCTTCCCTTTAGGGGTCTTACACTTCGAAAGATGTCACATCCATGATGATCAACTACCAATCCGATGCACTGGTCCACAATGCCTCTACACGCAATGAAAATCAGGTGACACCAATGAGCTCAATTATCTCGCACAAAGGCTGAAAAATCTCCAAACTTATAAAGATGGTTAAAAATCATGTATCTAAGATGTAACAAGAACTCAAAAGTTGATTAGGAGATATAATGGAGTAATCCAAATATAAATGCAAGAAAAATACTGAGTATGGTGAACCTGTCCCTCAACCTATCCCACCAATCTAGACTCTAATTTCCCAATTTCAAAGCAATAAAAATATGTGAATATTTCCCACAAAATTCTCTGAATAATTCTACATGCTTTCAACAATTACAACTATGCAAATGTAAATCTATCCAACTCACATGAGTTTACATTTTCCATATTAAAATAGAATGGAATCATATGTGGTTCAATTGCGGATAGATCAAAGGTTGATTCTTTTTAACTAGTGGTTTAAAAACTTCTTTTACCTTATAGACCAAATTTTTCTTACCATGCATCGGATGGCTTGTTGGGTGAAGTTTCCAACAGTTATCAACCATGTGTCCACTCATACGAAAATGAGTGCAATAGTTCCTCTTTTTCTCCTGCTTCTAAGGTGAGGAATTCTTCTTACCATTTCTCACTTGTTTTCCATGAGATTGGTTTTTCAACTCATCTGGAAAATGCTTTTGTAAAAAGGTTTTCCTCTTCCAACAAAAGGCTATAGAATGATTAGTACCTCCACAAAACGTGCATGGAAAAGCATTCATCATATTTTGTATATCATACAAAAGAGTGGATCCTTAGAATGTTTACCTTGTTTCCCAGACTTATGATTATGATAAGAAATAGGAGGTGGAATTTTGTTACCTCTTCTCTAAACTTTCTTACCATTCCCATTCTATTGTGCTAGTGGGGTATACACTTTTCTATTGGAAGCTCGTCTTCCTCCAGCGTTCTTAGATGTCTCTCCAATTTCCTTTCCCACACTAGAATAACCCAAACCTACATAACGAGGATGATCCTCAACCTGTATTGGGTTAGTCATACCTTGGTTGTTCTTACCAAGGCCAATTCCGTTAAAACCCATTTTATCTAACAATTTAGATCCAATGCCTCTAGTGTATCTTTCAAAACCACCAAAACAATTTTTCTGAATTTGAATCTGAATGGGATGAGGAATTTGATGGTGACATACTTACAGTGCATTCATCAGTCATCTTTTCTACATCTGTAGTCAAGGGTATCTCCCTTTTCTACTCACCATTCTACAATCTTTCCAAGAGCTCATCCTTGGCTTACATTTCCAATTTTATTCGAGCATTCTCCTCTTCTAAGGAGTAATACATGGATCTTAGGAGAGAGTTCTCTTCTGGATCTAGTGATTATATGCTTCAATTTCCTTGAGTTTAGCTTGTTTCGACATTCTGCCCATAGTGCACCTATACCTATTCAACCACTGAACTAATTGCACCAACTTGAAGCAATCACACTATTAATATGATTCACTTTGAAAGCAAATATCAAGTAAAAACCATCTCGATACCAACTTGATCCGAAAAACCCTAGTCCAAATTTTTACCGACTTTGGACCCCTATAGGCTTATTAAATTTTTCTGATATAATTAATCCTTTTAAATAAATCAAATCAAAATAATGCAAGAATCAAAACACATTGCACATGGATTGATTATAGAGTTTAGAAATAGCCTATGTATTTGGGTTGTTTCAAAACAATTCCACTAGTCAAAACTTGTAAGTATAATATAGTTTCATATAATAAAACCTAATGGAGTTTTTAACTTTCCTAAATAGCACTCCAGTCCTTCAAAGAACACCGATGATTAGTTAGAAAACTTCCTCCACCTTCTGGTGCACTGCGCAAGTTGTGTGACGCTATGGGCCTATTGGGTAGTTTTCACTATTTCCCAATTTTACAATTTGCCTATATAAAATAGGTCTTATCTCCCACAAAATAATTTCCTATATATAATAAATAGGACTTAAACACACAAAATATGCCTTTTAAAAATAAGGCTTTACATATGCTTGGAAGCTTTTCTTTCTATCCTCCTCGAGCTCCAAGAATGAGCTATCATGTTGTGTGATTAGAGGAGAGGGGTTGGTCTCTTTTATAATGGCAATGGGCCAAATTTTTTGATTAAATCCCTTATCTCTCCTTTTCCCACGTGCTTGACTTGGTTAGCGAGTCGGTCAAGGCATGGGCTTTGTGAAAGAAGGTAAGTGGTTTGAATCCCACTCCCATCATCTTGCTTTTAGCCTCAATTATTACAGTCTTCGAGCTCCTTAAATGTGCCACGACCCATCCTCCACCTTGACACGTTGTGCCCTTTTTCGTTCATCATCAATGTGCCATGAGCTCACCATCCTCACTTTGTCACTTTTTCCGCTTCCAGAGCTCTGCACGCCATGTCACCCCCTCTTTCGTTGTTCCCACGCGAAGTCATTGAGCGAGCTCATGTCCTTTATTTTTCATTGAAAACTTTTTCCATTCCCCATGATTTCGCCATCGCCTCGTGCCCTTGTGTCTTTTCCATGAGTTCAAGTCGAGCTCGAGGTGTTGATGGACTGCCGAGTCATTCGGCCATTCTTTTGGCATGATGAGGGGATATGGCTTATCCCATAGTGATCGGGTGAGTGATAAGATAAGGATAAAATAGCCTTGGCCAGCCATTCACACTATGGAAATGGGCCACACCTCCACTTTTGTTGGTCAAGGTAATCGATTGCCAAGTCATTGACATAGCTCGGTAAATACACCCAAGGCTCGGTCAAGTAGCTCACCATTAGTGGAATGCATAGTTCAACTCTCAAACATAGCAATATAACTCGGTGAATGGCTCGATTCATAGGTCTCCTAGATCATGCCCTTGCAATGCAATTACAACTTGCTCCATAGCTTGGTATCCAACTCGTTGAGTTGGCTAATTGAGTAAGTGGTGTCAGAAGCCACGTGGTGGCTTGAGGACCCACCACGTGGCATATATTTTTTCGATCGCCGATGAACATGTTGATATCGAGTGTCAAAGACCGAATGTCCACCCAAACTTGACCTCTGCTGATTCGAATTTTCCACTTTTTCATGACTCGCTAGTTGACTCGGTCCCATCTAGGGTTGACTTCAACTTTGACTAGTCACCATTTGCACGTATAAAATCCATTTTTACTTTCGGATAGTCGACGGAAATCTCTCGGAGTGATCTTAGGAGATTTAGGGAACATTATGTCCTTTGTATTGTCCTCCTGATCAATGATGTGTGAAAATAAGCATCACCGAAAGTGATAGGAGGTGAAGAAAATTGGTAGCACCAAAAGAAATCCAAGGGATGATATGAAGAATCGGGAGTAGGAACTACATGACAGGGTATGATTAGAAGAGGACTCGGGGCCGAATTTTCATGTTTAGGTAATGGGTCATGGAAGATTTTTAACTTGCCATTTTCATTGGTATATTTAGAACTGGAAGTAGTGCATTCAGCAAATTGGATATAATTATTATCAATGTGAACTTGAATCAAATGGATAATATTGAAACACGTATCAATAGAATGGCCATTATATCTATGGTAATAATAATGTGCATGCTCATCAAACATCCTCACATGGGGCATATTATGAATAATACTCAAGAGGTTACGGAAGAGAAATCAAACTTCTTTTAATGAGTTGGGGAAACAACATATGGGTAAGATAAGACAATTGAGTAAATATACAATGAATGGCTTGATCTGAATCCTATGAGGTTAACAAACAACATTGATAATAGGCTTAGCATCATTAGATTTGGGTCTAAAGGGAATCTTTCTTGGAAATTTAGAAGAGAAATGATTAGAAGTATTAGAACCATATTTGAGTTTTCCCAAAGAAAGTAACTTAGTCTCATGAGTCTTCAAGGTATGGCATAGATGGTCAAAGGAATGATAGGAATAAAAAAGAACACATTCTTGCAAAGGAGGTAAAATACTTTGAATAAATAGATCTTGTAATTGATTCAACTAATACATTGTTCATTTTAGAAATATTGTTCTTGTAACACAATACATAATCACTAAGATGTTCATTAGATCCTTGTTTAATTTTATCCATTTGTGCATAATATATTTTTATTCCAATATTCATAGAAAAATGAGCTAGAAAAAAATCAGCAAGAGTAGTAAATGATTTAATAGAATGCAAGGAAAGTCATAAAACCATTGCAAAGCATAATCCTATAAGCTCCTAGGAAACAACTTGGTCAAGAGGGTGTCATCACATGTATAATCTAGGAAAAAAATATAAAAGATCTAATATGTTGTAGGGGATATCCATGGTTATCGAATAGAGGAAATTTTTGTGAAGCAAAATTTAGAGGGAGTGGATAAGAAAAAATTTCAGGTGCAAGAGGACTATGAAGAAGAAATAAAGAATCAAGGGATGGGGATGAAGAAGAAGTAGCATGTTGCAATTGATATATTTATGCTTGTAAATCATGATAAAGAGACTCTAAATCATGGGTGTCAGAAGAAGAATTAGGATGAATGTGGGAAATGAGAGGAGAAGAATAATGAGTAGAAGGGGTAGGAATAGTCATGTGAATGGTGGAGACTCCAAGATTGGAAGGAGAGGAAGAAAGTGGGATAGAAGAAGTAGTAGTATTAGATAGTGCTAAGGTACAAGTCATACTATTATGGGTAACATTATCATGGGCATGTTGGGAAGCTAATAGAGCATCAAGGATATGTAGAACATGGGTTATATTATCATGCATTGTAAAGTGGAAATTGGTAAGGGAATCCAATTGGGCTTGATCAACATTGGTATCTTCATCATAGGAATTTTCATTGTCGGATGCTTTGATGTCCTTGAGAGGGATCTTCTTGGAGTTCTTATGAATGTTTTCGTTAATGGGTTTAGTCATGGGAGAAGGATGGTGTTGAGTGGATGGGGCAAGCTCTATATAGGTTTGGGATCCAAAACAACCACTACATGTAATGGGCATGAAAGGAGAGATCCAAAATGGGCATGTAAGAGATTGAGTTCACAAAATAATTTAATAAAATATAAATCTAAGATAATGACAGGGGATAATTTTAGCGGTGAATATTCGTAATATGGCGAAAATTTCATTTTAGGAAAATTTGAAAAGGTGAATTATTCGGAGTGGGTCGGTGTCCTGTTCGCCTAAAATATATAGTATATTTTTTTGGGGTCGGCTTCACCTTCATTTGAAAACATCTCCTATAAAAACCTAGGTGATTCGCCGCGTAGTATACCTCAAGTAGCTTACCAAATTACCAATACTGTGAAATTTGAACTCGCATACCCTTGAGCACCAGAGATTCATATTACTGTTAGCCTGTGATTGTTGACGTGCGACAAGAGCAGTACATGCATCTTGATGACGCGACAAGAGCTGTACTGACGCGCGAAAAAGGTGTTCTGACGCGCGACCAAGGAAGTGTTGACGCGACTTGGGCAAAGAAGTGACGCGCGACAGAGGAAGTATTGACGCGTGACTTGGGCAGTGTTGACGCGCGACAGTATATTAAGAGAGTGGACGCGCGACCTCAGACAGTGGATGCGCGACAAGACCTCAGACTGGACAGAGTCGCTACTTGGTTCTTTTGCTGATGCAGGACTCTTTTCAGAATAATGGAAGGTGCCAGCTCAAAGAATATGAATAACCTAAAAGTAAGTAAGAAATCTCAGAAATCACTCTTCAAGTATTTTGGAAACTCTGCGGATACAGATATTGTAAATACCAATCATATAGATGCCACCACAGAGAATCAAAATACTGACTGTGTGGAAGGAATTATTGAGGTGGACATGCATTCTGCACAGTATCAAAGTCAAACAAATGAAACCTACGATAATATGCCAGATCTTGAAGATATTGTTCCTATTGGGGTGCAACTGGAAGTGCAACTAGATATCACAGATACAAACACTCAAAGAAAATGGAAGACAAATCAAAATCAAACTCCGGTCCAAGAAAGAGGAAACCGGTGATTGTGATATTGCTCAAAATTCTACTAAAAAAGTAAAGCATTAAAAACGAACAAGAATATGTGGACCATTGGCGGGACATACAAGTTTGATTGGGCGAATAAATTTCATTTATTGAACTCCGTACAATCATCTAATTATGAAGAAATCCCATCTGAATGTACATGTAAAATATGTACGTGGAAATTGGGAAAGCAACAAAAAATGCAACTGAAGCTTGGACACTATAGAAAAACATTGTGGAAAACAATATTTAATTGTAACAGGGGCGGATGGCCAGAAAATCAAAACTCATAGGTGGAAAACTGAAAAAGAATGCCATGTTAGATATGTAGTGGAATATGAGGTAGAGCAAAAAAAACACAGACATCTGTTGGAAAAGGGAGGAACGATCACATCGCATATTGGTAAGATGAAAGAAACAAATCTACATGCAAAATTCATACAATTCTCTACTCTTTTTCAAATACTTAAAAAAGGAAGAGCGATTTCAGATTTCCTCAATTTCAAAGTTTTGTATCAATTTAACGGAATGTTGAATGTACCTCAGTCTCATTGGTCTGAGAGTAGTGGATGGGAAATGGCAAAATGCCTCTCGATGATAGAGAAGGAAGATTTGAAAGAGAATGTAAAAAAAACAAACTTTATCTCTCTTTGATTGATGAAGTGACAAAGATCGACAACACTTTGCATGGGTATGTATCCACATCTATACTTTAGAAAATCATATAAGGACACCTCATCTGTTGGGTGTTATGAAAATGGTTGAAAACTGCAATGCCGAAAACCTATATAAAATAGTTGTTTCTCATTTGAAAGATGTTGCTGGTATGACTGATTATGAAATTGCTACGAAGTTGGTATGCGTTGGAGCAGATGGTGCATCTGTCATGCAGGGTCACCGAACAGGGCTCTGTGTTAGATTACAAACAACAATGGCCCCATATATGCTACCAATTCACTGTATGGCTCACAGAATGAATTTAGCGTATAAAATGGTAAGCAACCACGAAAATGTTGCTAAATTAGAAGACCTTATAAGAGAACTTCATGCCTATATGTCAAGCAACCCAAAGCGTTTTCTCGAGTTCCAAAAATTTGCAATTGGAATTACAGATGGCAAAAAACTTCTGAAGGATGTGGAGACTAGATGGATCTCTTTGTATGAACCTACATGCAGAGTTCGTGAGGAGTATCCTTCATTGGTTGGTTTCATGCACAAATACCGTCATGAAGTTGATAGGGCGAGGGACTTATTGTTCCATTTAACTGATTTGGAGACATTGCTTACATTGGTTGGTATTCTTCCAATGTTAAAGGAGATCAATACACTGATGAAGCATGCACAGGCAGATTAATCTATATTGTGGATTTTATACGGATGAGGAAAATGGTATGTCAAAGTCTTGATATATTGTACTGTTCCAATGATAGTTTTGATGCACCTGTTTTTGAAAATTGGAGAGATTTATTAGATCTTAAAAATCCTAACACCTTTTTGAGATTTAATATCCACGATCACCTCTGCATCACTGTTAATGGGAGGGAAATACCTGTGCACATTTTGTAAAAACGTCAAGCTATTACAGGATCGGAACGAGAAGATGTTCCCGTGACACGTAATTTGTTTGAGTCTATTATAGTTGAAACAAGAATAAAGCTTAAAAATTTTTCAGAAACCTTGTCATCAGAAATTAGGGAACGTTTCTGTAAAGATAAAATTCTGGAAGCCATGGGTGTGATGAATCCTAATTTTTGGAATACTGAAGGTGGCCGTGCAGACTTTGTCAGTAAGCATTTCCATAAATCAATGGGTACAATAATGGAACAATTTACAAAGATGTCAAAGCTCAAGGATGTGGAAATCAAAGGTATACTGAATGCCGATTTATTAAAGTCTCAGTCAACAAATTTTGCAACAACAATGAGGAACCAATATAAGAATTTAGATCAACCTTCTGAAAGTGGTGCTATTACAAGGCTGTGGCGAGGAATCTATCAAAGTTCTATTTTACAAGAAGATATCAGTGAATATTTCAGATTATATGAGTTATGCCAAACAATGATTTTGGGGTCTATGGAGGATGAAAGGGTTTTCAGTGCATTGTCATTTATAAAATCAAAACTGAGAAACAGGTTGGATAAAAATCTGGAAAGCTGCATGAGGTGTTATGTTTCTCGATACTCCATTGAAACCTTTCCGTTAAACGAGCAATTGCGCCTTGGAATTCCCTTTGCGAAAGAAGAAGTGTGAATAATACAGCTACAAGTACAAATATTCCCAACCTTGAGAGTGTAATTGGCTCTTTGTCACATTCTACGAAAGACAACATCGACTTTGATGAAGCTATTGATAATGGATTGTTTCAACTTTAAACAGTATCTTCTTTATCTATCTTTTATCTTTATCATTAAAGATGTTACAGTCTATATACTAAAAATGTCGTGCAATTCACCCATCTATCTACTAATACATTTCTCGTGTTGGGTTTTTTTAAACACAGATCTAGCTCATTACCAAAGTGCAATGATGATTTCAACTTTAAGGAGGTATCTTTTTCCCCTTAATCTTATTGTTTGTTACTATTCATTTTTTCAGCTTTGGTTATCATTAAAGATGTTACAGATGTGTGTATTTACATTTAGTTAAATACAATATTTTTACTTTTTAAAAATGTGGGTTGACATCCGTCCGAGGAAGTCACTTCTGGGATGACAATGTCGGAGTAACTCACCCACCTATCTACTAATCCATTTTTTGTGTTGAATTTTTTTTAAGACAAAGATCTAGCACATTACCGGTGATGATTTCAATTTTAAATAGGTATCTTCTTCAACATAATTTTATTGTTTGTTACTATTCATTTTTTCAGCTCTGGTTATCATTAAAGATGTTACAGGTGTATGTATTTACATTTAGTTAAATACAACATTTTTACTTTTTGAAAACGTGGGTTGACATCCGTCAGGAAGTTTACTTCTGGGGTCGACAATGTCAGGCAACTCACCCATCTATCTACTAATCCATTTTTTGTGTTGAATTTTTTTTAAGACAAAGATCTAGCACATTACCGGTGATGATTTCAATTTTAAATAGGTATCTTCTTCAACATAATCTTATCGATTGTTACTTTACATTTTTTCAGCTCTTGTTATCATTAAAGACGTTACAAGTCTAATTCTATATATTTACATTTATTTAAAGATATTGTTGGTCTATATATTTAAAGATGTTGCTGGCACTTCTCAGGAGTCAGGACTGACAATGTCAGGCAACTCACCCCTATATCATATCATCACCATATCATTATCATATCCTGAGTCCTGACACTACAATTATTATTAATACAATTATTTATCTAATTTTAAATTTATTAAAACAACTTCGTTTTTAAAATAATTCATAATTATATCATTACAATTCTATCCATTCTAATCATATCGTTACAAGTGTAGAGAATAATTATCTTAAAACAAGTTCAAAAGTCTAGAGGAGAAGAATTACTGTGCTTGATGATAAATCTACGTCCACATTAAATTGATCATCGTCTTTCATCATCATCTATCATTAATTATCAATTATCATCATTCATCATCTACGTCCACATACAATTCATGACAACTCAAGTAAACAAGAAACATACATATAATTCATGATAATCACCATTTAATGCAATTAAAATTAAAGATTGTATATAAATCCATATAATTAAATTCAAAAACCATAGTACATACTCAATTGTAGAAGTTTTCAAATTCAATATTTAAAGTTTCCTCAATAATAAAAGTTTCTAATTTTCAAAACCATCTCTTTCTTTATCCAATTCTACTCTACACTCTTCCCCAACGGCTTCTTCCACTGTGGCTGTACCTCCTTCCCCAAAACAAGAAATCTCCATGCGACAACAAATTTGGATCAGCTGCAGCGTTCAAACTATCCCGTTGCCAATAATTTTCATAACGACTAATAATCTCATTGATAAGAACCTTAGCCCTTCTCTCCCATTCTATAAGCTGATTCATATGAGGAAGCATCTCCATCTTTCTCATCAACCCACACAAAATCTTTTTTGTGCTTGTCCAGTTGTATGAAATACTCCTTGCCCTCTTTAGAAGTACTTGTGCCAAAACCCTGTATGGTCCAAGCAACAAGTGATACCTAATCAGCAAGTGAACAAAACCAGAACTTGAAAACATATAAAGAGAAAACAAACTAGCATTACTTTGTAGTATTATATGGTCCAGCTAGTTATCGATCCACTCAATGATTCTCTCAAGCTTCATACTCGGGAATTGTGTAAAAGATAACACATTTCCATTTTTGTGAGTTGCCTACATCAACATGTGCCAAAATTAGACATGGAGATAAATAACATCCGGAGGCTTAAAACAAATATAAAGAGTCTCAATACACTCAACAAAATATATAGGGGTAATTGATTACCACGATAATAGGAGTGATAAATTCCACAACAAATGAAGGAATTTTAAGTAGTGATGGCCGGTATGGTGTATGAAATTGATCAAGATCCTTTGATGTGGGATCCATCACGGTCCTTTAAGAGAAAGGACAAGTCAAAGGATCTCACTAGAAAGGATGTGTCGAATTAAGCGAGAAACTAAACAAGCGCTATATAAAAAGATCATGTACAGTCCATCATTATCATCGAGATGGCCATATCTTAAAGATTTAATCTTTGTCATATATTTTATCTTCTTTGTAGACCAAGGATTTTTTTTATATTTACTATCTCTTTATTCTCCATTTGTTGGTGAGTGGTAGCTTCCCTGACATTGAGCAACTTACCTCTGAGAGGAAACACGCCATAATAATATTGACCAACAATAGATATTCCTGCCACCTGATAGAATAAAGATAACTAAAATAACAAAAAATTAAATTGGAAAGTGATGTCGAAACATGTCACAATACTACCAAATTCAGTATTCACATTTCCCTGATTCAAGGCACAAACACTTACAGCAAGAGCCTTGGCTGAGTCACCCTCTGTTAATATTAAAGTACATTGATCAGAATTCTTCCCCCTTGATTGATTTGCATCATCAAGTTTGGGAACATCAATTAATTTCCCCTTCTTGGTTCCATCAGTTTTCTTAAGATCTTTTTTTTGTTTAAACTTTTCCACTGCACTCATCAGGTCAATCAAAGTTACAAAGCTCATCTTAGACACTAGCATTGCAAAAATTACATGTACTCAGAAATGTTACATATTAGACACCACGCCTTTATTTATTGACATGGGCTGCAAATGCGAAACAGTGAAAATTACTATAAATTTATAACAACAAATTGTATCAGAATAAAAAATATGAATTAAAAGGAATTATACTTACAATCAACATGGAAACCGAACGTTGATTCGAGAAAATTCTTTTCTTCCACGAGTGTTGCCTTGGTTGTAACAATTGGTAAATTTTTGAACAAAAGGCCCGTAAACCGATGGATGTCATTTGCTTCGATACTGAATTGAAAAATTCGGCCATCGTTCAGAGTCACATAAAAAATGTCGTCCTCTGAATTGTAGGATGACAGAAAGTAATTCAAAATATCTGGATCTATTTCGAAATGGGGCATATTAATAGTATGGATGTGAGGGCATAAGGGATTCCTGTAGTTGATCTTGGAAATCGATTGAATTGGATTCTCTTGATTTTTGTTACTGAACTTGGAGTTGGGAAGCATCGAGACCTGCAAAAAATCTAGAGCTGGAAGGTGAAAACGAGAAAATGACTGGTTGAAGGGTATTTATAGGCTAAATTAGGCGTCAATGGCTTCACTTGACGCGCGTCAAAGGTTCTAGCTGGCGCGACAATAGTCTTAGCGACGCGCGACAATAGGAGTGAGCGACGCGCGTCAAAAGTAGAAAGTGACGCGCGTCAATAGAATCCAGTGACGCGCGTCACTGGAGCCAGTGACGCGCGTCATTAGGTGCCAGTGACGCGCGTCATTAGGTGCGATGGCGCGTGCCATTAGGTGCCGCGTGGCGCGCGCGTCATTAGGCGCCGATGAGCGCGTCGTTAAGCGCGCGATGGCAGCGTCATTAGGTGCGTGCCATTGGCCAGACGCGCGTCATTAGCGGTTGAGTGTCACTCGCGTCGGTCAAGACCATTGACGTTAAATTGACGCGCGTCGGTCAAGACCATTGACGTTCCATTGAGAAAGCCTGAGACTACCAAATAATTGATTTCTTATCCAAAATTTAATGGAATTCGAAGTTTTCACCTCTTTTGCTCTAGAGGAAATTCCCTTCATGTTTGCAATGCAGCCAATTGAGATGAAGCCTTCAAATTTATCCCCAGACCAAAGAAACAGTGTTTGGTGTGTACTTGATGATGATATAGGGTCTTGTTTGATAAGTTCAAAAAGAAACTTCATGATATATGCTAAGACTGAGTTTGAGATGAGGTACCAGTAAGGCACTGTTGACAAAATTTACACAATGTTACCTTTTTAAGATGATCCAACCTTGCACAGAGAACTTTATGTTGAGCTGTAAAAAAAAATTCAATATTTGAGACACTTGATTTTATCAATTGTACTTCAAGAAGATCATGATTAATCAATTCAAGGCATAGAAATGGGGGAGCTTGAAAAAATTGTCTTCAAACATACACTTCAACATTGTATCTTCAGCAAAGGAAAACAAAACAAGGTGGTAGCAGGAATTTTATACTTTGATACTCCTTGCAATGGTCAACCAAGTATTTCATCAGCTCAACAATGATAATTAGAAGAAAGTAAAAACAACTTTCCGTTACACAACAATTTTGATCACTTTACCCTTATTGTATCTTTCAAACCTCATTCTTGTAACTAACATGATATGTAAACAACCTTATTGAGCTATGATCATATGCACCACCTTAAAAATTTGAAAAAAAAAGAGACATATTTTAATTCAACCACTCCAAGAAGCAGTCCTGAAGAGAGAATCTCAAGATGTGAATCCTATACAACATATTTTGATACTGATCCATTTTCCCCAAAACATTTTACAATATCTCAAGATGTGAATCCTATACAAAATTAACTTCTTGGATGCACTAAAAGACACTCCTATACACATTTCATGTTTTGGTTAACCATGGGTTTTCCTAAAGATGTTACAGGTCTATATACTAAAAATGTCAGGCAATTCACCCATCTATCTACTAATCCATTACTCGTGTTGGGTTTTTTTAAAACACGAGATCTATTTCATTACCGATGTGGTAGTGATGATTTCAACTTTAAGCAGTATCTCTTATAATTTATTACTATTCATTTTTTCAGCTCTGGTTTTCATTAAAGATGTTACAGATCTATATACTAAAAACGTCAGGCAATTCACGCATCTATCTACTAATCCATTTCTCGTGTTGGGTTTTTTTGAAACACAGATATAGCTCATTACCAGTGGCAGTGATGATTTCAACTTTAAGGAGGAATCTTTTTCCCCTTAATCTTATTGTTTGTTACTATTCATTTTTTTCAGCTCTGGTTATCATTAAAGATGTCTATGTATTTACATTTAGTTAAATACAATATTTTATTTTTTGAAAACGTGGGTTGACATCCGTCCGAGGAAGCTGTTACTTCTCCGGACTGACAATGTCAGGCAACTCACCCATCTATCTACTAATCCATTTTTTGTGTTGAATTTTATTAAGACAAAGATCTAGCAACTCACCCCTCTATCTACAATGTCAGGAAAAACAAAGATCTAGCACGTTACCCTTGATGATTTCACATCAATCTAATACGCAAGAGGTAAGCTAAACCCTATGATATTTGTAATTATGTTTAATTTCTTACCAGTGATGATTCTTTCTCGATTTCTTAGAATTATATTTAATTTATTTTTTATATGTGGAAAATCCTTTGATATATTTTTTTAACTGCGGGATAAACTATTAAACAATACATTATACTATTATAAATATAAGTCCTGACACTCTTCCTAAAATTCCATGCTTTGTCATAGATCCATCACTTCTTCAGATTTCTCCATGAAGAAATAGATCTATTTTTAGACTTATAATGATCATCCTCTAACACGAAGTTATTCAAACTCAATTCTAATGCTATCTTCCATATCCTATAGTCACCCACCCAAATCTACACTAATCACAACTATTTAAATCAACTTGACAGAGTCTTTATCTAATAAAAATCTACACACATAGTTTGCTATGATCTAGTTTACAACCTTCAATATTTTCTTACACACTCAAAATTATTCCAACTTATAGCCTCCCAGTTCTAATCCACAATTATTCTTCACCCTTATCAAATATTAAAAAATGATAGGATTCTTCAACCTTATATGTTTTACATTAAACTTCAAAGTTCTATATCGAGCTTGACCTATCTTTTAATCACATGGTTATTCCAACTTTGGTTAATCTAGATTCCATAACCTTGACTATTTAGAGCAACTTGTCAATCTACTCTACACAAAACAATATCCATGATAACAAAACCATATCTTTTAAACCATGGTCTTGATTGTTTCCAGCAAAACGTTATTTTCTGACAAATGGTCTTGACTATTTTGGATGTCAAACAACCTCTCTAATGAGAGATTATGCACTTATATAGAGGTGAATCTCTTTAAAATAGAATTTTCCTACACCATAAGTCTATTAAGGAGAAATCCTAAAGATCTGCTTCAAATCTTAGTTGCTATTTTTTCCCAAAAACATAATTTTCAAGATAATTAAAGTCCCACAAGATATTTAGGCACTACATTTTACATTATACACATTAAATTGATCATCGTCTTTCATCATCATCTATCATTAATTATCAGTTATCATCATTCATCATCTACGTCCACATACAATTCATGACAATGCAAGTAAACAAGAAACATACATATAATTCATGATAATCACCATCTAATGCAATTAAAATTAAAGACTATATAAATCCATATTATTAAATTCAAATACCATAGTAGATACTCAATAGTAGAAGTTTTCAAATTCAATATATAAAGTTTCCTCAATAATAAAAGTTTCTAATTTTCAAAACCCTCTTTTTCTTTATACAATTCTACTCTGCTCTCTTCCCCAACGGCTTCTTCCACTGTGGATGTACCTCTTTCCCCAACACCAAAAATAACCCCTGAACTTATAAGATCTTCTGCAGCACTGTCCAGATTTTTTATAATTCTTTCTTCTTGATTTGTTGCATCTCCATGCGACAGCAAATTTGGATCAGAAGCTGCTTTGGCTTTGAATAATATGTCAGGGTCGAGACCATGCTCTTTAATTATCCGCTTTAGTGTATTGTTTTGTTTGTTAACCAAAACAATATTTTGCTTCAAATTTTTTGCTGCAGATAAGTTGTTCTTTGTTGTTTCCAAGTGAACTTGCAAAACCTTCACCTGACTCTTCAAATTTTCATATTTCAACTGCACAAAAAGAGTAATGTCAATATAAAATATTAATGTAAATTCAAAATTTCAAATTAACAAAAATGATTGTTTAAATGTAATAGTACTTACAACAGCTCTATCTCTTTCGGCATTTGCGATTGATACCAAATCCTTGTCCTTGGACCATTTGTTAAAATATGCCTGGGCCTCGGCACTAATATTTTCCAATTTGTTTAGTGCCTTATCTAAAATGTTGTCTTTATAGTTGTTGTTAAACGTGACAGTCCCACATCTTACTTGGGTAAGTAAGGAATCCATCTTCGCAGGTTGATTCTGGACTGCAGCGTATAAACTATCCCGTTGCCAATAATTTTCATAACGACTAATAATTTCATTGATAAGAACTTTAGCCCTTTTCTCCCATTCTATAAGCTGTTGGATATGAGGAATAATAAACTCACTGATATGGGATTGACAATCATTACCAATTAAGTTCTCCAAAGGAAAACGTGGCAACTGTTCACTATCTGAATCTGATGCAGATGATCTTGCTGGAGAAGAATGGGGGCTTTCACCAAGATCAACTGCTCCTTGTTTCTGCCTTTGGGTGGGCTGATCCTGTTTTTGAAAAAATTAATCAAGATTTAGATAAATAAATTTAAATCAGAATGTAATTCAAAATTGTAAAGCATATTAAAATTGAAATTTGAAGTATACCTGCTGGCCTTGAATCATCTCGCGGGTATCAAAAAAACCAGTTGGGTCATTGCTATCAATGCCCAAATAATCTTCATCTAAATTTATATTGTTCAAAACAGATATGCCCATTGCACTGGGCAAGCCACCAAGTGATAGAGTTGGAATTCGAAACGAGGAGGCAAGGTTTAGTGTCCCACTAGGGGCCGGAGCAAAAGGCATGCGTTTACCAATGTTCTTTTTCACTGTTCCTCTGGTTGGCATTTTAAAAATTAATGGTTGAGTGGGTGTCGGTGCCGTGGTTTGATCATGACTGACATGTGCTGAAAAGTACAAGAAAAAAATGAAAAATATTAAAACAATTCATAAAGTCAAAACTACGAAATTAAACGTACTATAGAAAAGTTGTACCTTGTTGTCGAGGGGTTGTTTTTCTCGGTGCTACGGGTGGCCTTGTAGGAGTTGTACTCAGTGGCTGTTCAGAAGATATGAATGCATGCGACTGTATGGAGTGAGTTGGGGAAGAAGGTTCCAAAGTCCCTGCAATTCATCAATATTAAATAATGTCAATTCTTTTGGTTAAAATTTAAATTGAAAAATAAATATGCAACTTTGGAATTTGTAAATAATATATGAGAATGTATTACTTCTCTGGCATTTAACAAGTTCAAACTGTTGAGGGTTTGGAGAGGAGTGAGCTTCCATTTCAGATTGGGAGTCCCCCGAAGCCTCCACGTGTTGTTGGCCTCTTCCTCTCGATAATTTCTTTTTTCGGGGAAGGGCTTCAAGAGATCTTCTCTGTAAAACATTAAAATTTAAGTTTTAATAACTGCACTGTAATGTCGAAAATTGAAATACAATTACAAACTAAATAGTTTATACCTGTTGTTCTTCAAATGGAATTGAGAATTTCTTCAAAGCCTCATCAGAGCAAGTAGGAATTTCTTTATCTTTTAAATTTAAAATTGCCTCATAGTAGAAGCCGAGGAGATAGTTTGTTGAATAAATGAAAGGTTTATCTGAGAGTTTTGAATTTATTATGTCAGTTCTTATTTTTTGATGATAGATATGTGCACCAATCGAATTGTCGTTTTGAGATAGTGGCACAAATGTATGTGATGGCCCAATTTGGTATATCTGTTTGGCGACCCTGCAAAACAATTCTGGCTTGAAAAAACAAAATAAGTGCAGCAAGAAAGTGGTGTGCAATTGATTGTGTATCTACACCATGCCTGGATTTATTGACATGGGCTGCAAATGCGAAAGCAGATGATAATTACTATAAATTTATAACAACAAATTGTATCGAGAATAAAAATATGAATTAAAAGGAATTATACTTACAATCAACATGGAAACCGTACGTTGATTCAAGAAATTTCTTGTCTTCTTCCAGGAGTGTTGCCTTGGTTGTAACAATTGGTAAATTTCTGAAAAGAAGGCCCGTAAACCGATGGATGTCATTTGCTTCAATAGTGAATTGGAACATTTGGTCATCGTTCAGAGTCACATAAAAAATACCGTTCTCTGAATTGTAGCATGACAGAAGGTAATTCAAAATATCCAGATCTGTTTCGAAATGGGGCATATTCACGAGCCCTGTAAATTCACACTCTTTCATCAAAGCTTGATATTCTGAAGACATCTTTAAAGCCGTATGGATGTGAGGGCATAAGGGATTCCTGTAGTTGATCTTCGAAATCGATTGAGTTGGATTCTCTTGATTTTCTTCTTGAACTTGCAATTGGGAAGCATGTGAAGTCGACATTATAGCTGTAATTGCGTCTTTGACAATGATTTAGACCTGCAAAAATTCAAGAACGGGAAAACGAAAATGAGAAAATGAGCGGCACAAGGGTATTTATAAGCTAAATAGGGCGTCACTGGCCCCTATTGACGCGCGTCATTTGCCCCTACTGACACGCGTCACTGGGTACTGCTGACGCGCGTCAGCTCTAACTTTTGTCATGCGTCATCTAAGACATTTGACGCGTGACACTGGCAGCTAGTGACACGAGACACTGTCCCCTACTGACGCGTCACTTCCTCCTATTGTCGCGCGTCAGCTAATACCTTTGACGCGTCAACAGGTTCCAGTGACGCGCGTCATTAGGGTACGGTGTCGCGCGTCAATAGAAGCCAGTTTCGCGCGTCAAAGGTCATAGCTGACGCGCGACAATAGTCCTAGCTGACGCGCGTCAATAGGAGCCAGTGACGCGCGTCAGTAGGAGAAAATGACGCGTGTTATCGGGGGCGATGACGCGGCGGGGAGGTAGGTAGTGTCGTGCATCATTAATGACACACTAACACACGGCGGCAGTGTGACAATGTCGCGCGTCATTACGGTCCAGTGTCGTGCGTCATTACTAGCCTATGTAGCACGTCATTACGAACTAGTGTCGCGCCAGATGTCGCACGCGTCATTACAAACTAGTGTCGCGCCAGTGACGCGCGTCATTACGAACTAGTGTTGTCACACGTCACTGATGGAGCCATGAAAAACCAGGTGAAAATTTTGTTTTTGAATACTGTCAAATTCGCCTTTCGCTGAAACTGGTTACGGGGATATTCGCCAGGTATTTTCCACCTTCAATTTTATAGGGGTGTCTTAAAATGAACCACTGGATAATGACATGGTTTATCGATAAAATAACAATAAACATATAAGATCAAGAAAAGGAAATACCGACAAGAGTGATAGATAGGTTTTAGAGAATGAATCATCTTGTAATTATAGGTTTGGGTGATTTTGGGTGATGAATAGGATGGAAGGGAATATTCTTGATTTGTATAAGCTTTGTGTCTAATTCAGTAAAGTGACAATATTAGGGGCATGAGTGCAGTATGGGATAGGGTTGCCTAGGTGTTAGTCATTATTCTAGGCGTTGGTGTCTACGGAAATACTCGGGATCGATTCTTTCTAGGCCACTCAATGTCGCTTCAATTTTTGTAGGTTGTATCGGATTCATTGTGTCACACTTGTACCTATAAAATAAACCCTAGATACCTGCACAATACTAAAGCACACATTAGATGAATAGAAATTTGCATATGCTTGAGTCAGATCTATCTCAACGGTCACCAATGTGATTGTCACCAAAATATAGTTCTAATGTGTGGGTGAGTGAAATAGTTTCCCTTGAGCTAGGATGCCCTAGTTCTAGTCACATAAAGAGATAGTGGGCTACAAATACTTTATCCCAATGTGTGGTGTGGAATTCAGAATAAACCCTCCTATGCATTGAAATATGCGGTCAAAAAAGCAATCCTTAATGTATGTGCATAGAAAATATTAGCTCCTTGTATATTTATGTGCATCGTGAATGCTTGCCCCCTTAGTGAGGTTATATAATAGATGTATATATATGATTCCCTTGCTTAATTTTAATCATTAACAAGTGAGCAGTATCTAAGAGTAATAAAATAAAACAAGAAAGAAGTAGCATTCGGAATGTCAAAAAAGAGGTAAAGAAAACACAAGTACCCAAAGGGGACAATAGCGCTGAGTACACTGTCCCTAATGGATGGTAGTCTACAAAGTACTCAAAAGGTCAAAAAGTGAAATAAGAGATATGTAGAATGTTGGATGGAATGTAAAACTATAAGTTTTCAATCAAGAGCAGCAAGAAATAAATATGAAAAGGATAAAATCAATGTCAAAGCAAAGTGAAGAGGTGTTAATGAGTGATTTTCTTTCTTAGGAATCATGGATATAAATGAATTATTCGAGGATATATGTACAACATAAGTAAGCTTAATTTAGTGACTACACTTCTCAAGTACAAGAAAGGAGGGACACCTTCACAATTTCTAATATAGAATATTCAAGAAGCTTGTTTGTATCATAGATCTTAACCTCCAAAATGTTTAGCTCAAAATGGCAGCTAGAAATAAAAAAACATTTCTACATATTTCCCATAAAATGGAAAAGAAGATGCAATATATCATTTCTCAGTCCATATCAAAGAACAATGAGCAAGATGCACAAAATGCGCACAATAATGAACGAAAGTTTATTATGGGAATTATCCTTGTAATGTCGGTATTTAATGAAATAGTTGTGTTGGATTGGAGAAATCAAACAAGGTGGGTATACCCGAGTTAAGAAGAAATTGCTTGTGGAGAAATATAAGGAGCTCTTAGCTCCCACCACCCTAAACAAAGAAAATGAAGCCAAACTCAACAACCGGCTAAGGAATTTGAAGGATGTCCTTGAATGGGATTGGGAAGTACTGTGGTAGTTTCCAAAAGAAGTAGAGGGAGTGGAAGAGTTCGGTGTGATGTAACACTACTCCTTGGCATGCTTCAAAATGAAAAGCAAAGTGATGTTTCTTTAGGTAATTTATTTGCTTCAGCTTCACTACTGATCACTTTGTGCAATTTTTAAACAGGATTAGGGATGCAAAGAAGTTGGACATCAATGCACTAAAGCTCAATGTGGATATGCATACCCTTCACACTACGTATAAGTACACATGTAAGAGTGCATATATAGAAACATAAGAAACTGATGACTATGTGATAAACCCTTTGGAAACTATAGTAATAAGTGACCAAACAATAACATTGTTCTACTAATTCAAGCCAAAGAAAAATAAGAAGATAGGTAATATGCAGGAGATTGAAGAAAAGATGAGGAAATGCACGTGCCACCAAAGCAGAAAGATAAAATTCCGAAGAGATGGAAAAGAACAAATACATTGAATGTTCCTCCAGTTATCAAAGAGAATCATACATAGGTAATGCAGGAATAGGAAGAATTTGATTATGATGATGTGGTGTTAATCAGAACAATAAGGTAAATGATGGATACATTATGAACTTCCACGGTAGGCATAGGGTCAATAACCAACATAGGGTAGGGGAGGGACCGACAGAATCAGGAATGAAATAGGTGATGGAAACTGACGATGGGGTAAGACAAACATACGTAAAAGGGAGAAAAGACAAGTGCAGACGCACCCATGAATACTCCTCCTCTAAAGGCTCGCTCTCCTATCAAAAGTCCCATGCATACGGAGGTTTGTCCATAACAGAGTCAAGATCCAAAGGAATTTCAAACCAAAGTATCTACCCCTTTACAGATTATTGATGTAGAAAA
Source organism: Taxus wallichiana var. yunnanensis (assembly GCA_018340775.1). Taxonomy (NCBI): domain Eukaryota; kingdom Viridiplantae; phylum Streptophyta; class Pinopsida; order Cupressales; family Taxaceae; genus Taxus; species Taxus wallichiana. The sequence goes on from CM031234.1 coordinate 635,923,348, forward strand.
TGAGGGTGACAAGAAAAAAATCTAGTGAGAGGAGGCGAACATGGATGAAGAGGAGGAGAAACATAACGAGGAAGAGGAGGAAAAGCAATAGGAAATGGGTGTCAAGCATGAAGAAGAAGAAGCACAATGTTGTGAAGATAAAGGAAAATGCATGTAGGAAGAAGAGGAAGACGAAGAGGATGCAGAGATGTAATATGATGAGAAAAACCTCTGAAGACACTTCTCTCAAGATTCTAAAAGGGAACTGTACAAAGACCTATTTTATTGGAATTATCTCAGGGATTTGGTTAGAACCATAAGGGTAAATAAGGCACTATCTTTCACTGTGGATGTCTGTAAAAAGGAACCCATATTCAAAATCTCCTTTTATAGCCTGCAAAGGTTCCAGATGAGTTTATGGATCAGGAAGGAGTGGCCCTCGCAAATAATTTTCAGATGTTAGAAAGCTAGGCTGGTGATGCACATTTTATGATTGCGTGAGAGGTTGTCCAACGAAAAATCATCAAGAAGGAAAACATTATCTTGCAGTGACAAATAGTGAAGGAGCTAACGAAAGAGCTCCATGAGACAAGGAAAAATCTAGTCCTATAACTTTGTAGAGAGTAAAAAAACCTAATTAAGAAACATACACGTGGTGATTTAAAGGAACTAAACTTATGCTAGAGGATCGTCACCAATGAACCCCGTTTAGTGAAGGAACTAATACAAGATCAAGGGGTATAGATAATTGGAAAGTTTGGTGATCATGATCTTGAAGCTTAGAGAGTGAGAAGGATATATCCACACGTAGCAAAGTAAGCAGGAGAAAGAAAAAAATAGAGATTTTAGCACAAAAAATGAAAACTTGTGCAGACCTATTAGCCAAGCTTGAAGAAAAGGTTGTAGATGCAAACAAGGTAGTGTAATTATTCTCCAAGAAATCTAAGATAATTGACATGTGGATGATCTCAGAGGTTCAAAACTGAAATACCTTGGAGATGTAGATGGATACCAATGACATTGAGAAGGATCACTATGATAAACTCCTACTATACATTGAAAATCTAGATGAGGCGATTAGTGCAAAAATGAGAACATCAATAAACGACAGGAAAAGTTATAGAAGTTGACTTCCAAGGAAGAGAGCATGCTCGATGCATCAAAGAATGAGATAAGAAAAACCTTGTGGAAATTTCAAGTTGAGGTACAAGATATTAATAGAAATGTGAAAGCCTTGAAGGACCATACTACATGAATTCAAAAGATGCCCCCTTGTTTAGAAGAATTTAGATCAATCGAAGGCATGTGGAGATATGACAAGGAAGAAGCATCCAAATTTATTCAAAGAAGCAGATATAAAGGGTTACCCGAGGTCGGGTAATGAGCCTAATATGGGGTGATGTTGGGACCCTAAATTATTATACATTCTATTGGCTAACTCCCACATTAGGCAAATTATTGTATTCATCATTATTTATTTTTCATTATTTCATATTCTTTGAAGTGTACACATTTGTGGGAAGGAAAGAGAAACGATGCATGTATGTTGTAATGCCCACTCCCCTACGACACTTAGTTGATTATCATTTTGAGTTATGCAGACTTTGGATATGGACATGACTTATACTTATGTTGATTAGCATGATGTTTTGTGACTAGATGCATTTGGATTATGATTGGATTTTGTTTTCAGTATGATCCACAACGACTCATGGACGAGACTATTGATACCGATATTATTTTTATATGGATATATTGCATGTGTTCTAACATTGGATTTCTTCGCCATGATGAGTAGAATGTAGTTGTTGAATTTACATTACTATAATTTTGGATAATGATGAAATGCCTAATTAGGTTGTGATTAGACCTAGAAATAATGATTGCTTGAATTACGTATAGATGTTAATAAATTTCATGCATATGGTTATTTTGGATATTTTGACATGGCCGCAAGGCCGAAGAGGGTATTTTGCATTTTGCAGGAAACACAACATGATCACAACCATGAGGGGGATTGGGAACCAAACACAACAGGATGTCGGGTGGTTACAACATTTGGTCGTCAAGGCAACTAGTGAATTGTATTGTGTTACCTTTATTCTTTTATGTGTTAAGAAAATTTCCATGAGGGGGAAATTTTCTAATGTGACCAAGGGGGTAAGAATTTTAATTACTTGTTTTAACTTACTTTAGTAGGTGATTTTATTTGTGATGTTTCTTTTTTAAAATTACTTTGCTAAGTGTGTTTAGATTAATGTAATATCTTGTTTTAATTTTTAAGTTTTGGAGGGAAGTCAAGTGGGTGTAATTAATTTTGATGGTTGGCTCCTTGAGCCTTGTGTTTCCTCATGTATTGAATGTTTGGTTTTGAGTGTTGACCACTCCAAATCCTTTGAATCTCGAATTTGAGATTTTGGGCAATTTTAGGGGACTTGTGGGACAAGTTGAACTTGTCCCACACTTCCCAAAACCCCTTACCAACCATATCTATGGGTTGGGAATCCAAAAAGGGGATTATTTATTGTTTTGGGAAGGGAAATGTGACTTTGGAGTGCACTTGTCTTCTTTTGCATTTAATTGTGCCTTAGGACACATGGGGAAGGGATGGATTTGGATTAAAGATGTCATTCAACCCAACCACCCATTTATGGTGTTTTGGGATTTGAGTTGACTAAAGGGAGGTGGTCTTGAGGATGTGTGATGTGGCATCCTACAAGGAGCCACATCACCCTCACTCTTCCTCTTGTCTATTTATGGAAAATTCCTCTCTTGTTGAGGGGGTTGGAGTTTTGTTTTTGTTTTGGTTGAAGAGTTCTCTTTTGTTTTTTTTGGGAGAGAAAAGAATTGGGAGAAAGAGAAAAAGAGAGTGCTTGGACTTGCATGCTTGGATTGTTTTGGAGGGAGCTTGGACAAATTTCTTGGTTTAGGCTTCTCCAATGGAGAGGTAGGAAACCTTCTCCTTTGTTTTGCTTTCATATTATTGTTGCTTCTATGCTAAATTTGTGAATAATGCATGTTTACTTTGGTGTATTGTGAAAAATGGATAGAATGCTTATTGTGTAGTATAGGAGAGGTCTATGGGAATACTCATGAGGGAGGCATAAGAGTAGATTAGGATATTGTGGAGGGAGTTTGAGAGGGATGCCCATCTTGGGTGAGAATGTTTACATTCTTACCTTGTTCTTGAGGGAGCCATAAGAGGAGGGAGGCATAAGAGTATGGGAGGAAAAAGGGGTACTTGAGGGAGGCATAAGAGTCATAGGGGCTTGAGTTTTATTGTGGAGGGTTTTGGATGGGCATCTCATCTCAATTGGGAGGCATAAGGAAAACATTCCCATAGTTCCTTCTCTTGTTGGCTTGGATGAAAGCCTTGTTGTGCAAAGTATTGTGTCATTTGGGTTTCTTTGTTGTTTCCTCTTTTTATTTTGAATGTTGTGAAGAAATTGTATTGTGGAAGCAAGTATTGTTGCCTTGAGTTGGAGACCACCCTTCATTGTGTTGTGTTTGGGGCTCGGGGGTCAATGGAGGAGATTGCTTCTCTTCTCCATTGAGTTTTGGTTGGGAGGAGAGTGTTGCCTCTCCCCCTATCTTGGTTGTGATTGGAAATACTTGGAACTTGGAGCATGGATGAAGAACACCTTGGAGCACAAGAACCTTGTTGTTGACAATGTAAAAACATCATGCATCTACCCACCTTGAGTGGAGGAAAAATGTAATATTGTTTGCTTTCTTTAGCTTCCATTATTGCAAATATGTTTTCCACATGAAGTAGGACATGTTGTAAAAGATTTGAAGGAAAAGTTGCATTGAAATGATAGTATTTCTTGCTCTAAAATTTATTGGGAATGTTGTTGAATTCTTTGGTGGAATATTGGAAAGAAATTACAAAAGGAAATATATTAAAATTTTTGTTTGGATACTTGAAAGTAATGTGTTGGAAAGATTGGGAAAATAGTGCATCATCTCTTCTCTTATACTTGATGGAAGAACTTAAGTTTTCAAATGGCTTTTAGTATGACAATGAAACATTGTATGTTCTAGTTCTTTTATGTTTTCTTCACTTATGAATCTAATACAAAATCCATTACAAACTAATAAAGGGAATGAAATCAACCTATTTTATAATCCCATACTATGTTATGAAATTGTGTAGAAGGAAATTGTAATGCAAGTCTATAAACTTATTAAATGTATTATCCAATATTCTCTTAATGTTTAATAAAGAAATTGATATTGTAAATAATATTCTTATTGGAACAATATTAAGAGCAATGGGTATACTAATGTTAAATCATATCAGTGCTACGTACTGTTAATATTTCCTTGTATATTACATAGTATATTAGAATGACTGCAACCAAGAAATAAAATAAACATAATCTACGAATGAACTGTTCTTTCTTTTTTTTTTTATTTCTATAGGGCAAAGCACACTGTTTTTCCTTGAACATTCTAGTAAAAACAGACCCACCTTTATGAGATCCTTCCATTTTCCACGTACTGTATACAATATCTAGTAAGTTTTTCAATAAGGAATCAGTGTAGTAAATTTCATCGGGTCCCCGGGTTGCATCCTCACTGTCCCTCCCTTCTTTTTTTCAAAACAAATCGCCTCCATGAGCAGTCTGATATGAAATAGATCCACCTCTATACTGAGGCGCTCGCACCATCCCACAGAGCAGACTACATCATCGATATTCTGATATGAAACAGATTTACCTCTTTGAGATCTTTCCTCTCCACTCGCCTTCACTGCCCCCTAGTCGATTTGAACTTCTTTCCTGTGTGCGCCTCCTCTGTCCCTCTATCCGTTTGTTGAAAATACTGAAGGTAAACCGGTGAAAGAAGGTGCATTCGATCTTTGAGCAGATTACTGCAATCTAGTTCGGACAGTCATTGTCTCTCTCTCTTTAAAAAAACGCCCTTTACTATTTCTCATTCGCATTTGATAAAATACCAGAAAGGAGGACCCCAAAACTGTAGTCGGATTTAATATTGTACAGATAAAAACATAAATGGACAAACCGCAGGTGTAAAATGCTCAGAAATTTTCAAAGAATTAAATGAAGAAGGGACAGTAGATTTTTGCCGCGGCCTGAACATCCCTCTACCCACTGTAACTCCATCTACAGTTCACATGGGAGTCCACGCGGCTAGGGGGGGTCGAAGAAAGGTAACACGTTCCCTTCCATGCGCCAAAGTAGCTTTGCACGCACTGTAGATACTCCTCCAAAGAGAGGAGGGCACGGGCCGATCTGATGAATTATAGGATTGCAAATCAGAGTAAAATATTTGCAACCTTCTGCCACTTGGGAGTCGTTTGCACGCCAAGGGGGGAAAAGTTAAAATGCATGATAAGATGGTTGAACCACCACCCTCTCCGACCATGATTTCCAACTAACTCCTTTTATTGTGTGTCTGCGCATCATTAAGGCAGAATTGGTCCAGAATGAACCGCATAAAGAGAAGAGCTCAAAGTCCAAACCCACCAAATCAATAAGTGCGAGTTATTAGACTAGGCTTTGTACGAGTTGGATGATAGGCTTTTGACAATATGTATTTAACTTGTGAGCTGTGTGGATTGAAACGGAGTAGCTAATTTTGGCGAGGGTATTTAGGAATTTATTGATTATTTCTGAAGGCTAAGTCATTTGTGTGATATTTGTATTCTTTACTTTTCATTGTTGCTTGTATGTGTTCCTTTCTTTGCTCAACATTGTACTAAAATTGTAGCCGTATGGTTGTAGTTAAGTGCTAGTAGTTTGTGAGGTTATCATTCATCGGTCGAGATTAGATCCTTGTTAGTGCATGAGCCTTATATTCTTGACTTTTTATGAATCCCTTTGTTCTCTTTTCACAAAATAAATAAATAAATACGACTAACCTACTTTAAGAAATGTGATCTTGATTAAATACTATATTATAGCCATGTTACGTTCTTAATGCAAAAACAAAACAAAAAAATTGGAACTTCATAGCTGGCAATGAAATAGGCATCTTGGCTAAACTTCTTACACCAATATGATTAAGTATAAATTAAGATTCTTTTATTCCTCATTTCTAACGCTTAGTACACTTAGTTTGTATAAGAGGAGTGAATTCTAATCATACACCCTTCAAAAAAATTTGTTGCATTTCCGGACGGATGTTCTGCGGCGCCATCGTCGCCGTCGTTATCGTAAGCGTGGCGTCGCCGTCCTTTTTTTTTTTCTGGCGCTACATATGTTGAGGAATAAACCCACACATGTAAATAGAACATAAGGGAAAATATAGATGCACAAATTTGGTGAAAAAAATACACTTGCAAATAGTTGAAAAGATGAATGAATAAGTAAAGCTTGGATAGATAGAGGATCAAATGAGATATAGATTAAAAAATAACTACGAGATGTTCATGCGTTCATGTTACGAAAAAGCGGGCGGTGTGAGGAAAAGTAGTTGGGTTTAAAAATAACTATCTTAAGAATAGACCAAAAAGCGTGCAAAATAATGAACAAGAGATTTATAAGTAGGGAACTACCATGCAATTTAGAAATACTTCCATGCGGGAGAAGGAGATAGGATATTGGCATAAATGTTGCCTTAATGTAATAGATAGATGTTAAAAATTAGAACACATGGGTTGATTATAACTCTTTTTCTAGTAGTGAAGGGCAAGTCCCCACTAGTATATATATTCTTTGGGGTATCTTTGTAAAGAGAACACACTCGAGGAGAGAGCACATAGCTTATGGAATCATTTTATGAGAGCTATGTTTTGATTACCATTAATACGGAGAAGGATATTGTGGAGCCATTCTTTCTGTGAGTATGTATATTATTGTTTATCTTGTTTTTATTATAGTATGAATGTTCTTGCTTTATTGGTGTGTATATGTCAGCCACTTCATATCAACATGCCAAACATGATGGGGATAGGGACTCTCACGCCTCAAGTGATCACGCTAATGTTTCCTACCTTAGTGTCATACGCCGACGTGGGGAGATAAGTTAGCTTGGTGTGCATCGAATAGCAAAGGTTCACACACAACTTAGCATGTGTTGGTGGTAAAACTAGACACACACACACACACACACACACACACACACACACACACACACACACACACACACACACTTATATGAAGTTGTCTAGTAACTTCTCCACATATGCTTCAATAAAAGCTTTTCAAGTCCTTATAAATATGCCAATGGGATAATTTGAAATGGCAATCAAGAGGATTGTGGTAGAGTGTAGGAAGCTAACTTATGAGTGGATGACCTTAAGTTTGATGTCTCTTTGATCATCATATGTAACTTTTACTTTTTACTTAAAAGAATCTTATGGAAAATTGTAATATCTTCAAGGCATAAAGTGGAATTTGCATCCCATATTTTATCTTGGGGGAATATATTTTTAAGTCCAATATAATATTACAACTAGATTGAAGTTATCTACCAGTAAGCAACAAAATACCTATATGACGAATTCAAAATAAACAGAACTAAATACAATTGCAATGTCTAAATTGTATGTTTACGTTTACAGCCATGGAATGATGGAAAAGATGAAACAATTAAAAAATGACACTAAATACATTTAAATAAGATGTAAAACCAAAGGCACTTTAAGATCTACCAGTCATGACATTTCCATTGAAGAACCACATCTAACGGGTTAAATTAGAGGCTGCTTATTTGACACCTAAAAATTATTCAGCCCCTAAACGTACATATCTTATTGATATAACAAACGGGTCTTTGCTAAAGGAACCATATAATAAAATAAGACTAGTTAATTTTACGGCAGTTTTCCTGATCTCTCCACGAGGCTTGATAAGGGGAGTAATGTTGCCCATTTTTATCATAGATATAGCGAATTGGTGGAAGAATGATTGGGTCTGTGTGGCATACAACTTCACCAACGCCACTGTCTGAGTCCCTGGAATACAGAATCTGGTCTGTGGTGAGAAGTCCCTTCCCTACTTCCAAGTTGCTGTAATAATTGGTGTCGAATTTAGTAGGGCTCCGGAGATCCAATGCTGTGGTTTGGTTGTCGTCAGTGCCGGTTTGCGGGCATAGAGTCCTCAGATTTCTCAAATAGTTCTGTTCCACTGTGACATCCGGCTTTCCATTTCCTGTGAGATTGTACAGCCTTTGCTTGAAGCTTGTGCATCGAGATAAACCAATGGTGTGACCACCTGCAATAACAACCAACTCAATGTCACAAAGGACACCCAATCAAGTGAACTTGAGCTTATACACTTCTGGGCTGTTTAGCACTTTTTGGTGTTTTTGAGTGTTAAAATCTGTTAGTTTTTGTTCATATTATAGGAGTCAATGATCGAGCGACCTGATACACTTATTAAATCTGTTGATTTAATAATGAAGTATAATTAATTAGGTGGGTAACGAAATTGGAATCATACCAGATAGAGCGACAAGATCGACGACATCCAATCCTTGGAGTTTGAATTTAGTCTCGAGGGTCTGGTGGGTTGAGTTGGGTGCAGGAATGTTGTTGTTCGCGCCACTTTTGCTTGCACTTCTGGAGTCTCTCCTTCCCAAATGAACAACCCATGAGGGTCCTCCACTCTGTACACTCAATTATAATTACTATTACACTTTCTCCAAATCCAAATAAGTTAACACTTTGAAAAACTGACCAACTAATTAAAACCATCATCCAAGAAATGCTAAATATATAATAGCTACTCCTATCCATCACCATATAGGTAATGAACAATTGGATGATTTCGACCACAAATAATATACGTGTAATTGGGGCATATATTTAGTATTAGAGTCAACGGTCAATCAATAAAACTCTCTATTTATAAATTGGAGGTTTCGGTTCAAATCTTTTGACAGTCGATTGCACAGAAAGTGCCGGCAACTTACTGTCATTCTATTGAACTTCAATCAAAATAACTTTATATGTAAAATCATAATCTATGACTGATTTACCTATACATTAATTCATCATAGATAATCTTTAGATACTTCAAAATATGTATACAATTAAAAAAGAAGTGGGTTTCTCATACAAGGACTACTGAATCACGAGCTGTGACAGCGAGAATATCAGCACAGGACACAACACCGGGGCAGGCTTTCTCCAATGCACTCTTTATGTTATCCACAACGTCAAAACCTCTTACAGAGTTCCTGTTGGGATTAGCTGTTTTTCTCCTGTGAAGCTGGAGGTGTCGTCCAGCAGAATGGAAGCATCACAGCCCTGCATCAAACACATAATGATAATGACAGTAATGGCGGTATGCAGTAGCAGCTCGGAGAACATCTAAGTAATGATTCAATGAATGCCTACCTTAACAAAGCAGTCATGAAAATGGAGACGGAGCAATGATGCAGCCATTCTCGCTTCCTTTTTCACAGCCGCCTCTACAACCGATTTAATGATAGCCTCAGCATTGGGACAGGATTTGGAATAATACCCAGGGAAGAGACCATGGCCATAGTGTGCATTTAATGGCTGAAACCACAGCATCAATGCTGCCGCCACAAGTATAAGAGCAATCTGTCCCATTCCTACGAAGGAAAATTTCTTAATGCTTAACATGAGAATACAACCATGACTTATATACCCAAACCTCTCTTTACATTCACGTAATTCCTGGTTTATTAATCATTTTAAAGCTTTTGTTTTTTTTTTAAATTAGGAAGCAGTCCATAATTTTATCAATCAAAAATTATTACTCATGTACATTTTAAAAAGGCGGCAGGTAAGTATTCACCATCTACCAGCGGTCTAAAGAGTTTTTGCAAATGAAAATTAGGGAAAAAGTTTTATAAACTTTAAATATATTAGATGGCCCTGTTTTTAATTAATTAATTAATTTATTTAAAAGCAGTTTAAATTTTAGTGAATATTTGGGTTTCTGAAATTTGAATTTCGTTATTTTTAAGGTGTTAGGTTGTTTGTTTTTAGTCTAAATTTTATGGGTACAATTTAATTTTATGGGTTGATTCGCTCAATGTTTAAAGTAATAGCCAAATTTTTATATTCAAGTCATTTATACGGTGTGCCCATGACATAAAAGGGAAATTTGGTACCGGCGGACAATTGTTATTAGATGACAGCATTTCCTTTCAATTCATGACATTGGCCAAAATTTTCAAACTCATTTTTACAAATTGGTCAAATAATATCAATGACTTTTCTAGTGGGGTCTTACAATTAAAGGATCTGTAACAAATTTGGATAAAAATAATTTTGATGAATAAAATTTTAAAATAATAAATAATAAAAAATTATTAAATGGGTTGTACTTCAATAATATAAATGGTGTTGTTTAAAATATTGTTTATTCATTCACGAAAGTATAATTTAAACGAATTTGGCAGAATTCTTTGTTAAACCCAAGATTTATGGGCACCGAATTTTAAATTCAGAAAAACTAATATTTAGGTTTTTAATATTATCTCAACGGATAGACAGTAAACAGTACCTAGTTTAAAAAAGTAAAGAGGAAAAAGGTGCAGCTAAATCGAGATTCACAGAGAAGCTGGAAACGACTGAGAAATCGGAAATCATACAGATATGAGAGAGATAGTTCAACAACTGCACTGTAATACTAAATTGGTATTTTACGCAAAATGTGACATAAAGAGCGGAGGAGACAAAGAATATGAAGCAAATAAAGCTGACAAGAGGCCACACCTCAATAAAGGGGCCAAGCAAACCGCATTGGGTACCACTTTAATAACCACAAATTAGTTGCAGGACTATGGAACACTGTACGTGAAAACAGAGCAGGTAAGATTGATTTGAAATGTTTTGTTTCGTTATCATTTGTTTTTATCGGTTTAGGCCATGTGGGTAGTGGCAGAGCTTCCTAGAATACCTATCACAATTGGGTAGACCAGATCATTTTCACTCACAAATTCCAATTATACGTAACTACTACCCCGGTTAATTAATTAATAATAGTTCCAGGGGAAGCGTGTTCTAAACAATCATCCTGCCTTGTGTCCCTTCTGTACGATTTGCCGCCAAGGAGGGGCCGACTGTATTTGTTTTTTCAAAAGAAGAGTGGTTAGGTCTACCTATCGCTGTCCTCCAATGGAGTGGAGGTGGCTCACTATGAGGGTTGCAATGACTTTTAACTTCTTAACAACTAGTATTAGTTTTAAAATTTTTGACATTTATTCTATTGTTATAGTGTGATTTCAATTTTGAATTTGACATTTATTTAGTATTGTTTAAATTTATTTTTGTTTAAGAAGCCACTATTAAACAATAGTTGTCACAATTGACTTTTATTAATATCTATTAAAATTGAGATACAAATATTTGACCAAAAGATATGACTTCATTGAAAATCTAATCTAATATTAATTAGGAAGATAAGAAGAAAATGTCTAAGATGTAAGATAAATACAAAGTTTAAAAGAATCATATTGATTTTGAAATAATAAACATTGACTCATCTAATTTTCTAATTAGAAAAGTTTAATTTTTTATTTTTAGGAAAAGTAATTTTTTTTTAGGAAAAGTTTGTTTTAAAGAAATAAATATTTTAATTAGAATATATATATTTTAAACCATTTTAAATATAGTTTGGAGAAAAGGTTGTAAAGAGTTATAAAAGAAAAATAAGGAGAAGAAAGAAGAGAGCACCGAAGTGCTTCCAAATTATGGATGAAAGAAATTATGTTTCTTCTTATTGAGCTTTTGTTGTGTTTCTCATTTTTTTCAAATGTAGCTTTATTTTTCTGGTTTGCTTATTAAGAGCACACACCCTCATAAGGGTTTTGACATCAAAGCATATTAGGAGCGGTTTGTTTGATTTTACAATCCATTTATTGTAACAATGAGCAATAGCCTCACTTAACCCCAGATTCTATTATTCACTTTGGTCAAAATTATGATTTATGGAGCATTAAAATGATAACTTAATTATATTATCAAGATTAATGGGATTTAATAGAGAATGGGGTTGATGAGCCTCCAAATCAAGTAGCTTTGCATGCCTTGACATAGGTAGAAGGGATATACTAAAAGAAAAATTGAAAAAATATGCAAAAATCTGTATTTATAATTAACATGAAATGGATTATATATATTTCCTAGGGTCAGTAACAACAACAAGGTCTAAATAAGCCTAAGAACACTTAAAAACTCCATTTCATGGTTTTAGAAAAGTCAAAATAGAAAATTTGGAGGAGCTAATCGAGGGATCAAATTGTGACTTGGGTATTGGATTGCCAATTAGACGAGTATGGTTCATGTGTTTATCCTTAGAGTCGTAGTTAGAGTAAATATATTTTTCAACTTTTAGGTCATTAGTTTTAGGGTCAAAGTCGGTGAGCGTGTCTTTTGAGGATACTATGATGATGTTGATGTCATAAATAAAAGTATATTTATAATGATTATTGATAATGAAGAATTTCTACATTCATAGCTTAGGTATATCTTGTTAAGAAAGAATTGTATAAAGCATAACTATCATCATAATCATGTTTACAAACATTAATAACATATGAATTGTTGATTTTCTTAGGCTAAGAGAGATTCTCTACAAGAGGAATCTTAGTGTGAGTAATAGTGATAGGGACTTGGTCAACATTCTTCTTGCACGAGTGAGGTTGTAGAGTAGGAGACAATTATGATGTAATGGCATTAAGAAGATTGGAAGTATTGATACTAAGGTTGATTTCATTGGGATCATAATCATCGAGTGACTATTATAGCTCTGAAAAGGGAATCTAAAATATATTTGAAGCAATGATATTCTCAAAATGGGATGGTGGGGAGTTCTTCAAGAGTGGTAATTTTGAATGTCTTGAACCTTGTTAGAAGAGGTCAAAGTTTCAAGAATTAGTGTTGCCTTGCACTTTATAGATATCCCTTGGGCATACAAATTACCACATTGGTATGGAGATTATGTTACTTCATGCATGAGATGAGTCAATGGTCTACCTAAGAGGACATTATAAGACAAGGGAAATTTCAAGATCATGAATTTGATGTGGATGGTGTGAGAAGTAAAAGTGATAAGGAGCCAAATAAAACACATAGGGGAATATGTTTATGATCATGGGCCTCGACATATGATCCTAGTGGATTTAAGTTTCTCGATGAATTATCCAAGTGTTTTGATGAAATGAAATGAAGAGAAGAGACACATTTACTATAAACTTTGTCTACGAGGGATTTGTTAATCGTAATGTGGCTAATATGGACTAAAAATAACAAGGGGCGATTATCTACATGAAAGATAAGATCATTTGGAATCATGGAAAAAGATTAAAAGTAAGGAACGTTGAAAAAATTAGAAATGTTGGTGGAAATGGACACATACTCATATTGACATGTGATGATTTCTTGATGTGGATCCAGCTACAAGAGGTTGAAATACCTCCAAAACACACACAAACAATTTGTAAATAAAAACCAAGCTTAAAAATAACTTTCTTCTCATTCTGGAATCCACACTAATCTTTTACATCATTACAATCTTCCTTTTATTCCACATCTACTCTAAAAACCCCTAAAATGTCGAAAAGCCCTAAAATGCCAAAAATTACTTACTAACAAAACACCTCGGATGGGCCCCAAAATTTGCGTGCCAAATATGCCTTCATAAATTAAGGCTCAAGAAAATTTTGAGTTATTCTAAAAAGCACAACAAAAGTTATTAAAACTCTAAGACCTAGTCAAAAGTGAAAAAATGTTCAGAGCCAATTTTAGACCGCTAGATGAAGTGACCCAGCCCCAAAAATATGATAAAATCACTACAACCTTTAAAAAATGGTTGGCCCCATCAAAATAATAACTAATATGTACCACCTTGGAAAATTTCAAGACGATCCAACAGTGGATCAAAATTTATGGCCTTCACAAGTTATGCTCCCGCATCATTCTCCCTTGGTTGAAAAGAATTCAACTCTTGCAAATTTAGCTGACATAATACATCTAATTTTACATTGTCAATATTTTTCAGCTCCCACTCAGAATCCAAGTATTTTCTTCTTGTTGCAAACCTTCCCATTGCACCAAATATTTGTTGTAGCTCCCATGTCTAGTAGTGACTATCTTCTTTGGTCTAAGACACACATTACCCTTTCCTTTTTCTTCTTCGGTATCTATTGCTCCAAATTTATTTCTTCCTCCTCCACAAAATTTTCATCATGACCTAGAAACTTATATAAGTCAAAAACATTAAAAACTACTGAGATAGCAAATTTGTCAGGTAGCTCCACCTTGTAGGCATTATCACTCATTTTCTTTAGAATCCTAAACAACCCAATCTTCTTATACTTTAGTTTATTATATGTCCCTTTTGAAAACCTCTCCTTTCTAAGATGAACCATCACCATATCTCCTTCTTCAAATACACTTACTCTCCTACTGGCATATGTAGTTGCTTTATATTGTGCATTACTAACTTTCATCTTTTCCCTCACTTCATCTTGTAATTGTAGAATGTGTTCTACAAATGCTTCTACATCATCACTAGTTTTATCTTCACCAGGTAGCACAATCAGATCTAGGACCCCCTTGGTATTCCTACCATATAAAATCTGGAAAGGAGACCTCCCTATTGACTTGTTTACCGAGCTGTTATAAGCAAACTCAACTTGTGGTAAAGCTAAGTCCCATTATTTTGGCTTTTCTCCAACTATGCAATGTAGGATATTTCCAAAGTTCTATTCACTACTTCTTTCTATCAATCAGTCTGGGAGTTATATGCACTACTCGAATCAGAGCATTGTCTCCATTTTCCTCCTCACGCCTTCCAAAAGTGACTCAAAAACTTTGTATCCCGATCTCAAGTGATCGCTTCTTGAACTCCATCCAATCTCACCACTTCTAAAAAAATAAATATACAACTCTCTAAACATCATTAGTTCTTTTAAAGGCAATAGAAATGTGCCAACTTATAGAATCTATCAACCACAAAAAGATAGAATCATTCCCTCATCGTGTGTTAGGAAGTCGTAACACGAAATCCATACTCAAATCAACCCTTGACCACCGTAGGACAGGAAATCACATATATAGCCCAAAGATTTTGTGCATGTCCCTTAGCCATTTTACACACTCTACATCTTTCCACAATCCTACTTATGTACCTCTTTACCTTTGGCCAATAATACTTTTCTACAACAAGAGAAATTTTCTTACTTATACCAAAGTTTCCATCCAACCCCCTACTATGCAATTCTCTTATAATATTTTCTCTCATTGAACCAACAGGGATGCACAATTATTTTCCCTTAATAAATAACCATCCTGCATCAAATAATTAGAAGAACCACTACCTACTATAGGGTCCTTAAGTTGTCTCACAACATCACCAAAATCTAGATCACCTTCATATAATTCCTTAACTGCCTCAAACCCTACTACTTCATTTTCCATTTTTTTCAAAAGTGCTACATGCCTACTCAAGGCATCAACAACTTGATTCTTCTTACCTGACTTATGCTTTAAGAAAAAGTATATTCTTGCAAAAATGAAACCCATTTTTTCATGCCTGCTATTTAGTTTCTTCTATGTGTTTACATACCTCAAGGCTTCATGGTCAGTAAAGAGTATAAATTTCTTAGCTACCAAGTAATGTCTCCAATGCCTTAATTCCTTGACAATAGCATAAAATTCCACATCATAAGTAGAATATTTCCTCCTAACTTCATTTATATTTTCACTGAATAATGCCACATGTCGTCCTTCTTGACTCATTACAACTCCAATCCTAACATGTGAGGCATCACAATCAACCTCAAAGACCTTGTTAAAATATGGCAATACCAAAACAAGTGCTTCTAACACTTTCTTCTTCACAATTCAAAACTATCTATTGTTGCCTTGGTCCATACAAAATCCTTCCCTTTTGTACACTTTATTATGGGTGTAGCAATGCTACTGAAATTCCTGATGAACTTCCTATAAAAATTTCCAATCCATGAAAACTACAAACCTCTATCACATTCCTTGGAATAGGCCATTCCAAAATTGCCTTTACTTTTTCCTCATCCATCCTCACTCCATCTTCTAAGATGACAAACCCCAAAAATACTCTTTTGAAGAAATCTACACTTCTTTAAGTTTGCATATAGACTCTCTTTACGTAACAAGTCTAACACCAATTTCATATGTAACAAGTGTT
Organism: Taxus wallichiana var. yunnanensis; assembly: GCA_018340775.1. Lineage (NCBI taxonomy): Eukaryota > Viridiplantae > Streptophyta > Pinopsida > Cupressales > Taxaceae > Taxus > Taxus wallichiana. Next base: position 635,939,445 of record CM031234.1, read on the forward strand.
CTTCCACTATTCTTACCAATATCAAAATATCATCAAAATAAAAAAACAACACACTTACCATTGTATTCTCTCAGCACTCTATTCATCAACCTCATGAATGTACTAGATGCATTAGACAACCCAAATGGCATCACCATCCACTCGTACAATCCATCTTTTTTTTTTAAAGTTGTTTTCCATTCATCCCCTTCTTGGATTTGGATCTAGTAGTACCAACTCCACAATTCAATCTTGCTAAAATATCGAGGCTCCCACTAGCACATCCATCATATCATCCAATCTTGGAATTGAGAACTGATACTTAATTGTGATTTTATTTATGGCCCTATTGTCTACACACATTCTCCAGTCTCCATCTTTTTGGGAGTCAATAGCATTGGAGTTACACATGGACTCATGCTTTCTCTCACTAACCCTTTCTATATTCACTTTTGTGTTCAACACCTCATTATGTTTCAAACTCATCCAAGAGGCTTCCTACTTTGGGAGGTCCAATCCTAGGATAAAATCAATATGGTGTTGTATATCCCTCTTCAGAGGTAACCCATATGGTATCTCATCTGGTATGACATATTTTTATTCTTTTAGTACCTTTTCTACAACATCACATACATTAAAGTCCTCTATTTCCACCTTCTTTGACATTAGTTCATAACACTAGCCAACTTCCGCATTTCTATAACAAATTCTTTTGTAGGCAACAAGCCAACACTCTTCTCTTCTCCGTTGAAGGGTAACAAGACCACCTCTTTACACCATCCTTCCAAAAATTATATGTATTTTTCATCCATCATGTGTAACCTTTCTATCGTATTGCAAGGCCTCCCGAGAATATATGGCATGCATCCATTGGGATAACATCGCACCACACCTCATACTTATAGGTATTCCTAGTCGAAAACTTTATAAGGCACCTTTTATCTATGGTTACCTCACTCCCTTTCTTGAACCATGATATATGATAGGGATATAGGTGCTTCTCACATTTCATATTGAGTTTATCAATCATCACAATTAAAACCATATTTTAACAACTACCATCATCAATAATAATTTGGCATACCTTTCGTCCACAGTGCATCTTGTTTGAAATATATTTGTCCGCAGACAAGAATCATCACCAACACCATCCTTTTCTTTCTTTTTTTGGGAAAATCATTGTATTCCTTAACGTGAGGGTTTCACCCAAGTCTACAAAGTGACCTCCATTTCTTCTTCCTCTTGATTCAACCATATTTACTCATGGTTGTTCTCCTTTCCATTTTTCCTATGTAGGATAGTGTGGACACTCAAAATCTTTGTGTCCCTCTTCACCACATTAGTAACATGTATATTACCTTAGGGGGATATTCCAACCCCATCCTCCATTATAACCTCTTCCCATATAAAACCCCTACCTCTTTGGTAGTTACCATAGCTTTGACCGAGAATCTTCATTCCCTTCTACATTAGAGGATTCACCTTTTGTAGAGTCAATTTCTCTCATTGAGATGATGATGGCCCTCTCTTCATCTTCTAAAGTTATTCCTTTTGTTCTTTTCTTTCAATTTTAATGCAAGTTGACAAACATTTTCCAAGCTATGGATCTAGAGCATACTTAGCTCATCTCATATGGTATAACTCGAACCCATTTATATACCTTGTAGCCTATGTTTTTCATATTCTCCCTATTCCACCCTAATTGAAAAATTGTAAAATTCATTGGTTTACTCTTCAATGCAGAGATCATTTTGTCTTAGTTTTTGAAACCTTCGAAAGAGTGTCTGAGAGCATAATTGGAAGGAAGAAACTTGTCTTTCATCTTCTTTACCATTTTATTCCAGTTTCAGATCTTGCCCTTTCCATTCCTTTATCTTTCATTTTGCAGGTGATCCCACAAAATCAATGCATGGCCAGCCAACTTAGCGCATGAAAAATTAACCTTCTTCTCCTTTGAAAGGGTTTTCCACTCACATAATTTTTCCACACGATTCAACTAGTCAACCACCTCCTCTAGTTGTAACCCTCCACCATAATCAGAACATTAATCTTGATACCATCATTCTTTCCCTCTAAAGCTTGAATAAATCTCTCCTCAAATAGTCTCTCATTCAATTTTTATTCATCTCTCTCATTCTATTCTTCATCTCCTTCATTCATTAATAGAGGTACTTATTTAGTATCACTATCTAGGTCTGCATCCCCATTTTCATGTCTCCTTCTAAGGCGGGTAACTTCTCTTGTGAGCTCGAAAACTTAAAAACTTGTCTATTATAGGTGGGTAAAAGCATACAAATGTGTGTCCCACTTTGTGGCCATAAATATTTTAAAATCTAGTAAATAAATAATTAAAAAATACTATTAAAATTTAAAAAATGAGGTAAATTCTGGATGCCACATGCACCTTGGTATTTATAGCCTCTTAAAAATGCATGTTTGGTCATTTTATATGTGTTTGGTCATGTAGTGGTTGTTAGACATAGTTTCTTGAAAAATACAAAAACTATAAAAAAGTGGGACACTAATGAATTATATGCTTTAACCAGGCTCTTACATACTCCTATTCATCCTGGGAATAACCGTCCCTCCCATATCTATCCATGATTATATAATATAGAGGAAAATTTTATACTGAAAAATGTAATATATTACCTTAATTATTCTTGTAAGATCAAAATCCCGCTCTGATACCAATTGACGTGGATCCAACTACAAGAGGTTTAAATACCTCCAAAATACACACAAACAAGATCTAAAGTTTACAAAACAAAACATAGAAGCTTTAAAATAGCTTTCTTCTCATTTCTGGAATCTACACTAGTCTTTTACATCATTACAATCTTCCTTTTATTCCACATCTACTCTAGAAACCCCTAAAATACAAAAAACCTAAAATGCCAACAATTACCTACTAGAAAAACATCTCGTATGGGCCCCCAAAATTTACGTGTGAAATTTTCCTTCATAATTTAAGGCTCACGATTTTTTAAAAATTATTCTAAAAAGCACAACAAAATTTATTAAAACTCTAAGACCTAGTCAAAAGTGAAAAAAAGTTCGGAGCCAATTTTAGACAACTAGATGAAGGAATCCAGCCTCAAAATATTCCAAAATGGCTAAAAATTTCACTAAAGGTTTGCCTTAGCATAATACTAATGAATATCTACCATCTTGGAAAATTTCAAGACAATCCAACAATCGGATCAAAAGTTATGGCCTTCACAAGTTACGCTCCCGCATCATTTCTTCTAAACCTTATAGGGTGGGTTTTTGTCTCTAACGTAGGTAGAAAAAGAGATGCTCATAGTGAATATTGCTGACTTAATAAGTTCATGATGTGTTAAGTGAGGTATGAATAAGATCCAGAAATAGGATTTGACTTGGGAGGTGAGATATTTCTATAAAGGGGTCTCGATATTCAAGGATGAACTATGTAGTAAATTCAACATGTGTGGTATCAGTCTAAATAAGATCTAAAGAAGTGGGGCTTATAAAGGGATTCATATTTTCATATTTATGACATTTATATAGGATAGGTCACGGTAGAAGGATCTTCATATGGGGATGATGGCATAAAAATAGAAAAATTAATATCATATGGGATCAACCATGTAGGTGCGAAGAGGTTGATAATATTTGAAGAGGATGATGAGGTTACATTAAATATTATTCATGTAGGAATGCTTCCATAAGGGCCAATGGAGTTTACTTATTCTATGGAATCAATGATTGATTCTTGTTCATGTGAGGTTTCTGTAAGAGAGCATGGATAGATGACTATATGATTTGGTCTAAGAAAAAGAATGACATGGTGACTCAATACAAGTTATGATGTGTTTGGCACCTTACATGTTGAGCATGTATTTTGTATATGCACTAGTAGAGGGATATGAGGTGTAAATTTTTTTATTAGTGTCATTACTTTCATAAAAAGGATTAGGGTTAGGTTCTTATGATATGGAGTGATTAGGGAATGGATAATTATAGATTTTAAGACATTCGTCAATTTTACGAATTGCCTCATGCTGATCATGTTATTGATATTTGTCACATACTTTAATGCCCTCTTACCTTCCTCTAATGATGGCTTCATCATCAAAGTTATTGAGAAGGAGGAAGGTATAGGTGAAGGATCGAAGGGCATGATATTTTTGGTACGAATGGCCCCAATAAGCATGCCACCAAAAATAGTTTCTCTCATCATGCCATTATGGAAGAGGTCAAAAAGTGGTTGGTAGCGATGGTGAATGGCCGGGGTAGGAATCATATCCTATCACTATTAGTTATATCACTACATTAATTTCATTTTTGGATGTATCTTCTATTATCTCTAGTGCATTATGATTAGGTATTTGTTGGACACATTCTCTTGGGGCTATTCCATCAATCATTCACCAATGTGTCATGTCTAGTCATGATGAATAGGTTTTCAAAATTAGAGGTGGACCCTTTGAAGAACCTTCTCCTAATTTTCTTAGACCTTGTTCTACATATCCTATTCCCATGCATAATGCATCTTTAGGTAGATCTTTGGTTTCACACACTATTCTTAACAATGTTATCACTTCTTGGTTCTTTCTGAGGCCTTTGATTTTCCATAAGTATCTCTAATCATTTTAGTCCTCCTAGATATTCCCTTAGGAACTTGGTTGGAAAAATCAGCTCTCATCTCTCTAGCCCTCTTAGGTTTCCCTATAGGCCTTTTAACATACATAATGCCTCTCATGGATTTAGTCGTTATAGGTATTTCGATAGACGTTTGGTTCAAAACACTTCCTCTCACAAATCTAATCCTCGTAGGTCTCTCAATATGCCTTTGGTTACATGAAATACCTCTCATGGCTCTAACTCTCCTTGGTATCCTCATAAGCCTTCGGTCTCACACACTCTTTCTTCCATTTATCAATTGCATTGGATCCCATGTTCATCCTCTAGTACACATGCTTCCTCCACAACCTCTGCAAACCTTCTAATGCGCTTAGGATGTCTTAGTGTACTTATTCCTTCGATCTTCCACATAGGAATTATGTTTCCCATATTGTTAGTGTATCTCCTTTCTCTTCCGAGGTCATCCTTAACAAACATTACTACTAATATAACACTTACATTCAAGTTACAATCAAGGCATGAGCCTCCATCTTCCTTGATAGTTTATCCACCTCTTTTGGTTCTCATTGGTTATATTTAATGCCACCCCTATTTCTTATACATAGCTAAGAAATTCAAAAATACAAAAAACATTAACATAGTCTCATATTATAAAAAAATTCATATATTTATAAAAATACAAAATCAAGACCTATGAACTTAGCTCGAGTTGTTTGCACTTTACATTTTACATATTACTTTTCACTATGGATTTGATAGATATCATATCTCTTTACTCTTTACACACATGTGTTCATGTGGTATATTGAGCTTGATGTAGGACACACATAGATTAGTACACACTTCTTCGCCTCGATAGGTTTTATTCAATCCTTTACCCATAATTCCTATACATTTAGGGGCATCTATTATATGCTACACACAAGTGTTATTGTTTTATTATAGTTCCTTTCTACTTCCTCATTATGATTAATTATATATTATGTACGTAATATATATTTAGCTAAGAGGACTAACACGTGTGTGTTGTGTAGGACCGATATTATTTCTTCACATGTATATTTATCTATCGATTCTATCTTACTTCATATTGTTCTTACACTAGATTAGTTTTCATACATGTTTGTGTGTATTTGCAATTACATGTTTCATTGATTGTGGCATGTGTGTCTAAATTATCTTATGTTATTGATTTAAGAAAAAAAGTAAGCTTTTTGTAAAACCCTAATTGCAGAGTAACTAAATGTACACTATGATATACAACTACCAAATACAATTTGACACAATTAATAAGCTAATAAAATATGAAACCCTAAGTGAAAAAAGAGAGAGAAAAGAACTTAGATGATTTGTGTTTGATATGGGATTGGCACATACTACGAAAACTGATGAACATGAAGTAAATTGTGTCGTCAAAGAGTCGATCTCGGTACCTCTTCTCGGAATAAATTTTGTATGTCATGAAATAGGCTAGAGGTGGGTACCTGGACTGGTTCATGGGCGCTTGGGAGCTAGAGTCTGCTACTTTGCACCCGTGACTATGAAAATGGTCATAACCTGATTTTTGGAGTGTCGTAAGAGTGTCACTAATAGTTACTATTAGTTTCTTGTATGTCACACCTTGATCTCTCGAGTTTGAAAGATAATTTCTATCTGAGATACATATAACCAACAAAATAAATGTTTTCTGTAAAAACCACAACGCCGCATCAAATACAAAAAAGGATGCGGGTTCACCGATGTAGGAGTCAAACTAATCCGCAAGAAGGCTTCTACGATCACCCGACAGAGTGAACTTATGACCGAGCATTGCAATACATATCATAATCCATGTAGTTATTTTGAGTGTGTGAAAGAATCGTGCCTAAGATGCCCTTATGCAAGAGATTTAATAAATAGTGGGCTATATTGTCTACAAGATGCATTGTGTGTATCAAATAAAATAGAATTCCCCTTCTATGTATTTTATGTAGAAAAATCATTTTATTTTCCCTTAAATGAATGCTAGATGGATTCCTTTGACTAATTTGGATGCCCTTAGATGCAAGCTTAGGTGATAGTAAATATGCTTAGAGATTGGTCCTTTATTTTGATCACATATTTATGTATTTATATGATTTTCCTTGATTGAATTTTTGTTATTTACAACTAGAAGGATGGCCCATAAGAAAATAAGAGGCCCAAAAGAGTGAGTAAGGTGGAAAGAGGTTAGGGGCGACCAGAGGAGGACGAGGGCCTTGGTGTCCTAACTGGCACCGGTGTCCAAAGTATGAAAGATAAGCAAATAAAGTATGAATTGGGCTATAGGGTGTGTAAGACCTATTATAAAACAACAAACATAGACTAAAGGCTAAATATAGATGTCAATTACTATTTTTCTTGCTTAGGAATCATGTAAATACTATGTATTCTTGTATGAACTATAAATGTACTCAATTGTATGATTGTTGATGCGTAATCAATCACAACACCCCTGATTGTTTTCAACTCGATAGATTGAAACTATCAGTGTGATTACATAACATGGAGCTTTTCCCAGAGTGTAGGACTTCATAAATGGGGAAGCTCTCTCGGATGAAAGTCGGTTCCTATTCCTCTATTCGATGCACAAATCGAGATTGTAGAGGATATATCCTAAAATCTAATCTAACTTGCCAAGGATATAGGGCTAAGAAGATTACAAGAAATTAAACCTAATCTAATAGAGGTGATGCACCAAAAGGAATGTTGAACACCTTCTTTGCATGGAGATGGAAACCACAATTAGACTAAGAAGGATGAAAATAAACAACGATCAATCCAATGATGAGAATCCACTAACCATTAAACACAAACCATTAAACATGTAATACAATAACCATGCATAAATAACCAAGATTGCAATGAGAGATTAGAAGAAATAAATGAACACAAGAGAGGGTTAAAATTCATCCACAAACTTGTATTATTGCTCCAAAGATTTGATACAGTGCATTACAATGGCCAAGAGGCACAAACTTACATTACAACTTGAATGGGAGGTTTGAACTCCACAAATCCACTTACAAAAAAGAGAAGAAGGGAGGGTGCAAAGCAAAATTATCCAACATTAGAACAATGACCCTCCTTACAATATATAGGAAGAATGAGAGAAAAGGGGGGAGATAAGAATTTGAAATCTTTCTTCAACCACCCTAAAATGCATTAAAATCTCCTGCAACAATGATGGGTGCCACTGCAAAACCCATACCTCCTTGTATTTTGCCTTGTTGGAGAAGAAAGGAAGCCCATACTTCATCATTGTGGTAGGTGAGAAACTTGGAACATCATCTAAACTGGAGGACTATATTTCTTCATTTTGAAGAACTTAGTCCCACTTATAAATTTTGAAGAGCATCCTATAAAATGGTAGTTGTGTAAAGGATACTGCGATATTTCCAAAAGTCCTTTCTTGTGCAATCCGAGCTCCTACCAAACATTATGGCCATCTCAAGACCGGGGTGCCATATTATATTAATCATGAGTGGTTGGCTTTGTTTTTGGACTCAAATGCCTTGTAAATCCCAAAACTTAGAAATTTTAGACCTTCACAATTCGAGACTTTGAACATTGATGCTTCGGAATTCAATGGCATTGTTTTATCGGTAAATTGGATTGAGAGTTCCAAACTCCGAAATCAGACCTTCAAAGCTTCAAATTGGAACCACCGAAAGTCCAAAAATTCTTGTTGCGTTGACTCAAAATCAAGTTTGACCACGACACCCAAACCTTTCGACTTCTGTAATTTTAGGATTTCGGGCATCAACTCTCAATTTTGCATTTTTCTCGACAAAGACCCCAAACCTCCAAAGTCTAAATTCATACTTTCATAATTCAAACTCGAAATTCCATTTTCACAAATTTGTTGAACCCGAAAGGGGATTTGACCCCAAAAACCTCTCAAACCTTTTGACTTCGAGTTTTCAGGTTTTCGGGACTTTTCTCTTACTTTTTTAAAAATTCCCCCACATTGTCTCCGAAATGCCAAATGCTCAAAGTTTGAAAATTTTCAGGCTTGAGCCTCCATTCTTCACTTGAGCTCTGCTCTCCTTCGACATTCCCTTGGCCATGTTGTCCCTTGTCCATTATTTTTCCAACCTTGCATTTCCATTGTCAAGCCCTCCCGTAACTCCGGTTTTCAAAATTGAAATGTGAGCTCCCATGGCCGAATGGTCCCTTCAATTTCCTAGTGTGCAAGGTTATGTTTATTCAATTTTGTCTGGGGAATAATTGGATAACAACTATTTTGTGTCTACATTTTCCTCCACTTTATGTTGTTGAGTGAATACTTAGTTATAATATGCATACATTTTTTCCTATAGAGTGTGATGGCGATAGTGTGCCGAAGAGACAAGTGAAAGTGTGAAGTGATAAAAATGAAGTGTGGAAGCAAAGAAAGAGGAAGTGACCCAAGGGGTGAAGAGTATTGTGTTATATCATGTTTTACCCGTTGTTGTGCTCAATTTTCTGATGTGGATTTCCTTCTTTTTGCGTATTAAGGGAGGATCTCAAAAAGAAAAGAAAAAGAGTAGTTAAATTCATGTATTATGAAAAACTCTGGAAAAGTATGTAACAAGGAAAGTGTGTACCTGATTTATAGAAGTGTAAAGGATAGAAAATGTCCTAAAAAATGCTTTGTATGGCGGTTTTTTTGGTGATATCACACCAAGTACGAGGATTTTGGGAGATCTCATGGAATGGCGGAAGAGTGTTGGGGAGAGAGGTTTATTGTTACTCTCCTTCCATGTCTTCTTCCCAATAAACACCACTACATATGGTGTGTCCCTGTTTTGTTCCGAGTTGTGCCAATTTCTTATGAATTATTCCAATTGTACTTTTGTAGGATATTGTAGTATTTTGCATTCATTCTATGTTGAGGCTAGTGCTTAATCCCGTGAAACCGATATGTAAATTGTTGTGAATCAGTCTTGATTTGAGAAAGTAACTATATCTCCCCCTAAGACATAAACGCCCAGTGTGAAGTTAGTAGTGCCTGGATGCTAGTGTCTAAATCTGCACTCATGTCTATGCTTAACCGAGGAACCAAGTCATATTTTGGGTCATTATGTAACTTCATGATTATTTTGTTTTTGTAATATGCGGGATTGTATTTTAGGTTTTAGATATTGTATGGGGTGACAGATTCACCCAATGTATCACCGCCTCATTTGGCATGTATGTGGTAATTTGATATGAGCATGTGGTCCAAAGGAGAGGACTTGAAAATGATTTGAAGTGGATACCCTATAGGGGGAGGGAATGTGCATGGTAGAGACCAAGGCACATGCAAGAAAAATGGATAGAAATATGTGTGAGTGCAATTAAATATATTATGCAAGAAGAATACAATGTGCAATCGGGAAGTGATAAGACAAGATAGACTTCAAAAATTGGGTTTCAAACATGGGGTCCATCACTCACAATGTCACAATACAATCAATGCGTATGGCCAAAAGCATACAATGTGCATATAAGACAAAGGGCATGGCCCTTAAACAATAACATACAATGATAAACAATGGGAAATAGATAATCATGGTGGCAGGTAGTTCCTACAAGGAAAATTATACACACGACACACTCATTAACATGTAAGAAAGATAAAACAAGTATGTCAAAGCGTGTATAGATCAATGGAAAGTAACGTGCAGTAAGAAGAAGTAGTGAATAATGAAACAATAACACATGTGATGTGTAAGAGTAAAAATGTAGATTCCTCTAGATCCTCAGGTGGGACCGGTAAGAGGTACAATGCACATCATTAATGTTGCTTATAAAGATCTATAGGAATTTTTAATTCATAACTAAAGAACAAGTGAACACGCATGTGTATATAAAAATATATTGACATACTAAGTATTTTTTTAACATGGAAACAAAGTATATATGTTATTATAATCAAGCAAGAATAAGTGCAACCAAGATATACAATATGTTGTGTAAGAGTGAGATGGAATGGTATGAAATGTGAATGTGTTAGGAGAAGCATGCCCCTAAGCGGATATGGATGAGAATTAGATGAGGTTCATTTATAAAAGACCCCTCAACAATCAAGAATCAACCATAGAACTAGAGTGCGTCATCGGGAAATGGTTTGAAAATGTACGCTACAAAGATAGATCATGCGGAGTGTAGAGAGGGAAAGATGTGAGGTTCATTTTAGATTTAGACCCTCAGCAGTCGAGTATGAAGTTTCATGGAACTAAAGTGTGTCATAGGGTAGTAAGGGGTGTCGAATAGAATTCTAGGAAGATGTGTCATGAAGAACATAGTGTGAAGTGTGTAGTGTATGTGAGTTTCATGGATGTAGTATGCCCTCAATAGTCAAGTGTGAACCTTAGCAAAACAATACATCATAGGGTAAATACGATACAAAATGTATCAAATTGTGTAAGATCACCTAGAAATAGGAAATATGAAGCATGGACTGTAAGAGTGGAAATGGTAAAAAATGATGATGTTAAGAGGGGGACATTGAGCGTGATGCCCCCAAGTGTATGATGATGAGTAAGCTAGTTGATGAAGGTGAAGGGAAAGTGTCCTCCACGTGATGTCTCGAAGAGATAGAGGCATGTGACCATGCTCTAAAATTGGTGGTGTAGGATACTGATGATCTATATGTGAAGGAGGCCTAGGTAGTGAACACCTATGTGAAGGAGATTTAGGAGGTGATGAGCACTTATGTGAAGTATACCTAGGAGGTGATGAACACCTATGTGAAGGATACCTAGGAGGTGATGAGCACCTATGTGAAGGATACATAGGAGGTGAAAGAGGTGGTGAACTCCTATATAAAGGGATTTATCGAGTAGGGTACTTAGGCTGAGGAGATGGACTAGTAGATCGATGAGAACAAGTAGGTCATGTGTGAATATGAGAGCTAGGTGTAGAATTTTCCTTAGATTTGAGAGGCCCAAGGGGGCTTGATTCTCTAAATAGTCGAAGAACATCCTCAAGAGGAGGCTGAGGCAATAGTGTGGATGGTGGAACACCTTTGATAGTGATAAATTTCTTATTGTGAATGAATTTGAGACACAAGTGGTTCATGGAAATATACCTTGAGTGGCACTGATCCAAGAAAGACCTAAGAGAATTTCATGGCCTTCGATTGTAGGTACCATAAAGTGAATGGCACAAACATGGTGAGAGGTCCAATTATAACTAGAAGCTTGATGTAGCCATAAAATTTGGGAATTGGATATGAAATTTGAGAGAGTGGATAGTTGATAGTGATGAGGAGTGTAATAGAGCACACACCAATATGAGCCGATGGATTGATCATGGTGTTATTGACAATATGAGATCCAATAGAAACATTGATGTGTAGTGTATTAGAAGAAAATGTAGCATGATAATCATGATCAGATAATGTGATGAGTAGTGGAGATGCATCGGTAGGAAAAGGGTCACACAAAGTGTAAAGTGAGGTAGGCAACAACATGATAAACTACTTGGTATTTGGTGCAGAGGTTTATGTACTATGATGCAAGGAAGCGTGCACAAGGAGATCTATGGCCTAAAAAATAGTAAACACCCTAGAAGGTTACAACTATGGCACATGAAAGAAATCAACGGAAAGCATGAGAAAGAATAAAAATAGATTTAAATATGTTGTAAGGAGGTAGTTAAGCGAGCAATAAATGTGGAAAATCATGGAGATCTATAAAAAGGAGGTTGAGAAACTTCATTCTTACCTTTCACAAGAGAGTATTTGAGTATAGAAGAGTTATTGGGGTGCGAACCAGATTCCAAAAATATTGAGAAATAGAGAATTTGATGACCCCAAAGGAAGATTTGCACGGCCTAAGTTAGGAATCCTTTGTAGGGAGTGTGAGGGAGAACGATAAAAATGTGCTACAACAGCACGAGAACTAAGTTGCAGAGATCTAGGGTTTAGAAAATGGAATTCACATGCTAGGGAACATGGGTGAGGAGATACATACTAGATAATTAGATAAGAAGTTATAGGAGTGAGTTAGGGGAGTTGAAATGTGGCACCTAGAAGATCACCAATAGCAGCCACAAAGGGAAGAAAGAAGAAAGAGCCATAAGTAGAAGTAGAAAAAAGCACCCAAGGATAGATTTTTGAAATGAAATATCTAGAGGCCATAATTATGGGACATATTTAGGAATCCCATGTTCAAAAATAAAAAGCGAATGATTACAACCATCACACTAGTTTGAGCAAAGATTAAATAGAGAGAGAGAGAGTTGGTGAAGAATATCAACAAGTAGACTAAAGATGACAATCCTATTTATGATGACGAAGGGTATAAGACCATGGAAGACATATGAGTACTGCAAATATATGATTTGTCATACTTTGGAAAACCAAAGTGCGTTTACTGATGGATCATGTCAAGATTCCATGAGGACTTCTACTAAAAAGGGAGACGAGTACACATTACCACACCATTGATCAGAGGCTTATAGGGTTACTGAGAGCTCGGGTACAAAGATTGCTAATTACATAGATGATGAAGTGGGTGTGGAGGATACTATAGTTGAGATGACATACTAGAAATTTGGGCATACGATGGATATTTTGAATGTCATTGACCCCATGGTCAATAGTTTTGCACACCTATTGACCAAGTTCAATGAAAAGGAAAGATGGGGCTAGGTGAACAAAAAGTGGCTCCAGATAACGTTCTCTATTATGAATTATAAAATTCAAACACACGTTCAAGTTTTAATAATTGTTCTCTGCCCAAACAACACAGTTTGGATCACACAATTTCTTTTTAAAACTAATGTTCCCTGTTCGCATATTTACAATATGGAACACACATTCAATGCCATTCAATCTTATAATAGATTCTATATGCTGCTGTAAATGACTCGAGGAACTACCGATCTTCCATTTTCATGGCTCGGAGTTTCATCGATCCTTCATTTCATGACTCGGCAACAACCGATCCTTCATGTTCGTTTATGCATAGTATATTATATATACCAGTTCTCATAACCATTTCCGGTTATCGAAGTGATCCATTTAAGAAGCCTATCTGAATATCTATTACTGATATTCATCTGACATCCTGCATCTTAAATTAAGTGATAAGGACAACGCAACCAGCACTTGCGATACTTTGGCCAAAGATTTTCACATGCTTTGCATGATCATATTCCTGGATGTGATACACATCAATGGAATACGTCCTTCACTTCACTTCACCTGTTATCTAGAATGGTCTTTCCTGGTTCCTACCAGTCCTCTCAGTTTAAGATCAGTTTTAAACTTCCAATTTCCAACTAGTAATATGAACGAATATAGGAAGGCACTCCTGGTAACTAAAGATACGCAAACATACGGTGTCGTTCCCCACGACTCCGTGTGTCTAGTTATCTTTAGTATCCCGGAGTCACTCCGTATACCTAATCATACTCCTATCCCCTGCCAAGAACTTCACATTCAGCCTATGTATTCTTGATGTTTTAATTCGGGAGGGCATTGCAATATATCGTTTCACCGCAACATTGTGTCGTCATGAAGACCCGTCTTCATGAAGACACCTGTCTTTAGCTGGTGTATGTCAATGTCCTACGGAATCCTCCCATCGAGAATACACATCCTGCTCAAGTGATTTGGATATGATCTTAATAATTAAGAATCAACTTTCAACAACCATGCTGATCCCTTTATCCTCGTTTCTATTACAGTTGTATATAGCTAAGAGAGACTAAATCCATCCTTTAGCTTGCTATGCATCTTCTCCTTCGTGTCGAAGGGCTGCATTTCTCTACTTGGTTCTCTTCTTAATCATTGGATTAAGCAGCCATTACCGACGGATGTGATAAGTTTAACCTATTAAACTTTAACCAAGATTTTCCCAACTGTAACTAAATTCAGAATTCTAGCTTATTAGACGTCATTTAAACGAGGTCTAATTCCCAATAAATGTATTCATTTATTTTCCTCAACATTACATAGTTAAGGTCCATTAGTTATGGATATGCTTATCCCATATCCTTTATTCTGAATTTAACATACGAGGTCATTGATGGAGTTCGAAAGCGAAGTTCGATTACTCCGAAGTTAATTGATATTCCTTAGCTTCCAAGCTAATCCTGAATACCTATCAGTTATGGAATCATATTCTTCCTAATCCTTTTTAATGTCAATTAAAAATTCATCTTTACCCAAGTATGAACTAATTGCACATTTCAACTTAAAAGTTGCATTTAGGTAAGAATAGATATCAATTCCCATTTAGCATCCATCCAAGGACAATTAAATAAATCCAAATCAGGAATAACATTATATTACCAATTTAGTCAACAATATCAAACTGATATGATTATTAAAATATCACTCTTGTATTTGCATTCATCAATTCAGGTCATAATCCATACATTTTCCAATCCAACTGAATGGACATTGTTTACATAAAACATCATTACAACTCATAGATAGAAGAATATACTTTCTTCTTTTCACAATTCCTCGAAGAGGAATAAAAGTAAACAAATACAATTCATCTTCAACCAATCAAGAAGCATCAGAAAACAGCCATGTCTTCATTCTAATCAAATTCCATCTGCAAAATGATTTGCACGGGTCAGTTCAATGAACTGAGCATATTAAGCACTTGTCATTAAAATGAGGTGCTTCAACTAACTGTCTCAATAAAAGAACCCTGCTTTTATGAAACGACAGTAAGACATCAATCAAGAAATAGGCACACAAAAAGAAGATCAGCATAACAACTAAACTATCAAAATATCATCACAATCAGCCAAAGAACTGCTGTCCCATTTTCCACATAACCGTTGCAAGTTCCAAATTGCAGTATTTGAAAAGTTTAGAAATACAAGTAACATACTGCTGATATAACATACTGTTATCCTTTCCACACCTTTCATTAATAATAAATGCAAAGGTTGAAACTAACTGAAACGTAAACCCATTACCTTCCTTTCAGTTCATGCATCATATTAGATTCCAAGCAATCAAGCACAGACAAGAAAGCGAACAGCAATGCATATAGTTGCTCATATCTAAGCACCACAAAATTCATCAATAATGATTACAAATTTTCAACCTGAATGAAAGAAGAAAAGATCATTTTTCCAAGTCATTCATCCATATCCCTATTTCTTTCCACATGACTGTCCTAAAAATGGAATCCAAACGAGACACAAATCAAGATAACAGTTCAGAGTGAAACTTACAAAATCCATTCAGAATTCACTTTCCGGCAGTAAGAGTAATTTCATTCATAATCAGCTTTAAATGAAAACAAGGAAGAATTCATCGTCCTTATCCATACTTCATTTAAATCAGGCTCATATGAATATCCAAACAGGTTAGTACAACATCGTATTTATCATAGATCAAATAGTATAAGGATGCATACTATGCACTTACTGTACTAGAAGAGCCCATACTTTCTTCACTGTAATTTAAACCAGATAAACAGTTATACAATCATGCAATCAATTAATCACATGATTTCCTAATTCTATGAATGCATTCCGTTCAAAATAAAATTTATTCATGGCTGTTACCTACAGCAAGACCAATCATAATGCTATTTCCAGAATTCAAACAGCCCAAAGAGAAGAATTCGTTCCTTTAACTATTCAAATAAGAAACAATCATTTTCTTCAACTCAACAAGAATTACTCATGCCGATTTCATTTTTCCTTAAATGACAGTGCAAAGATCAGAAGACCACACGAAACATTCAAAATTTCCGTTTGTACAGAAAAATAATCAGCACTCAGAAACCATCTAAATGTCACTGTAATCTTTGTCAAACTGAACTTATAACGTTCATCAAAACCAATTTACTGTTTCCTTTGAATCGAAAACAGCATAAAGAAGAATTCATGTCCCTAAAATTTCATTAAGAAATGATCATTTTGCTCAGGATGAACTAAAAACACCCAAGTCGTGTTTATCCAAGCATGACATCTCAACTTTTAAAGATAACAGAACAATCGTTCATATTGAAAAGCAACTCACCTAACACCGTGCGTTCGATCCAATATACCGCAAACAATGAATATCCAAAATACCGCAAACAATGAAATAACCAATTCGAGTTCTATCTCGATCAACAATTAGTTCCAAAAACAACATTCTCCTTTTTCTTAATGAGATACGTAACTCAAAATATATATATATATATATATATTCATATATCAATATCTCACAAGGCAAACCCGCATAGGGTATTAAATATATAAGCTTGGTGCAGTTAAGACAAACTCAAGCAATAACCCAAATTTCTATATTTTTCCATCAACTTGTACAGAAAACAAGCCGAGACAGTGATCGTGACAACAGTCGAACAGGAAGACCGAACAACATCAATTAAAACACAACGAAATCATCCTATCCTCACAACGAAGGAGAAACACCATTCATTAATAAGTTCGTAAAGAAAGAACAACCGCATTCTCCTACTTTCACGAATACCCCAAAACATGTATTCGTTCAGTTCTTTTGCAAGAAAAAGGAACAACAATTAAAATATTACTATTACTTCCTTTGAATCGAGTTCATATGCTCACGGAAAACCCAAATGCCATTTCCATCAAAAACCAAAACAGCAGAAGGAAAAGGATCTATTTCCTTAAAAATTTCAATAAGAAACAACTTCAAAAACTCGTACATCCTGTACAGTTTTCATCACTGAAATTCATATAGCAAAAGAACAATTGTTCAACACCGAAAGACAACTCCTACTGCCTGTACTGCTTTGATCATTCAAATTCATTTAACAAAAGAACGATTGCACAGTAAGGAGAACAACTCATATTGCCTGTTCCATTTTCATATAAACATGAACAGAGAAAGAAAATACTTATTTCTAATTCTCCAAACTGTCAAACAACCCACACAGCAGTTTCGTAATTCCTACTTCAATTCATGCAAAGACAGATCAACACAACAGCTAGAAACGATTCCACTCATATCATTTCAAACAAGTACAGAAAAATCGAATAAACCCAAAACCCAAGAGCAGGGTTGTTTTAATGAGACGTTTAAACAAAGCAAGTATTTTTAAAGAGAAGGGCTTAACATGCCTGTGATTTCTTTTCCAAAACTCGAAGAAAACTACGTTTGCCGAAGATATTTCCTTCCACGGCGACAGCAAGAACTTCCCAACAATCCTTTCCTCTTCAGGCTCAGCAACAGCCTCCAATTTCCCAAAGAACAGTGATAAATCCAAAGAACTGGTTCGACTGAACCAAACAAAAAAACCAAATGCAGAGCAACTTCACAAAGTCCGAATCGACACAATGAAAAATCAAATTTCCCTCATACACTTTCCAAGGCGAGCTGGTCGCGAGGACCGAGAATGTTTAATGCATTAAAGGCTCTGCCTTTTCCTAATTTCCCACGCCACTGCCAACTTGAGTTGGCGAACTCCAAATTTCAAATTTCCCATGCAAAACCAAATTTGGTTCCATCTCCAAATAGATACCTCCGCCACTTACCTGCCCCGACCAAACTGGCGCTGTCCACGTATGGACTCCCCAATAAATGCCATTGAATACCCCTTCATCCTTATCCTCTCCCTCCAAGGGTCTGCGCGTCCCCTTTAGGTTAGGATTAGTTTAGGTTGTATATTAGTGTTCACCTAGGTCATAGTTTAGTTTTAGGTTATTAGGACTTAGGTTTATTTCTCTCTTTTTTTTTTGTAATTTAAAAATCCACTTAGGATAGTAGTTTAGGATGCATGATAGAACTTAGGATTAGCTTAGGATTTAATTCCTACTAACCACTAACACTAAACAACCTCCATCCAGTCTTCCAACTGACACTCACGTTAATGTTGTGCAGGACGTTCCGTCCTTTGGATCACATGCCAAGGCCACCCGTGTCCAGGCATTTCTTGCCTCACGAGGTCTCAAGTTCGACAGTACAGGGTTCAAGAATCAAACCTTTATCGTTGGCATTTACGTGCCAGCTGCTCATACCTGCAATCAGGCGCTGCACATTCATAACAACCTCCGGTTCGGTTCAAGAGTAAATCGACAAAGCAAACACAAGAAGACCACAACATACTTTGGATCAATGGAATTGATTCAAGGTGTGTTGTCAATCAGCAAAGAGAGTTTAGCAAGTATACGACAATTTTTCGTCACATCAACAAACACACAAGCACAATAACTGCTGTCCTATGCAATAAATTACAGCATGCAAGAATCCAAGTTAGCAACACATTCTCTTAAGATCAGAACATATCTTAACATGTTTGCCTTCATTTCAGCAGTTATAATAGTATGAAAAATATTCACCAAGATAACTTACAAAATCAGGGTGTTACATTCTTCCCTCCTTAAAGAATCATCGTCCCGATGATCAGATTAAACAAATCAAGGAGTTCCTAGGACAAAGTTCAGTTATTGTCCTTTCATTCATAAGTTCATACCAAAAACAGATTCACTCTTAAAAACAATGTTTTAAGACAACTGTACAATAGACTAATAATTGTCTAAATTTGGTAGAATTATCAGTTCCTCGAATTTCAAATTCGATTAAACAGATGTGGAAAAGTAGATCTCATTTCTTCGAGATTTTCCCAAGTTGCACTTTCTTCGCTGAACTGGTCCCACTGGACCTTACATTGGTTCACTTCGCGATTTCTCAAGTACAACTGGCGAGTTCCCAGCACTCGAATGGGCTTAACCACGATTATTCCTGGGTCTTGGACCTGCAAGGAATTCCAATTTAGCACATGTGATAAATCTGTCACGTATTTCTTAAGCAAAGAAATATGAAAAACATCATGCATTTGAGACAAAGCAGGAGGTAATGCTAGACGATAAGCTACAGGGTTGATTATTTCAACAATTTCAAAAGGTCCCACGTAACGTGGCGACAACTTGGCAGCCTTGCCAAAAGTTATTGAGCTCTTTTTCGGCTTCACCCGAAGAAAGACCTTCTCTCCCAGTTTATAATGTTTGTCAACCCGCTTTAAGTCTGCATAGCTCTTTTGCCTATTGGCGGCCTCCTTTAGATGTTCCCGAATCATTTTGATTTGTTGTTCCATTTCCATAAGGATTTCTAGCCCAATTACCTCTCTGTCCTCAACGTTGTCCCAGCTGACAGGGGTTCTACATTTTCTTCCATACAATGCTTCAAAGGGCGCCATTTTTAAAGAGGCATGATAGGTGTTATTGTAAGCAAATTCTACCAGCGGAAGGTATTCCTCCCATTTATACTGCTGGTCCATGCAATACATCCTTAACATGTCCTCTAAAACCTGATTAACTCTCTCAGTCTGTCCATCCATTTCCGGATGATATGCAGAACTGAAGTTCAATTTAGTCCCCAAGGCCGCATTAAGCGTTTGCCAAAACCTTGATGTCATCCTCGGATCTCTGTCCGATATGATTAATTCCGGTATTCCATGCAATCTGAAGATTTCATGTACAAATCTTCTTCTTGCTAAGCAAATTGCATCGTCCTTCAAATTACCAGCAATGAAGTGTGCCACTTTGGTCAATTTGTCGACTACAACCAGGATAATGTCATGCTTATTTCTTGACATAGGCAATCCTTGAACGAAATCCATCGTTATCACTTGCCATTTATACTGCGGAATACTGTGGGGATACAATAATCCAGCGGGGTGCATATGTTCCGCCTTAACACGCTGACATTCCAAGCAGTGTGTTACAAATTCTACCACATCCTTTTTCATTCCCTTCCAGAAATATTGCTGCTTAAGATCAGCGAGCATTTTCGTAATGCCAGGGTGTCCAGAAAAAGGTGAATTATGGAATTCAGTTAACAATTTCCCTCTTAAGTCATTTGCCATAGGTATATATACCCTGTTTTCGAACCTCAGAATTCCTTCATTATCAAAACGGAATCCCTTATACGACATCCTGTGGAGTCTCAAAGTGTTGTTTTGACTTACTGGAAATAAGGATCTGTTTCCAAGGCATCTTTCACCTCATCCTTAAACTGAGTTCTTAACGTTATAAGAGCAGAGATATGCTTCCTTCGACTCAGAGCATCTGCTACTCTATTTTCCTTTCCTTTGATGTAGCTTATATCAAAATCATACTGAGATAGAAATTCTAACCATCTTCGCTGCCTTGCATTCAGATTTGGCTGAGTAAAAATATACTTCAGCCCCAGATGGTCTATTTTTAACTCGAAAGGCTTGCCTAAAAGGTAATGCCTCCACATTTGAAGTGCATGAACAATGGCAGCGAGCTCTAGATCATGTGGAGCATAGTTCTGTTCATGTAACTTAAGCTTTCTACTTTCATAAGCGATGACATGGTTATTCTGTAATAGAATACCTCCAAGGCCTTCTCCTGAGGCATCCGTTACAACCATAAAATCTCCATTTGGATCAGGTACAGTCAAAATAGGTGTTGTAGTTAACTGTTCCTTTAAATTCTTAAAGGCAGATTCACATTTGTCTGTCCAGACAAATTTCTTATCCTTCTTTTGCAGCGAAGTGATTGGGGCAGCAATTTTTGAAAAGTCCTTGACAAACTTTCGATAATATCCAGCCAAGCCCATGAAGCTCCTCACTTCATGCACATTCTTAGGCGCAGGCCACTCAGTTATAGCTGTGATCTTTGAAGGGTCAACAGCTATCCCATTCTTGCTTATAACGTGTCCCAAATAATGCACCTCTGCATCATAAAAGGAACATTTGGACAGTTTTCCATACAACTTCCTCTTTCTTAAGATTTCCAGCACTATCCTGAGATGTTCTTGGTGCTCTTTGACATTTTTAGAGTATATAAGAATGTCGTCTAAGAATACAAGCACAAACTTGTCTAAGTATTCTTGAAAAATATTGTTCATTAGATTCATGAAGGCGGCAGGTGCATTAGTCAACCCAAAAGGTAACACCGTGAACTCATAATGCCCGTACCTCATTCTAAAAGTTGTTTTATGAATATCTTCTTCCTTTATTCTCAGCTGATGATACCCTGATCGAAGATCTATTTTTGAATAAACTGATGCTCCTCGCATCTGATCGAATAGATCATCAATCCTAGGAAGTGGGTATCGATTTTTAATAGTTTCTTTATTCAAAGATTCGTGCATCAATCATGCCGACCTCAATGTGCCATCCTTTTTCTTTACAAAAATTACCGGCGCTCCCCAAGGTGAGACGCTCGGTCTTATCAGCCCCTTAGTCAGAAGTTCTTGTAACTGAGCCTTCAACTCTACTAACTCAATGGTAGTCATTCTATAAGGTGCCTTAGATATGGGTTCAGTTCCTGGTTTGATTTCTATTGCAAAGTCAAACTCACGTTTGGGTGGAAGACCAGCAATTCCTCCGAAACACATCACGGAAATCCCTCAATGGATATCTTTCCATGAAATCATTATCTTCATCCGCATTTTCTATCACTTTTACTACATACAAAGTGCAGCCTCTATTTTTAGCCCTTTTTAGTTGCATAGCCGTCAGTTTCCTAACTGTAACTTCCCGTTTTACACCTTGAATGACTTTGCTTTCTGCAGGTCATCAAAGCAACAGATTTGTTTTTCATAACAGTCGACCTTTGCCTTATGTTCAGCCAACCAATTAACTCCAATAATGATATCATATGATCCTAGAGGAGTGACATACAAGTCAACTTTGGTGGAGAAACTAGGCAGATCAAGAATTGCCCCAAAAAGGCACATTTCGACTGTATGGACAACATTATTCCCATAATGCACTGTCCATGTTTTATCCATTCTTTCAGCCTTTCTTTTTAATTTCATAGCAAGTTTAGCAGAAATAAAGCATTCTGTAGCTCCAGTATCAAAAAGTATAACTACAGGTGTACCGAATAACTTACCCGTAACTTCTATGGGCGTCACTTGTTTTTCAAACATGCATTAGCCAGCTGCAGCGTGTATCCTATGCTTTGTCGACCGCGATCATCCTTCTTCAGAGGATAGTGATTCACATAGTGGTCCTTTCCACAGTTGAAGCATCCTCCAACTGGCCCTTTTCTAGGCTCAAATTTGTTACCAGCCTTGAAGTTATCATTCTGGCTTCCATAGGACTTCTGTCCAATGCCATTAACTTTTGTGAAGTTGTTCCGCACGCTATTTATAGGTCTGTTCATCACAGGTTTCTTGTTGTTATCTACAACAATTTTGTTTTTCACACCAAACCTTTTCCAAGGTCCCCTTTTTGGTGCAAGAGACGAAGAAGAATTGGGAATCTTCTTCCTTATCTCTTCCCTGTGAGCAGATATTGCCCTCAATTTCTGTTCCTGTCTGATTGCCTTTTCGACAACTCCATCCATGGTGGTTGGGCCGTGGACATCCACTTCGCCACCAATGATGGGATTCAGTCCCATTATGAATTTCCGTATTCTGAACTTCTCATCAGCTTGGTACTGCGGCACATACTTAAGGAGTTTAGTAAACCCTTCCCAGTATTCCGTCACCGACAGCCTTCCTTGCGACCAGTTCTGAAATTCAGTCATTTTCCTATCAAAATAGAGTTGAGGCAGCCATCGTTGCCTAAAATAACCCTTAAATTGATCCCAAGTTATGTCTGATTTGACAATATTCAGCTCAACCTTACGGTTGTCCCACCATGATGATGCTTCATGAGAAAGCTGATATGCTCCCCATATCGCTTTAGTCTCTTCGGAGAAGTTTCTTATTGCAAAGTATTTCTCCATTTCACTGAGCCAGTTCTCAGCTCCGTCCCCAAGAGTTGTTCCATCAAACTTTGGAGGACTTATTCTCTTTATATCATTTGTAAGTTCAGCTGCTAATCTTGCCCTTTTATTTTCAGGGGGATTAGGAGCAATTACATTATTATCATCAACACCCGGATTCCCTCCATTGATGTTGTCCACAGGAGGCAGCTGATCATTTATTTCAGCTTCATCCTCCTCCTCTTCATTTCCCATTGACTGTTGTTCCAGAACAGTCAAACGATCCCTCGTATCAAGTAGGGCAGCAAGGATTTCATCCAGCTTTTGAGCAGTTGCTGCTTCTCCACCCTGTAACGGGTTATTCGCAGCATTCCCTCTTGTTCTGACCATTTTCTGTTCAATAAGAAAATGTAAACCTTATTAATATCGTGGACTCATTAGGTCCAAGAGCTGCAACCTTCAGCTCTGATACCAAGATGTAACATCCCCATTTTAAGATACTAGAACAAGGGAAAAAAATTTTTTTTTTTTTTGATAACGTTCTCTGTTATGAATTATAAAATTCAAACACACGTTCAAGTTTTAATAATTGTTCTCTGCCCAAACAACACAGTTTGGATCACACAATTTCTTTTTAAAACTAATGTTCCCTGTTCGCATATTTACAATATGGAACACACATTCAATGCCATTCAATCCTATAACAGATTCTATATGCTGCTGTAAATGACTCGAGGAACTGCCGATCTTCCATTTTCATGGCTCGGAGTTTCATCGATCCTTCATTTCATGACTCGGCAACAACCGATCCTTCATGTTCGTTTATGCATAGTATATTATATATACCAGTTCTCATAACCATTTCCGGTTATCGAAGTGATCCATTTAAGAAGCCTATCTGAATATCTGTTACTGATATTCATCTGACATCCTGCATCTTAAATTAAGTGATAAGGACAACGCAACCAACACTTGTGATACTTTGGCCAAAGATTTTCACATGCTTTGCATGATCATATTCCTGGATGTGATACACATCAATGGAATACGTCCTTCACTTCACTTCACCTGTTATCTAGAATGGTCTTTCCTGGTTCCTACCAGTCCTCTCGATTTAAGGTCAGTTTTAAACTTCCAATTTCCAACTAGTAATATGAACGAATATAGGAAGGCACTCCTGGTAACTAAAGATACGCAGACATACGGTGTCGTTCCCCACGACTCCGTGTGTCTAGTTATCTTTAGTATCCCGGAGTCACTCCGTATACCTGATCATACTCCTATTCCCTGCCAAGAACTTCACATTCAGCCTATGTATTCTTGATGTTTTAATTCGGGAGGGCATTGCAATATGTCAGCTGCAACATTGTGTCGTCATGAAGACCCCGTCTTCATGAAGACACCTTGCTGTAGCTGGCGTATGTCAATGTCCTACGGAATCCTCCCATCGAGAGTACACATCCTGCTCAAGTGATTTGGATATGATCTTAATAATTAAGAATCAACTTTCAGCAACCATGCTTGATCCCTTTATCCTCACTTCCGTTACAGTTGTATATAGCTAAGAGAGACTAAATCCGTCCTTTAGCTTGCTATGCATCTTCTCCTTCGTGTCGAAGGGCTGCATTTCTCTACTTGGTTCTCTTCTTAATCATTGGATTAAGCAGCCCGTTACCGACGGACGTGATAAGTTTAACCTATTAAACTTTAACCAAGATTTTCCCAACTGTAACTAAATTCAGAATTCTAGCTTATTAGACGTCATTTAAATGAGGTCTAATTCCCAATAAATGTATTCATTTATTTTCCTCAACATTACATAGTTAAGGTCCATTAGTTATGGATATGCTTATCCCATATCCTTTATTCTGAATTTAACATACGAGGTCATTGATGGAGTTCGAAAGCGAAGTTCGATTACTCCGAAGTTAATTGATATTCCTTAGCTTCCAAGCTAATCCTGAATACCTATCAGTTATGGAATCATATTCTTCCTAATCCTTTTTAATGTCAATTAAAAATTCATCTTTACCCAAGTATGAACTAATTGCACATTTCAACTTAAAAGTTGCAATAAGGTAAGAATAGATATCAATTCCCATTTAGCATCCATCCAAGGACAATTAAATAAATCCAAATCAGGAATAACATTATATTTCCAATTTAGTCAACAATATCAAACTGATATAATTATTAAAATATCACACTTGTATTTGTATTCATCAATTCATGTCATAATCCATACATTTGCCAATCCAACTGAATGGACATTGTTTACATAAAACATCATTACAACTCATAGATAGAAGAATATACTTTCTTCTTTTCACAATTCCTCGAAGAGGAATAAAAGTAAACAAATACAATTCATCTTCAACCAATCAAGAAGCATCAGAAAACAGCCATGTCTTCATTCTAATCAAATTCCATCTGCAAAATGATTTGCACGGGTCAGTTCAATGAACTGAGCATATTAAGCACTTATCATTAAAATGAGGTGCTTCAACTAACTGTCTCAATAAAAGAACCCTACTTTTATGAAACGACAGTAAGACATCAATCAAGAAATAGGCACACAAAAAGAAGATCAGCATAACAACTGAACCATCAAAATATCATCACAATCAGCCAAAGAACTGTTGTCCCATTTTCCACATAACCGTTACAAGTTCCAAATTACAATATTTGAAAAGTTTAGAAATACAAGTAACATACTGCTGATATAACATACTGTTATCCTTTCCACACCTTTCATTAATAATAAATGCAAAGGTTGAAACTAACTGAAACGTAAACCCATTACCTTCCTTTCAGTTCATGCATCATATTAGATTCCAAGCAATCAAGCACAGACAAGAAAGCGAACAGCAATGCATATAGTTGCTCATATCTAAGCACTACAAAATTCATTAATAATGATTACAAATTTTCAACTGAATGAAAGAAGAAAAGATCATTTTTCCAAGTCATTCATCCATATCCCTATTTCTTTCCACATGACTGTCCTAAAAATGGAATCCAAACGAGACACAAATCAAGATAACAGTTCAGAGTGAAACTTACAAAATCCATTCGGAATTCACTTTCCGGCAGCAAGAGTAATTTCATTCATAATCAGCTTTAAATGAAAACAAGGAAGAATTCATCGTCCTTATCCATACTTCATTTAAATCAGGCTCATATGAATATCCGAAACAGATTAGTACAACATCGTATTTATCATAGATCAAATAGTATAAGGATGCATACTATGTACTTACTGTACTAGAAGAGCCCATACTTTCTTTCACTGTAATTTAAACCGGATAAACAGCTTATACAATCATGCAATCAATTAATCACATGATTTCCTAATTCTATGAATGCATTCTATCAAAATAAAATTTATTCATGGTCATTTGTTTACCTACAAGAAGATCAATCATAATGCTATTTCTAAATTCAAACAACCCAAAGAGAAGGATTCGCCTTCCTTTAACTATTCAAATAAGAAACAATCATTTTCTTCAACTCAACAAGAATTACTCATGCCGATTTCATTTTCCTTAATGACAGTGCAAAGATCAGAAGACCACACGAAACATTCAAAATTTCCGTTTGTACAGAAAAATAATCAGCACTCAGAAACCATCTAAATGTCACTGTAATCTTTGTCAAACTGAACTTATAACGCTCATCAAAACCAATTTACTGTTTCCTTTGAATCGAAAACAGCATAAAGAAGAATTCATGTCCCTAAAATTTCATTAAGAAATGATCATTTTGCTCAGATGAACTAAAAACACCCAAGTCGTGTTTATCCAAGCATGACAGCTCAACTTTTAAAGATAACAGAACAATCGCTCATATTGAAAAGCAACTCACCTAACCTGTGCAGTTCCAATCCAATATACCGCAAACAATGAATATCCAAAATACCGCAAACAATGAAATAACCAATTCGAGTTCTATCTCGATCAACAATTAGTTCCAAAAACAACATTCTCCTTTTTCTTAATGAGATACAAAACTCAAAATATATATATATATATATATATATATCAATATCTCTGTCAAGGCAAACCCGCATAGGGTATTAAATATATAAGCTTGGTGCAGTTAAGACAAACTCAAGCAATAACCCAAATTTCTATATTTTTCCATCAACTTGTACAGAAAACAAGCCGAGACAGTAATCGTGACAACAGTTCGAACAGGAAGACCGAACAACATCAATTAAAACACAACGAAATCATCCTATCCTCACAGCAAGGAGAAACACCATTCATTAATAAGTTCAGAAGAAAGAACAACCGCATTCTCCTACTTTCACGAATACCCCAAAACGTATTCGTTCAGTTCTTTTGCAAGAAAAAGGAACAACAATTAAAATATTACTATTATTTCCTTTGAATCGAGTTCATATGCTCACGGAAAACCCAAATGCCATTTCCATCAAAACCAAAACAGCTAGAAGGAAAAGGATCTATTTCCTTAAAAATTTCAATAAGAAACAACTTCAAAAACTCATACATCCTGTACAGTTTTCATCACTGAAATTCATATAGCAAAAGAACAATTGTTCAACACCGAAAGACAACTCCTACTGCCTGTACTACTTTGATCATTCAAATTCATTTAACAAAAGAACGATTGCACAGTAAGGAGAACAACTCATACTGCCTGTTCCGTTTTCATATAAACATGAACAGAGAAAGAAAATACTTATTTCTAATTCTCCAAACTGTCAAACAACC
Organism: Taxus wallichiana var. yunnanensis; assembly: GCA_018340775.1. Taxonomy (NCBI): domain Eukaryota; kingdom Viridiplantae; phylum Streptophyta; class Pinopsida; order Cupressales; family Taxaceae; genus Taxus; species Taxus wallichiana. The sequence continues at coordinate 635,967,389 of CM031234.1, forward strand.
CACACACAATTTCGTAATTCCTACTTCAATTCATGCAAAGACAGATCAACACAACAGCTAGAAACGATTCCACTCATATCATTTCAAACAAGTACAGAAAAATCGAATAAACCCAAAACCCAAGAGCAGGGTTGTTTTAATGAGACGTTTAAACAAAGCAAGTATTTTTAAAGAGAAGGGCTTAACATGCCTGTGATTTCTTTTCCAAAACTCGAAGAAAACTGCGTTTGCCGAAGATATTTCCTTCCACGGTGACAACAAGAACTTCCCAACAATCCTTTCCTCTTCAGGCTCAACAACAACCTCCAATTTCCCAAAGAACAGTGATAAATCCAAAGAACTGGTTCGACTGAACCAAACAAAAAAACCAAATGCAGAGCAACTTCACAAAGTCCGAATCGACACAATGAAAAATCAAATTTCCCTCATACACTTTCCAAGGCGAGCTGGTCGCGAGGACCAAGAGAATTTAATGCATTAAAGGCTCTGCCTTTTCCAAATTTCCACGCCACTGCCAACTTGAGTTGGCGAACTCCAAATTTCAAATTTCCCATGCAAAACCAAATTTGGTTCCATCTCCAAATAGATACCTCCGCCACTTACCTGCCCCGCCAAACTGGCGCTGTCCACGTATGGACTCCCAATAAATGCCATTGAATACCCCTTCATCCTTATCCTCTCCCTCCAAGGGTCTGCGCGTCCCCTTTAGGTTAGGATTAGTTTAGGTTGTATATTAGTGTTCACCTAGGTCATAGTTTAGTTTTAGGTTATTAGGACTTAGGTTTATTTCTCTCTTTTTTTAATTTAAAAATCCACTTAGGATAGTAGTTTAGGATGCATGATAGAACTTAGGATTAGCTTAGGATTTAATTCCTACTAACCACTAACACTAATCAACCTCCATCCAGTCTTCAGTGCAACTCGACACTCACGTTAACGTTGTGCAGACGTTCCGTCCTTTGGATCACATGCCAAGGCCACCCGTGTCCGGCATTTCTTGCCTCACGAGGTCTCAAGTTCGACAAGATAGGGTTCAAGAATCAACCTTTATCGTTGGCATTTACGTGCCAAACCTACTCATACCTACAATCAAAGCGCTGCTGCACATTTATATCAACCTCCGGTTCGGTTCAAGAGTAAATCGACAAAGCAAACACAAGAAGACCACAACATACTTTGGATCAATGGAATTGATTCAAGGTGTCTTGTCAATCAAAACTAGAGTTTAGCAAGTATACGATAAATTTGTCGTCACATCAAGAACACACAAGCACAATAATCGCTTCTCCTATGCAATAAATTACAGCATGTAAGAATCCAAGTTAGCAACACATTCTCTTAAGATCGAACATATCTTAACATGTTTGCCTTCATTTCAGCAAGCAGCTTATAATAGTATGAAAAATATTCACCAAGATAACTTACAAAAACATCCTAAGTAACTTGACTCAGGGTTTTGAATGGAAAGGAAAAAAATTAGTATATCAACATTACTGCATCAAAGATTTCTTATCAAGGATGGAAAGAAGAGTGCTTGGTGTAAGTTACGATATGCCTCAAAGTGCTCTATTTGCAAGCTTCATTGAATACATTTTTAGATGCGTGCAACTAAGGTTTGATGCGAACAAGGTGGAATGTAAGTACCATACGTTGTGGAATTCCTATGAGTACCTAGGTAAGTCGATTATATTGATACTTTAATATTTGATGATATCAACATAAATTCCATGACCTTGGTATTCGGGAAGGAAGAAGCGCCAAGGTATACATATACTCGGCCAAAATTTGTTAATGGCAAGTACATCGATTATGAATTCAAAGTCCCAAAGCTACCAAAAGGTAATAAAATAGATGGGACAAGGAAATTGCATGAGGTCACTCCCGAGGTTATTAGAAGAAATAACCGAGGAGGAAGAAGAAGAGAAAATGAACAACATCGCACTTAATCATAAAGACTAGAGGAAGATTTAAAAGGACATGTGAAAGGTGAGATGGTACATGACAGACAGTGGCCATCTCGAACCCACGAAGTCACCACCAAGTTCACCACCTAAGTAGAGCCTAGTGAAGAATTAGAGATGAAGAAGACATGTATCAAGGGTGCGATACACCGATGAGGAGGATGTAGTGGAGGAATTGTACTAAGAAAAGGGATTTGAAGATCAAAATCCACCAATCTAAGATGCACAGGAGGAAGTGCACAAGGAAGAGAGATCCACACATGATGAGGAGATGCATGAAGTACATGAGGTGTATGAGGTCCATGAAGGAACCTCAAGGTAATAAAAATAGGAGAAAAGATATATAACATCGGTGAGGGATGAAGTGTTGGGTGGAACCAGTACACGCACAAGGAATGAACAACATGTACCCACTAGAAGGTGCACTGGTGGAAAGAGGAAGAAGAATGAAGTTGTGTGGATTCCTCAGATGAATTATGTCAATGATCAATCTACGGTGTTACATGTGTGTTTCCAAGGTATTGTGGCCGCAGAAGAGTTACATGGCTGGGAGGTTATCAATAATGAAGGGGAATCCATGCATACAAGGAAGATTATTTCATAGAGCAAGCGAGACACACATGGATGATCCAGATTTTGAGATTGTTGGAGATGAATTTGCTATGTGTAAATCAAGAAGGCACCCAATAAGTTGTTGTTGATGAAAAGCCAACTGCATTGACTGATGAGAAACCAAGTAATGCTCTAAATAATATGGTTGTAGATTTAGCACACATAAATCTAGACAAGGAGGCCACCATTCAAAATTTGGTGGAGGATAAGAATGATAAGGCACATGAGGTTCAACGACTTACAAAAGAGAAAGAGAGAGCAGAGTAACAAAGGTAGTCTTGGAGATGGCGAAGTAGATCGTAGATGATATTTTAGAGGCATGCCCAAAGTTTGAAGACAAGGTCACAAGAACGTATCGTTCCACACTACACTACTTTTAGGACTTAGTGCATTGGATATTACAGGAAAAGACAAGTGTGTAGGGCCTGAGTGAAAAATACATTACTGCAGAGAAGGAGTGGAATAAGAAGGTTATAGTGCATAGGGTTGTGGAGTATGACGCCATGTTACAACATTGAAGGACTAACTTAAGAAGGTAAGTTGATCGTTGAACAATTGCAAAATCTAGACCATATCCTTAAGGAATAAAAATCTAGGAAGAAAACGGTGCTTAGTGGCCAAGAAGGATGAGACGCTTGGATGAGAAGAGAAGATGACCATAATTGCAAAGAAGTGCGACGTGCTTAAGGAAGCAAGGGAGACTTATGAGGTAAGAATAAATGAGTTGGTGTCCCAAGTGGCACGAAGGATGGACTTCTGCACGAAGGAATGATTTCGAGGCCTAATTTGGAGTGACAAGGGATTTGAAGCACAAAGGGGAAGATATGACTCCAGATGATATGGTCGAGATCGTTGGGATGATTCCAGGATATAGCTAAGAAGGGACCGAAAGAATGGAGTGAGATGGAGAGCACTCTTAATAAAGAGTACCCTTAACTTTCGTAGGCGCTTAAGGAGTAGGAGGGATCAACATGTGTTGGATAATATTTAATTATTTCATGCTTTTAGAACATGGATTTTCTTCTTCTTTATTGGGGTTATAAGAACCGTAAACCTCATTTCTAAGGACAAACATATAATTAGTGTGGAGTAATGTTGGACTTGAAAAATAGTTAAGTGTGAAGAAGGTGCGGGGGAAATGAGGCACAAAAGTGGGGCATATGAACACATGTGAGGACCAATAATGTGGCACGTGGAAGGCTCACGCCCGTGAAGGCGATTCCATGACTTAGCCAATTTTGTAGTTACAGGCTAAAAATAGAAAAAACAAGATGGAGTGAGGAGAAAGCAAAGGATGAAAGCATGGTGCCTTGGCAGCCAAACGAAGGATATTTTTTTCATAAATCACATGCATCATGAAGAAAAGAGTCATATATTAATCAGATATTAATAGTATTAAAGTAGGTTCTATTTATAAGATAGTCTATTATTAGCAATGATTGTAAAAGCATGCAAGATTTAAAGCATGGTTATTTTTAAGAAAGTAGTGCATAATGTACGCATGGCTATTTTGATCATGCAATCTATTTTGAGAATGTATAAGTGGTGAAGGGAAAGTACCCACCCATATATATATTTATACTTATTGTTATTTTTTCTTTGGAGACAACCGTGTAAAATCTAAGTATGGTTATGGATTGTAGTATGTTATTCAAGTAGGGTTTGATGCTTGTGCATGGTCCAATGCCTTGGTTTACATATGTATTCAACTTCAGTTATGTAATACTTTGTTATAATAGATTATGGAGGATGGATTATAGTTATTGATGTGGTTGAGGATGGTGAATTCATGATGTAGTTGGTATTAATTGTTATCTGAGTTGTTATGTTCGTTATTACATGTGTTTTTAATTGAATGTATGCAATGGTTTAGTATAATTGAATGAGTACTTGGTTATATATCATCATTTATCTCGCATGCTAAAATATTTACAAGCATCACAAAAGAGGTACACAGTATCTCATGCACGCTTTTCAAAGCGCATTCAAACCTATTGAATGAGGTATTAAAAGTGTTTCACTAAGCGTTATGGGGAAATAAAAGACTACACATAGAAATATACTCAAGTGCTTTTTTGTCTACATTTTCCCCAAATTTATTTTTTTGAGTGAATAATCAATAGATGCGTACTTAATAACCATGTAGAGCATGCAATGAAATGTGTTCCAAGTGGATAAGTGAAGTGTGGAATGATGCAAAGTGAAGCATGGAAACTATGAAAGGAAAGTGACCTTGTGGGTGAAGCGTATGAATTGTACCTATTTTTTCGCAACTTGTGGTTGTTTTTTCTTGTAAGGAAGGGCCTGCAAAAGAAGATCCAAAGAGTAGTCAAAGTCCTATGTCAAACCTATTGAAACCTCGGTATCTGTGCATGCTTGGTGCGCATTCAAACCTATTGAATGAGGTATTAGCGTGCCTAGCGTTACTATGGGAAATAAAAGACTACACATAGAAATATATTGAAGTGCTTTTTTGTCTACATTTTCCCCAAATTTATTTTTTTGAGTGAATAATCGATATTATAAATTAGATAAGAGATGCGTACTTAATAACCATGTAGAGCATGCAATGAAATGTGTTCCAAGTGGATAAATGAAGTGTGGAATGATGCAAAGTGAAGCATGGAAACTATGAAAGGAAAGTGACCTCGTGGGTGAAGCGTATGAATTGTACCTATTTTTGCAACTTGTGGTTGTTTTTCTTGTAAGGAAGGGCTGCAAAAGAAGATCCAAAGAGTAGTCAAAGTCCTATGTCGATAAATCGAGAGAAAGTGTGCGTAAGTATGTAAAAGTGTGTAAAGGAAAATGTGCATCAGTATGTATAAGAGTGTAAAGGGTAGAAAAATGTCCTAGAAATGTTGGGTGAAGAGTGAGTTTTTTGGGTGATATCATGGTAATAGTGATTTTTTTGGGAGATTTCATGCCAAGTGGGAGTTTTTTGGGTGGTCTCATGACAAATGCAAGTTTTTTAGGTGATCTCACGCCAAAGAGAAAGTGTTGGGGAGAGAGGTATAGTTTTACTCTCCATATTTGACTCTGCCCAATAAGCACCAATGTAGATGGTATGTCCCTAATTTCATTATTGTTGTCCCGATTGTTCTGAATTAGTTTTGAATTATACTGATTAAAGGAGATAGAATACCTTCAGTAACTAAAGGATTATTCTTGTAAATCCGTAAAACTTATCTGAAGACTTATGTGAACTGTGTGTTGATCTAATTAGTTGACTTTGTGTTCCCTTAGGAAATTAGATTTTAGGGGAGGACATACACATCTAGGCACTATTGTTTGAGTATGGGGTTGGTATTTGTACTATGATTCGACCCATGTGTGATTATGGGCCATTATCTGATTGTGTCATTGCGTTGTTCCTATAATGGTACTTTTATGTGCGAATGAAAGATGTTCGAAAGGAAAATTCAAGTCTAATGAAGCTAAAGTTGTTCAAGTATAAGAACCATAAGATACCGATGAATGTGAAGAATCGGTGATGAGGTTGTCTTCACTTCACATCATCTGATGGATCTTCTACTTGAGCAACTTTAGCTTCACTAGACTTGAATTTTCCTTTGAGAACATCTTTCGCTCAAATACAACAATCCCATGTTGGCATATTATATTGTAATAGATGTCTCTTGATCGTCCACCTTCACATGTGTTCGTTTAACTTCTCCCATCTCATGAACATGTATATAATTACTTGTATGATTAGTCAATTATCATCCAATAAAATTAACTCTTCTTTGATTAGCAAACAATTCCCTTGTTTGAATTTTGTAATTGATAACTTGAAGGCCAACCCATAAGTGAAAAAGATGCCCAAAAATAATTATCTATAAAGTACATATTTCATTGGAATCTAGTTTTGGCTAATATAACATGAAAAACTATTTAATATTTAACATAATATTAAAATAGATAAATCCTAAATTACAACTCCGATTTCTTATCCAAAGCATTGACTAGTTTATATACTAACTTTTGAAGAGAATATAGGTTTAGTCTTTCAAATTTACATTATTTTACAAGAAAATAGATATTCCATTGAAATCAAATTTTAATCGAAAAATTAATATAATAAAAAATACTACCTTACAACTCGCAATTCATTCATCCATCGCAAATTAATTGCTATGTAAGTTTGTTGAAGGAATTCAAGTTTGATCTTTCAAAATTATATAGTTTAATTTCTATATAAATGTTTGATCACAAAATTTCTATATAAATGTGAAATCACAAAAATGAATGAAAGAAGTTAATAGAATGTGCATATACTTTGGGTAATTTGCAAAAAGAAATAGATTCATAAAGAACCGAACAAGTATGGTTATGTTATGTATATTTATAATATTAAGAGAGTAGGGGAGGAGAGAGATAAAGAGAAAATAATAAGAGAGAAAATAGAGTCATAAACAAGAAATATAAGGTCGAAGATTTCGTAGCTCCACAAAATATAAGAGAGAGAAGTCAAAAAGTAAACAATTTTCATGAGTTTTTTTCCATTGGTGAAGTTGCTTCGCTAAAAAAGAACCCACCAATACTCAATTCTTAACAGACGGAAAGACCCCGATACTAAAAATGATCAATTAGGCCGCAATATTGTGTCGGACATAATATGTGAGATAGATACCTCTCAATCCTTCCACTAACTTTTATTAGGTAGATTATTCTATGCACATAATCCACAACTTCAACAAAGAACACATATCAATAAAAAAATCTAACTCAAACAAATAATCAATCCATGCTAACACCTTATCAATTAACAAGTCCCTCACCAAAATTCATTGTACTAATTAACTAATCACATACCAAAATTGAAAATGCAATAATGAAATCCTTAAGGGTTAGGTATAGAGTAATTAACAAAATTAAATACTTGAAAATATTGTTTTGAAGAACTTAGAACAGCCTTAATATTACCATAAAGGAAATTTATAAAAAAAGATTCATGAAAAAAAATTAATAATTTGATTTTAGGGGTAAAATTCAAAACTCAAAATATACTTGAGGTAGTATTTACCTTATGTTGAAGTCACTAAATATTGGAAACGAAACAAACCCTCGAAACAAAACATCCACCGCCAAACAAATATATGCAAAGATGGATCCAGAAAAACAGAATCTCATGGGGACAAAAACATGCTACAAAAAACAAGATAAGGAGAACGACTTTGATAAAATTATAAATTATGGAATTGTAAACTCACCAATCGTTAAACTTGCTGATCACATCGCATTCCCTTTTCTATACAGAAACATTCAATCTGGATCCGAATATACTATGGATGGGATTTTACTGTGCACACATAAAACAAACAAATAACCTGCATCGCAGTGAGCATGAAGATTACTGTGGCTCCCAAACCCCCAATCACATACCATGGCTTAGAGCCATAAGCTTTCCAGAATTCATACCAAAGAATTTTATAATTGATCCTCCATTTTTTACTGTAGTAATCCTGTATGGCCTGCCTGGTTTCTGCAATGGAAGCGCACTGCGATATCGACGGAGACTGGTTCGCCGAGTTCCACAGCGCTGTCAACTGCGTGTACTTTCGTAGATTACCCACAATAATCCCTCTTTCCCTCATAACAAGCGCCCTTGTCTTGTTATGAATGAGATCACTCATAAACTGAGCGTATTGGGTGAATTTTTTCACCTTGTATTTGGGAGAACACAATTCTAATGCAACAAGATTTCTGATAAAAACCTCCGATTCCACATTCAATATGATAAGAGGAAGTGACAAAACCGAAGTTTTGCCATCAAATTTTATGTGTTCAATGCTGTCTGCGTTGGCCTTGAATTTTACCCCTGCATTCTTCAGTTTGAGCGCCGAAGGAAGCTTGAACCTGATGTCGGATGCTTGGGCCATGGATTCCACGAATCCTTCTGAGATCCTGAAGCTATATCCATTCCAAAACAAGAGTAATGATACATTTCCAGTATGTGACACCTCCTCGGCGACCTGCAAAAGATGTAGAAATCAAAAGGGCGATATATGTTTGCAAACACAACTTTCAGTACCACATCAATTCTTTCCCTGGCAATTTCCATGGAATCGATCTCCATGGCGAGCACTTGTTCCAGAACGAAAAGCGGTATTTGATTCTCCAATTTCATTACATCTTTGATGATTGCAAGCACCATGCTGTTATCGCTTTCCGGGCAGAAAACAGGATGAAAATGCTGGCAAAACAGAGGATAATCATCTCGATCTCCGTCTTGAAATGGGGTAATATAATTTCTGAAGAATTCAAGAAGGAAGCAAGCATCCCGGGCGATCATCCAGGAAAGCACTTCTCCGCTGCAGTCGATTTCCTTGTCGTAGCAATCCCTTATTTGGGGTTCCAAACTCGTAATCTTATCGACCACGCAGAGGAAATTCTTTCCTGGGAAATTTTTCTGAATATTTCGCGATACCCTGCGCGCAGCTTGGGCTTTGTATTTTTCCATTCCTGTGAGTTCTGGTTTGCCGAAATGGTAAGGACCGATGGAAACAATTTCAGGAACGTAGGCTGCTTCATTTTCGTTGAGTAAGGGTTTGGGTACGCTGAAAATGCAGGGCGATGTGTGATGTTGATCGTGAGTTTCTTCCTGGTAAGAAAGAACCTCGTCCTTCACCTGGATCAGCCATTCGGCTTCCTCAATTTGCAGTCTCATGGATTTGTTTCAGAAGCAAACGGAAACAGAGGAGATGACGGCCGGTTAACGACATACAACTTTTGAACAATTTGCAGCTTTGACTAGTGAGATGAATTATTGAGCGCACGAGGCAGGTAACCAACTTTCTGTCGTTGAACAAATTCCTTTTATTGGACTTACGGAAATTTATTGGTGTCGGCGAAGGAAATACATATTTACACGACGAACCTTCAGTTCGCCCTGTTCCAATCTACGGCAGATATTTACGCCTGACGGTGCAAGATCATCCGTTGAATACCAAGTCCAACCATCGATTGCTTTCAACGACGTGAAAATTCGGCACAAATGGTGCACGCCTTCCGGACTATGCTTAATAGGGTGATAGACCCCGCCCATGTAAAACACTAGCAAATGTGCGATGGAAACATCGAAAGGGATGTATCGAAGAAATTAAATTGGATGGAGCGACCCATTAGGGGAAGAAGAGGGTTGATGAAGAAGGGGTTTGAGGGAGGAGAAGTCCATGGGTGGGGAAATCTTAGGGGAAACCAATGCTACACTCTTATTTTGTTTTGTAAGGAGGCACATAAGAACCACGTTCCATTTTTGTTAATTGTCTAAAAGAGAAAGGGAGTGTGAAGTGCAGGTTGTGAAGGCAACGTACTTTGTTGATATCTTAAAAAGCAAGGCATGGTCGATGAACAATTAGAAGGAAACTTGCATATGTGTAAATCCCAAATTCTACCTATTTTAGATACTAAAACTTTACGTTCAAGGTTGCGTGTGTCATCAATTTCATGCACACTCATAATTAGGGTTTATATTTAGCATTTAAGGTAGTGATCAATGTTTCCCTTGATCAATAGTCATGATGATGTCGTCCAACAATGATCACTGGCACAAAATCTTGATCTTCCATTTCTCCAATGTGTGTCAAGCACAACCAGAAAGACTCCCATGGATTTGGAAATGCCTATTAGAATAATTAATGTTTGAGGCATTGAAAAAAGAGTGAAATTGTTTGATCTTCAATCCTTCAACTTTAACTTCTTCAATGCCTCCCTATTGGCAGCTCCATTTCACTGACTTGTTTGCTTGGCATGAGATCCTTTGTTGATCAAGATTAGGACATCATAAATTATTTCTTAGTAAAAGAACAATACCCCAAAAAAAGAAATTATTATTATTAATTTCTTGAAATGTTTTTTGGGTGTGGAGTTCAACAATAACAATAATACACTATAGTGGGTCCATTAATTGCAATATTTTTATGATGATAGATGATGTTTGAACTTACACAACACAATATTAGGGTTATTTCATAAAGTTAATAATGAAGTGGTTCATGAGATATCCATGTAGCACCAAATAGGAAACAATTTCCACATGAAAGAAATATAAAATAACAAATATAAAAAAGCTAAATGTGGGAAATGTATTAATGTTGTGCATTTCCCTCTTCACAATAGACATTCTTCTCCAAAAGAGGAAAGATAGATAGGGTGGCCTTTGCATGGTTTACAAAGGTTTAGTTATTTCCAACACAAGAAAAAATGAGACACTTTTTAATACTGTGACTTTTATTTTTCTGTTTAGTTTTATATTTTTTTAAAATTGTTGAGAGGTCAAATTTTGGAAAGATATTTTGACATATATCTAGAAGGTTAGATTAAAATATTTTGCATATTGAGGAGAAATGAAGGAGATAATATTTCGGGGGTAGTTGGTAAATATGATGAAGCAAGGATTGAGTAACAAGAGTCAACTTAATAAAAAATAGTATTGAGCTTAAGAATAACATTGTACTGTGTCTTTTTAAGCCATATGGAGGGGTATTTTATTAAAATATTTTGCATACGGAGGAGAAACCAAGGAGAATATTTCAGGAAATGGGTAGATATGATGAAATCCCATGTCGATGTAGTCTTGTGCAAGTAAGAGGGGAAAAGTATGCACTCTCAACATTGACAAAGGAACTATGTGAGGTGTAATTGCAACACGATCTATGTCTTACGAGGAAGTAGAACCACAGGCACCTCGACACCACAAATCAGCCGACTATTTTGATGTGGTGGATGACATGATTAATGTAGGGATATCATCAGAAAATCTCTTTTCCAACAATAATACACAAACAAAGGAGTGTTATCTAATAAGATAATTGGAGGACCTCAACCAAATCCACTAGATGCTACTACAGGAGCTTACTAACATTCCCATAAGAAAGCATAACTGCTCGTACGATGCAAAAGGTCAGTAGAGGAGGAAACAAAACTGAAATGTTTTACTTGAATTTAAATATAAGCTCTTTGTAGGATACCAAGAGACTGCGACGACCCATCCCTAAGAGATAAAGACTCATGCCATTAACCCTAGCATCCACATTTTCCCATAGTCAAAGACCTCATAGAGTCTCCTTTACCATCACCTATAGATAGGAAGCATGGATATTTTGAGTGATCCATGTTTTTCCTTTCCCATCATGCCCTCTAGCTCATCTTCATCATCCATCTTATCCTCTTTGTTAAGTGACAATATAGCGTGGACAAAACTAATCAATGTTATCATTGGAGTTGTGGATGTACAAGACCTTGAGTGGGTGTTCATGCATGGAGGAGAGCTCTCAGGATGAGCTACTCCTCGCTCACTAACATTCCCACTATAAAGCATAAATGAGAACCCAACCACCAAAAAATTAGGAGACATAATTAATCATATCATGAAATGGAGAGAGACTGAGAGATCCAAGAAATAGATATTACGTCTCAAAAGTAAAAATTAATTAAACTATAATAATTAGTGTATTGAAAACACTTTTTTACATGTTTACGAAATGCCTTTTGGAATGTAGGATCCTTAATTTCAACTTTCATGTACGTTAGAACAAAAAACTATCTTTATTGTTTGTCACATTGCACCACTTTCCACCATGATTTTTCATGTGAAAGTATGAAAAGAATATTCGATGTTTGTCAAAAACTTTTAGATTCAACCTTGTGAAAAACATTTTTTATTTTGAGTACATTGTTTACTATATTTTGTCCATAAGGAAGGGAATGAGCAAGGGTTTATTTCTTGTAACTTTTTCTCAATATACAAAACATAAAGGATATTTTGGTGCATTATTTTAGAAAGTTAAAAATGAATTGGTTCATGAGATATCCATGTAGCACCAAATAGGAAATAGTTTTGACACATTATAAATATGAACAAGATGAAAAGATTAAAAATCAAAATGTGAAGAATGTATTATTGTCCGACATTGCCTTTTTCACAGTATCTAAAGGGACTCATACTACTTCTCCAAAGATGAAATTATTTATATGTGGATGGATAGGATGCCCTCTCCATGGTTTACAAAGGGTTAGTTGCATCCAACATTGGTAGAACCATGACACTTTATTAGAATATTCTAACTCGATGGGTCAGTGTAGACACAAAATCACACACATATTACTATTTTACTATGTCATCAAGTGTGTTGTATATGTATGGATCTTAAATAAGAAAAATATTAACCGGTGAGACAATCCTTTTCTCCATCCACTTGTTTTGATTTTTTCTATTGTCTTTCCCTCTCACACCTATCATTTTTGTACCCAATTCTGGTCAAGTCACATGGATACTTGTCTGTCTGTATTTTCACATATGTCATCATTTATCCTAGGAAACCAACGCCCACTCTGACACTACACCCGGTCTTCCTCGTCCATTTTCATAACTTTTCTCCTCTTTGTTCTTGTTTCACTTTTTGACATTTGTGGTCGGCCTTTTTAGTTTTCTAATCCTTATCCCGAGTTCACAGTTGGCCTTTTGTGTCACTAGTGTCAAAATTCAAATAAGAGATCTATATATATAAACAACATACACTCTATTATTTTGGTTGACAATTCTAAGGTGCAATCTCATCTACATACCATCACTACCATCAAGGGGATTGCATTTTTGGGACCCATACACTGCATAGGAATTATGTTGTGGAGCCTGTTTTCATGTGTGGAAATGTTGAAGATTATACACTAAATTTTTTTAGGCATTGAAGACGTGTTTGATACCTTGTGAAACGTTCTCTTCTTCCTAGGTAAGAAAGAACCTCTTCCTTCACATGGATCAGCCATTCGGCTTCCTTAATTTGCGCCTCATGGATTTTTTTCAGGGAGAAAATAGAAACAGAGGAGATGACAAACCAGCTTAATGAAATACAACTTTTGAACAATTTGCATCTTCGACTAGCTAGATGAATTATTCAATGCACGAGGTAGGTAGCAAATTTTCTATCGCTTGAACAAATTCTTTTTATTGGACTCACGTAAACTTATTGGTTTCGGAGGAATAAAATACATATTTACATGACCAAGCTTCAATTCTCCCCGTGTTCTAATCTATGAGCGAGATATTTACACTGATGGTGCAAGACCATTCGTTGAAAACCAAGTCCAACCATCGATTACATTGAACAACATGAAAATTCAACACAAATGGCATGATACCTTTCCTTCCGGACTACACTTAATAGGGTGATAGACCCGCCCATGTAAACACTAACAATCGTACGTAAAATGTGCAATCAAAACACCGAAGGGGACGATCGAAGAAGTTAAATTGGATGGATCAATCATTAGGGAAGGAAGAGGGTTGATGAAGATGGGGTTTCAAGGATGAGAAGTCCATACCGGGATATATTAGGGGAAACCAATGCTACACACTTGTTTTTTTATAAGAGATCATTATCACCGAATCACAACACCCTTATGTTTTCAAAAGTGCATATACTTGAACTCATAGTGTGATTGGATAACATGGGTACTATCTCCAAGTTGTGGGACTTTCTACTTGAGATAGACCTCCAGAGAAAGTTGGTTCTTACTCCTAAACTACCTGCCACAATCTACTCTAATACAGGTAAACTAATTTTTCTAATCTAACCTTCCAAGGGACTAAGGAGAGAGAATGCATAAAATGAAAGCCTACACTAAAGTGATACACCGTAAAAGGAGGGTGTGAGATTATTCTTCCAATGCGTGAGATACATAAGCAAAGTGCACACTAGAAGGGTGATGACAGCTTCTCCATAATCTAGCAAATGCATTCACAACAACATTTCAAACATACACAATGATAATGGATCCCTGCAAGAACATAAAAATAGACACAATATTCTTGTAATCAAGGTTGAAGGGGCAAGAAGAATGCAAGAAAACACAAGTAGGGAAGATGCATCCACAAACTTATATTTTATTGCTTCCTGATATGCATAGTTCAATCGGTTATAAGATAAGGGCCTGGATCACCATGCAAGGAGTCCACAACAAGGGCCTACAGCACATTGGCTTCACAAAGAAATTTTGGTAGAGCTTTTCTACAAAAACTATTTTCCCTTTACAATGATCCCAACACTCCAATTTATAGAAAAATGAGAAGAGAGAGAGAAGGGAAAATGGAAATCCCAAAATATGTCCTTCAACCACTTGTAAGAGGCATTAAATGGAGTAAAATGATTGTATATTACTTAAAAGGCTCCCCATACTGTCCCAAAGTGCTGCGAGAGAAAGAATGATGACCATGACTCTTAATTGCACTCCACCTACCAAATAAAACATCATAGAACCCGGCCACGTTATATAAAAAAACCCATCGATTTCTCATCAAATATATAATTTCTTGATTTTTGTGTGTTGAGCTTGGAGCCATGATTCCAATGGTACCAATTTTGTGTGATTTCGTTGAGAAATGCAAAAGTTATGGCCTTCTGAGTGTGGGCAGCTATTTTGGGTCTAGCAGGCGTTTTTGTCATTTGACGGGAAAGAGCATTAACTGACTTGAGCCAAATATTTTTCTTTTATTTAAATATATATACCCTCATTAAAAATAATAAATCTATTTTTGTGGCATAGAGGACGTCGTGCTCATTCCAAAAAGTCCAATTTTGTGAAAATCAGAGCTCGAGAGTCAAAAGTTATGGCCGTTTGAAGTTTCAGGAGTCAAACGTTGACTTTTCCTTTGAGTTGCGGATATTGCGGCAAAATCGGGTCCACGTGTCCCAGCTGTCCCGGACACATTCTTCTCGCATTGGCCGATTCGGGCTTCCTTGTCCCCCTTTGTGACCTTTTTCACCTTTGCGCGTCCCGCGCCTCCCACATGTACTTTTGTCTTAACTATCTCTGCATAAAAATCTCCGCACCGCCCGGTGACCGATTGACTTGCGGAAAATCGGCCGATTCATGTCCCATGCGTGCCGACGCGTCCCAACTGGCCCCATGGACCACAGGACAAAAATGTCTGACTTAGCCAATTTTCTTTGTATTTCGCCGAACGAAAATTGGTACAGACGAACCTCGTATGACCCTATTCGCGATTCGCTTTGGTTTAAAACAATCCTACGACCTTATTTTTTGCATTTTTTCCATTTTTTTAACTCGTTGGGATTTTTTTTTTGAGAGAGTTAGAGAGAATCCAAAGGGCCCCCAAAAACATGATTTTGGGCCTTGAATCAATCTACTTTCTGGACTGAAGAATTTGATGCATGTTATCAAAATTACCTTGAGGGGTGAATTTTGGATAACAATTTTCATGCGACTTCAATGGGGTTATCTCGCTTCTAGATTAAGAATGGCCAGTTGCTTGTAGTAATCCATTGGGCATGGAGTCTGTTTTATAATCTCTCAGCTGATCTAAAATTTGAAAACATGTATCCTTGAGCCATTGAAACATTTGTCTGATCTGATTCTCTTGTGGCTACAAATTCTTTTCCGAGAGCTCGATGAACCGTAAACATGCACATAGTAGAAGCAATAGGACATGTGCACAAGCACTTAGGGAAATAAAACTACTCTAACAGTAGTACAATGTGCATAAGCACTTGGAGGAATGGAAATTCTAAATTAATATTTACAAGGGTGAGAAACTCTCCTTCTAGTAGCAATATTTGAGATAGATTCCATTGATTGGAATCTGCAACTCTTCACCATCCAACTTAGCTAGCTGGAAGGCATTGCTACCTTTGCATTCAATGATCATATATGGGCCACTCCATATGGCATCGAACTTGGAATGCTTTCCCGGCTTTGCATTATTAGCATCCCACTTTCAACACACTAAATCTCCAATTTGGGAGTAATATCATGGCCTTGGCTTTCTTATCAAAACTCTTTTTGACCAATGCTTTATCTTTTTCTATGATCTACATTGCATGCTCTCTTGTTCTTCTAATTCCATCAGCTTTGCATACCTGATTTCCATAGGCTCAAACTCAGCTAGTTCCAATTGTTTCATGAGTTCCAATGCTGGCAACTCAAGTGATATAGGTAGAACTGCTTCTTTCCCGTACACAAGCTTGTATGGAGAGATTCCTGTAGACCTCTTGGGTGTAATTCTATCAACCCATAGGGCTGATTTGAGCTTTCCGTGCCAAGTCCTTTGATTTTCATCAAGAGTCCTTCTGATGATTCTTAGTAGGTTCTTGTTCGTAGACTCGGCTTGACCATTACCTTGAGGGTAATAATTCGATGAAGTGCTGAGATACACACAATTCTTGACAGCCCATTCAGTGATCTTTGTGCCAAGGAATGCCAATGCATTTTCTGATATGATAGTGGCGGGGGCACCAAACCTCGTGACTATCCCTTCATAGAAATCTAATATGTTGGATTCACTTGCCTCCTTGAGTGCCACTGCTTCGGTCCACTTGGTGAAATAGTCCGTTGCCGTAAGTATCCACTTGTGGCCTTGACTTGAATTGGGATTGATAACCCCAATGAAGTCCAATCCCCATTTCATGAATGGCTGATCAACTAAAATTGATGAAGGGCAGCGCTTACTAACCTTTCCTTCCTAGTGAAGAATGCACATCTCTTGCATTTCTTGACCCATGAGTAGCAATCATTGAACATAGTAGGCCAATAGTAACCAACTTTCATGATTTTGAGAGCTATTACTCATGGAGAAAAGTGGCCTCCTGCTTCCCCATCATGGAACTCGTGTAATATCTTCTCAACTTGACCTGTTCCAATGCATCTCAATAGAACACCATTGATATCCTTCTTGAACAAGATGCCATTAATGAGTACATACAGGATGGCTTGTAATCTAAAGTATCTCCTCTTAGCTTTGTTCCATTCTAGAGGGCACAAACCTATTTGGAGATAATGCACCAAGTCTTGAGTCCAACATGGAATGGGTGCATCATCAGTTGGTTGTTCTTGATCATTTTGTAGTAACATGACAACATCTTCTTCACCTTTTGACCCGTCAGGTTGTTTGGAAGCGAGTTGCTCACACAAACCTTTTCCAGAACCAGCTTGAGTCACTTTGATTTCAATATCATATTCCATTACCCGAGTGATCCAACCTGCTCTCTTCTCATTCAAATCCTTGTTTAGGATAAAGTCCTTAACACCAACATGAGACACCAGCAGTTGAATCTTATTGTTCGAGACCAAGTGTCTGAACTTCTTCAAACTCTGATGACAATGAAGGGCATGGTTTTCGATGAAAGAATACTTTACTTCGTAATCTTCCAAGATTTGACTGAAGAATGCTATGGGCTGTTCTGAACCTTCTCTATTCAGCTGTGTCAAGATAGCTGAGATTGTATCTGATCCTCCAAAAGCATACAACATGAAATCCTTTGAAAAGTCTGGGTTGATAAGAGTTGGAGCTTGTGATATTGCATGCTTGATGTTCTCAAAACTCTCTTTGCCTTCTGCTGTCCATTTGAATGCAAGACTCTTCTTCAACATCATTGTTAAAGGCTTCACAAGAGTAGCAAAATTAGGCACAAATCTGCGGAAAAAGTTTATCCTTCCCAAGAAGCTTTGAAGAGATTTCTTGTGGTGTGGTAATGGAAGTGTTCGTATGGCTTCAACCCTTTCAGGATCAATTGTTAGCCCTTCCCTAGAGACAATGTGGCCCAACAATTTTCCCTCGTTTGCCAAGAATATACACTTCTTTGGATTCAATGACACTCAAACCTTCTACACCTGTAAAACACTTGTCTGAGGTGAAAGAGATGGTCTCGCTACATTTTTGAGAAGACAATGATATAATCTAGGTATACCAACACTATTTTGTTGATTAAGCATTTGAACGCCATATCCATAGCTCGCTGAAATGTTGCTCTGGCATTTGACAGTCCAAATGGCATCTTCTTGTAAGCATACGTGCCCCATTTTGTAGTGAAGGCTGTCTTGAATTGATCTTCTTCCTTCACCATTATCTTATTATAGCCCTGAATATCCATCTAGCAATGAAAACCTTTCTGAACTAGCTACAACCTACAATATTTGGTCCATTGATGGAAGTGGATAATGATCCTTGAGTGATGCTCTATTTAGATCACGAAAGTCCACACACAATCTTATTTCTCCATTTCTCTTTCTTACTGGCACCAAGTTTGCAACCCAACTTGAGTGTTTGATGGGGAAGATGATACTAGCCTCAATAAGCTTGTTCAACTCTTTTCTCATGAGAGGTTCAATATGGGGATTCACTGGCCTTTGCTTCTGCCTAATAGGCTTGGATTCCTGGATCCAACTCAATAGTATGTTGTGCCAACTTTGGGCTGAAACCTCTTAAATATTTGTAATTCAAAGACATCTGGGAACTCTTGACAAAGTTGAACAAAATCATATTTCTCTTGTGGAGTACTTACTTTGCCAATTTGCAATGTCTTGCCTTCATCTACTAAAATAGGCTCTGAATCTTCACCCTTTACTTGAATGTTTTCTTTCTCCTTCCGGAACTGATCATTCGGGTTGAAGATTGACTCCAAGGTTATGAGGCCTTTTGGTAATTTGTTAGTTCTTAGCTGCACCACTTGGTCACCATACTACTGCTCCAACTTGTCTTGATTTCTAGTAGAGAACTCAACTTCTTCTTGTAGGAAATTAACAATTTGTTGATCATTCTCAAGACTTGCCAACTTGTATTGTTATATGAAACAAGCTGGTCTCACAACCACTTTGATATGAGGTTGAGATTTCTCACTTTTGATACTTTCTACAACATCAAACACAACCCTAATTGCTGCCAGTCTGTCCACTTTGCTTCATTCTTTTTCTTGGGATGGAATTGATGCTAAAAGCTTCAAAATCTTCAATAAGATCCCATACCCGATTTTTGTAGTTCTTCAACAAATCATTCTTGGCAGAATTTTTCCTCTTGACTTGGTTCACGATCAGCTCACTATCACCAAATACTTGCAAATTATTGATGCCTTTCTTCCTTTCCCAATGCAATCCGTGAATTAAGGCTTCATACTCAGTTGTGTTGTTTGAGCAAGAAAACTGAAAATGGAAGGCTGAGTAATACTTTGTACCTTGTGGTGAAATGAGCATAGCTCCTCCTCCTGCACCTTGTCTACTCCTTGATCCATCAAAGAAAAATTGCCATACTTCATTCTCATCCTTATGATCTGGCTTGGTGATGTTGGGGAGAGGTTGATTCTCTTCATGCAAACAATAAACTCCTAGCTCAGATTCCTCCATTTCTTTGTATGGATCAAATGCGTGTCTTTTGTTTTCCCATTCATCAAGAGTCAAGTCCGAATGCATCCGACCTTGGTGTCAGCTTCATGAGTGCTTGGATAATCCTCTTGATCAAATGCCGAACAATTTGCATTGATTGGACTTGGTGTATGGGGTTCTATGGAAATCTACAATAGGCTCAGATCTGATTATAGCCTTAGTTCCATACCTTGTTCTAAATAACATGTGTGACCAATCCACCGAAAGATAGCCTCCAATTTTAGCAATGAAGTCTCTTGACAAGCATAATGCAAAGAGTGGTGGCAAGTCTATGACTGACACATCTTGTAACACCATTACGTTGGGACATGCATGTAATGTGAGGCTCAAATCTTTGATTACTCCAACCGTTGTCACTGTTGTCCCATCTAATTGCACTACACCCTTGGAGATGACTTCATATTGAAGCCCTAACTGATCAGCTATTTGTTTTGGCATGACTGAGCTACTTGCTCCCGAGTCAATCATGCAATTATGTACCAACTTGTCTCCTATGATCAATGAGACATAGAATGGAGGGGGCTTCAAATTTTTACCTTGTTTTCCTCCATGGTTCCCTTCAGGCTGAGTTGCATTAGTAAGAACTTTCTCTTGTTGATTGGGTGGCTGATTTGATGCTGACCAATTTTCCATAAGCAGCTGTAATAAGTCTCTTTGTCCTGGACAGCTAATGACTCCCACATTGAGATGTTTACATTCATTTTCTTCATCTGCTCAATGATTTTGAATGGAGATGAGTTTTCTCTTTCTGCCCCCTACTTTACACATCATCTCTAGCACTGATCTGCTGCAACCGAAGCTTGAGGTGGCCTATAAGGTGGTTTGGGCTGACCTTGTATATTTGGAACTGCACTTTGATTCCCAAAGACACTTGTGGAATAACAGAGGGTCATGGACCATTTGAGTTGATGACTATCCTTCTCCAATGCTTCTCTTTTTGGAGCGCGTATTGACTGCTACACTTTGAGAGGGTATTTGATTTATACCACGAAATCTTCATCCCGCCAATTGACAAGGGTAGTTTCATTCGGAGATGTTCCTTGCTAAGGTGCTTCCTCGCTGCTTGATCTTCTTCATGGGCCGGACTCTCATGACCCACCAACGGCTTGCACCATCATATCCCGATTCAATGCACCATTAAAGCACATTGATTGGTTATGTGGCTGATGGATGGGAAACACCAATCATATTTCTAGGCCATGTTATTTTACACAGTATTGCCAAAGCTCTAGATGTGGATGCAACATTGGGATTGTAAGGTTGGAATGGCCTATTAGCAGAATTTTTTACTTGATTCTGATTTTGAATGGGTGGCCTATTGGGCTGATATGGAGGTCTATTGGGTTGAGTTTGAGGCTGGTATGATCTAACATTTTGAGCTTGTTGCCTCTTTATTGTCACCAACTCGTTACCCAAGTTTTGTAATTGCTTCATGACCTCTTGGAGTTCCTTGGAGTTGTTAGATGATGAGGTAGAGGCTTCAGCTGAACTTTGATTTCTTGAGTAGGGATGGGGGCTAATGTAGGTGCTTTATTAGCATTTGGACTTTCTAATTCTGGGTATAGAGGCATGGGTGGCCTAGGTGTGATTTTTCCAGCCTGAATCAAATAGTTCTCAGCCCCTATGGAAAGGCTATAGGTTGCAGGCAAGGTTGTGCCCCCCATTGACTGAATCATCAAAGAAATATCAGAATTTAAAGCCCTAAGAAAGTCTAAGAAGGCACCTTCATCGGTGGGATTTACTGCTGTTGGAATCCTGTCCCAAGTCCGTTGAAATCTGAGGTTGAAGTCTGTTAGCTACTCATTTGGGGCTCTCTTGATCGTCATTAGTTGCTCCAACAAAGACAAGTTATCACCTTTCTCCCCAAACTGGTTGTGAAGAGCTATGCATAGCTGATTCCAATTCTGGATAGAGCTTGCTTTGGGAGACTCCTGAACCATTGTGAAGCTTTCCCTTTGAATGAAGAGGCAAGAAACTTGACTGCAATGTCCATCTCATGGATTTCGTGGATTGTACAGACATTCGCAATATCTTGAACATGATCACCAGGGAAGTCTGGTTCTCTCCAGTGAAGTATGGGATGCTCTTCAATGCTGCAACCGGAACTGGGTTTTGTGCATTCAAGGCAAGTGGACTGCTTCCAGTGAAGTTGACATATGGATTTGGTTGTGTCATCTTGATTGGTCAAAGAACTCTTGTTGATTGGATGAAAGGCCTTCTAGGTGGAGGTGTTGACAATGTCCTATTCGGTGGAGATGGAGACCTTTGAGCTCTTCTTCCCCTTCTTTCTCTACCTGGAGATAGGTGTAGATAAACAAATAATCCTTTCTCCCTAGTTCTTGACACAGTCTCAGTATTCTTCTCATAAATTTTCCAGCTTGGACTACTCAAACCAAGTGGATTATGCCTCTTTCGAGTCGCTAGATTTGTAATTTCAAAGCTCCTTCAAAGCTGAAACTTACAACAAGTGCACATCAATCTTGTCGTAATTAAGTGAAGACCTCTAAGTCCCATCGGGCGTGCCAAAAGTGTTATCCAATCACACCATGAGTTCAAGTATATGCACTTGTGAAAACATAAGGGTGTTGTGATTCAATGATAACATAGACACATAAGAACCATGTTCCATTTTTGTTAATTGTCTAAAAGAGAAAGGGAATGTGAAGTGTAGGTTGTGAAAGCAACATACTTTATTGATATCTTAGAAAGAAAGGCATGGTCAATAAATGTTGATCAATCGAGAATCTTGAATTTAGCAAAGGAAATATAGAAGTTTTCATGCAAGAGAAGCGAGCACATTCAAAGGCACGGAAGTATCGGAAAGGATCGTGCGCGAAGAACAGAAACAAGTTCGGGACTTAGCCGTTTTCATGATGAGGATCTATTTTTGGAGATAGCGTGTGGAGCACACAAACCGGTCAAATACTTACGCGACAAACATTGGCTATTTTTGGAGGATTAGCTATAAAGCACTTTACATGGACACAAGACAAGAATAAATTTACTACTATCAGTTAACTAAAATTAGTCTATTGTTAGCGCACTTGCATGTGTGGCTATTTTTGTAACAGCGTGTGGCTAATAATAGCATGCGACCTATTTTGGGATTAGATAAGTGGTGAAGGGAAATTTCCCACCCTTATAAATATGTATTGAACTATGTAAGCATAGAGAGAGTGTGAGAACTATGTTATAGTGAGATTATGCTTTCAAATCACGATACAGCGCATGAGTGTATACTACTATTATTATAAAGAAGCTTATGTGTATTACTGAATTTAATAATGGGGATTATGGAGTGAATCAAGGTGTTATCATGGTTATAGTTTAGTATTTCATGTTTGATTTCATCATGGTTATCTTTTAAGTCTGTTATTCTCTAGATCTAGATTTGAACATGCACTATAGAATGATATATTAGTCATGGATCTGAATTCCTTAAGTCTTCATCATGTTAACATCCTACAATAGTAACACCTTTACGCACTTTGGGTGAGCGCTCAATCTAGGCTGAGTGACGTGCCAGTGCACTTGGGCTTGTATTGGTGAATTCTAGGCTGCATCATTGGTTCTGTTGCCGACCTCTTTTTAGTTTTTTTAGGATGGTTCATGATGACGACATACTTTGGTTGACCTTAGCAAGTGTTGAGAAGTGGATACATGATCTCGGAAGAAGAATATGCATGATTCAACACTGGATCGAGTTTAACACATGCATGTCGGTGGAATAGAATATGTATGACGCTTTATATGAGAGATTTTTCAATATCGCTCTAGTAGAATTATACTAGTGGCTGATTACTTATGCATCTAAGCGGAATTAGAGGTATCACACACTTGTTTGGATGCAGGAAGAATTTCAGTGCCCTATGATGCTGATCGATTTGGACTTGTATCATTGTGGATATGTGAGTTCCATGGTGTTTTGAACAATTATATCTTGGAGTACCAATTTCCACTTATTCATGCCCGTGAGGTAACTGAATTATAGTGTTTGAAATATCCAAGGGGAACTTACTTACAAGGCATTCCACCGGTGATCAAGGTCTTGATGGAAAATTTGAATTTGGAGAGTAAATTGATGGCTAACTAAGGCCCACCATGCGTGAGGGCAATAAAAGGTTTGGTGAAGGATGTAAGACCTAGCGGCGAGAAGGGAAGAGATAGGAAAGGTAGATTAAGTATAATGAGGCATGTAAGAGGGGGAGGTAGAGAAGCAATGGGAGGTTGCAGCCACAGAAAATGGCATTGTGGAGAAAGATAGTTCGTAGGAGTGGAAGTGGATCCTTCCTCCTCACGTAGAGCGCACCATGAAGAGACGACACGGGCCACGAGAATGCATCTGAATCCACACAGTAACCTTGCCATTAATCAACAAGCTAATTTAAGCGGCGGGAGTAGGAGCGAGTCTTATAAGCAGGAAATGCACGTGGGGAACCCGAGCCTCTATCTTACGAGTAACTCCCCCATTTGGGAAAAGTACATGATAGGAAGTATTCCTCCTCCTCACGTAGAATTTTGAAAATCATCGCACTTGTTTGACTAAAGACCCTGTTTGAGATGACAACAATGGGCGATTGTCCCGAGTATGCATCTCGAATCCACTTTGAGCTAACCTTTCCCTTGTTATTGCACTTGGTTTTCTTCCCCTAGATAGATATAGATAAATGGAAGAGTATGGAACAAACTCGAGACTGGAAAATTTATGCCAAGCTAATTTAAGCGGCGGGAGAGTAGGAGCAAGTCTTATAAGAGGTGTTGAAACAATGATGGAAACGCAAATGGCTTTGTTGTCATATGGGAGTACCTTTTTGGGTGTGTCATTAGCAATTTTCAGAAATTTAGGTGCATCTGATTTTTGGACTATCTTCAAAATACGGGAGTAGTAGCGCTCACCTACCACCATTGCTGGGTTACGAATTCGCTATTGTTGGGATATAAGGAAGGACATCTTGGGATACAATGAAGTACATCTTCTCGGTTTGACCCCTTTTTCTATTTTCTCCGAATGGGGACGTCGTTTGGAATTTTGAAAATCGTTGTGCCAGGACATTCTTGTTTTGCTCCCTTCTTCTCTTTGGCGAGATTCAAACCTGCTTTGCCTCTTGACATTTTTGTGGTGTATTGTATCAACTTTGAAAAATAGACTTTCACTATAAATTTGGTTATCTGCATGATCTTGCATTGCATTTAAATGGTTTGTGTTTATTGGCAAGAAAGGTGTTCTTCATTCCTCGGTGCATCACCAAGTTTAGTTTTAATGATCTTACCTGTCATGAGTATTGGTTTTGTAGTAAACCCTCTGCCAGGACACCATCACTATGAACTTTGAGCTTCAACTTTTCCGATTTCGATAATGATTTGCTTGTTATTACTTCATTCGGGGCCTTTTTTTTATTCTTGGACACGTTGGGGCCTTGAGAAAAGGGCTTTGTCTTGGGCCTCATCTTGGACTGAATTGATTTCCTCTTCTGCTTGTAATAAGTTCATGAGTTCTTCAAACATCACTACCCTGTTGGATACATTCAGTGTCGTAACAAAAACTCGGAACTGAGAAGGAGTTCCCTCAAGGTGATCGGAGAACCAGAATCGTATCTTCTACCTTCTCACCAAGAGCTATTAACTCTATTCAGTAGCTTGGCCACTCGACGTAAGAACTCCTCAACTTTCTCATCGGACCCCATAGATAGGGTATGTAATTTTGACTAAAGATGGAGAACCTTAGTCTTATTCTTCACCTCAAAGATGGTAGCAAGCTTGTCCCATGCCTCCTTCGGTTTCTCTGCATCCCGAACATGTAGTTGCACATCATCGGTGATACTCAACATTATCATCATTAGTTCTTTAGCACTTGTGATATCATATTTAATGAGCTCATCGGGTTTTTTGGAACTTGTGTGGACCCTGTGACAATGCCCCATAATCCCTCAAACTGAAGGATTGTATGCATTTTTGTTTTCTGAGCCATATAATTCGCCCTTTAAGCAACTAAGCATCTGAAAGTAGAAGTTTTGGTGTAGACATTGTAATAAATAAAAAAACTTATTTATTTATTTCAAGAGTTATTACAACTTTTACTCACTGATGAGAAGTACTAGCTCATAGATGCTGCTTTATAGTTGAGTGATGAGATACATTGATGCTTTGGGCGTTCTTCTTCATAGTCGAGTGATGAGATACGATGATGCTTTATGGGGTGTTCTTCTTCATCTTCATATGTCGGCGTCATAGCCATCTTCTAATTCTTGTAGAGAATTCATCTCTAGAAATCTCTTTTATTTCACGCTTGGATCTTTGCTAACATCAAAATTTTCACGGACATAATCAAGGAGTCCTTTGCAAACTAGTTCATTGAAGACAAGGTTGTTGGTGTTGTGTAGCTTGTTGAGTAGTGCAAAGTAGAACCCAGAACTTTCAAGAGCTTCTGGACGGTGTTCTTTAGCGTGCGAGTCGATGTTGCAGCTTTTAGCAGTCTCGATTGTGTCATTCACGCTTGTCATTTGGTGTTTGATTTGAGAGAGTATACGCTACCTTGGTAGAGAATTCATCTCTAGGAAACTAATGGCATGTTTTTTTTAATTCTCCTTACCTTTGTATTTCACGCAGGGATCTGATCTTCACCTGATTGGAGATTGTAATACTTTTCACGTGGATATCAAATTCTCACACAACATTTTCTCTCCTCTACACATAGTTTGCAAGAACAGGATTAATTCTCCACATCTAGCTAATAACCAAAAAATGTCGAAGGTAAGTTACATAAAGCTGAATTTGTTTCCTCCTTGGTCGCTACAGTCTCCTATACATCTGATTTTAGCAACTAAATGCCAAAAAAATGGACACAAGTAAGAAGGGACACAAGTATGCTTTCCATGTTTCTAACTGCACGTCTGATTTTGGATAACATATTTATCCGTGAAGAGGACAAAAAAGAACTGAACATTAAAGAAAAAACAAATCTTGGCATAGTTGAACAGGTCGACTCCAAAATGCAGATTCTGGAAAAAATAATAGACCAAAAATTGTTTTTCCTTTTACGTCCAAATGATAGCTATATGTCACGCCAAAGGTAAAACTCTCCTCAATGCAAATCATGTAGACCTTGATCCATTCAACAAATGCATGCAGCCTAATAATGAAACCTTACAATTCTCCCACGTTGTCTTTTTTTCTTGCCTCTTCTTCACAAATGTTTCATTGATTGGTAGATTGAGCCATGATTTGGAGCTCATGTCTGTACCAATTTGCCAATTTTGTGTGATTTTGTTGAAATGCAAAAGTTATGTATGCCTTGTCATCCACTGAGCTTTTTAATGTAGGATAACAAAAAAATGATTTTATTACTGCATTTGTATATATATATATATGAACCTATTTGTTTAAAATTTTAAAACAATGCAGGAATTTAGATGAAATTTTTAACTTGCAGCAAATAGGACAAAAAACATGACAAAAAAAGACAAGTGAATTATCTTCCACGCTTTGCTTCCTTCACGCAGCCTCCTTGGTCGACCACAGACAGTAGGATAAAATGAAGAAAGTTGGTCACTTTTTACCACATGGGCAGAGTATTAAAAATTCCACGCAACTTTTCCATGCAATTTGTTCCTCCACCACACAGATTCTTCTACGCAGATCTTTCCATCAGAGTTTCAATGTCCAGGAAAATATATGTGCTCGTTCAAACACACATAGGTCAGAGATCATGTTTTCTCTATTACCACATTGTGGGAGCTTACAGTGGAGTGAAATAAAGAGATTGAATATCTCTTATTTTATTCATATTAAAAATAGAAGCATGAGACATATTATATAGCCGAGAGGCTTAACAATATTCCCCATAATAGTAGGAGGGGGTTACAACTTATCCAAGAATAATGTGATATTATCTAATCTACACAATCTAATTATATAGAAGATATGCTATGTAATATTATGCCAACATAAATATCCTATGAAATTTATTAATCTGATTTCTATTGTAATAGTAAATAAATGACAATTAAGTACTAAAAATAATACCCAAGCAAACTAAGAAATAAAGTATGAAACCCTAATTACAAGAGGAGAAAGAGGTACTTATCTGATTCACAATAAAATCTAGAGGGTACCAGAGTGCTGACCAAATGAACGGAAAGGTAGGAGTGTGACACAAAGCTATAAAAATGCAGATCTAGAGGAGCAGGTTGGACAGGGGTTCCTTAGAAAGGGGCATGAATGCCCACGAGGTACAAAACTTGAAATAGGAGCCTATGTCCAGAAAATTCTTAGAAACTCAACTTTTTAAGGTCACAAGTTATTTCCTATTGTCTATTTTTAGTTCTACAATGATCGTTGAATTTGCTTGAAACTTTCAATGAAATATGAACCTACAAACCCTCAAAATGACATCAAATCATAAAAATAAAGATGCGAGAATGAGGGCTCGACTGTCCTCGGTTGTCAAATGGTGAACTTATGACTAAACACTATAATACATCTTAGACCCATGTAGTTCTATGTGTATGTGAATGGAATTATGTCCTAGGTGGCTCTTGTGTGTGTTATACTTGATAGTGAGAAAATAGCTAGATGTAAATAAATATAGTAGATGTATGTTATTGGTGAGTTCCTTGGTAATCATGAGAGTATTCAAATAAATAACCACAAAAAGGCTTCTCCATTTGGCTCAATCCATGTGTGTGATTTGGGGAGGAGGATGAGTTGTATGGTCATTTAAGAAAAAAAAAATAAGAAAGGGAAAAATTTCCACTAAAAAGCCTTACAAAAAGAACAAGTTGAAGTCCTATAGTGAAAACCTCTTTGAGGTGCTTCATGGAAAGAAAAAATAACAATAAATGAAATAAATAGTTGACCCACTTGAAGGTGAGAATCTCTTTGAGCCACCTGTTGGTACCCAAATTTAATCTCCTTCAAAGGCCGAGTAGCATCATGGATTTAACAGACACTCAGAGGTAGATAGATGATTATGTATGTCATTTTTCAGCTGGGAAGCAATCTATCTGAATTTTTAGCACTCAGGATTTGAAAAGGAGTGGGTAGCACCTTAAGAGGATTTGATCTATCCTCACTATTTTAGGTTGTGCCTTTCAACCAAGGTAAGAGAACCCTTTTGTAGCATGTTTTGTTTATGGAGGAGATGGAGATGTCCTTCCTAATGAAGTTGTTAAGGAGACCTTGGAGAAAATATGATCAATGCAAAAAAATATAACTCTCACGAGTTGTCACTCTAGATAGTGGAGATATTTTCTAGGAAAGGTTCAGGCTACTAAAGACATTTGAAATCTTGATTATTTCGCATGCTTTGGTAATGGAAATTATGCTTTTGTGCACACATAGGACAAACATGGGTAGTATGGGTAGGATTAGTTATTTTAAATGAATTTTTGGTGGGAGGTGAGGTAGAATGAACTTGATTTTCTAGATCTCTAAGAACTCTTACAAAATGGAAAGTCTAATCAACAAAATGCTTTAGAATAGCTAAAATGTTCCTTTAACTAGAATATGTGCTTCAATGGAGGCCCAGATTAGCACCTTTTCACACAATCTATGATATTTTAACATGAAGGCTCGAGTTAGAAAACCCAACAAAGTATTGAGATCCAAACCCAATCACGCCTGAGGTACACCCAGAGGCTTACAAACAATCTCTGTCAACAAATGAAAGAAAAGTGATTTTAAATCATTTATTTCATCCCCAGATGAAAGCTCTTCCAGGAAATGAAATTGCAGATGCCACTAAACTGTCACAAGGATTGAGACCCATGTGATTAAGATAGATTTTGATACAAGATTGCAACAGGAACAAGAAAAAACTATCTGCATACATTCAGAAATAAAACAAACATATTTGGCTTAAGATCAACACAAAATAACTTGAGTTTGATTAAATTTATCAACAGGGGAAAGTTTCTAGAACAATCTCAGAGCTTGTCAATGGCTGTACACTTTAACCACCTTGACATGATCAAATTTAATACAAAAGAGATAACCAAGTTTCTCAGACGACTTCTCAAAAGATAGGCTTTGTCAAATTTTCCTCTTGGGAATTTTCTTCGACCTCTAACACTCCAACCTCTCAACATTTGCACGAAAAATTTTGCCATTTATAAAATTTACAAAAGAGCCCCTTTTCCCCCAAAAAAATCATGACATTGAGTGCTACTAGTGCTCGCCATGATCACGATCGATTTCCAGAATCAGATCTGTAAAAAGTCATTAGGTGCTCAGGGGGAAAATCTCTTTGAATATCTCCCACATTCAACTCCTCCTTCTGGTAGATCACTCCTTCTTCAACTCGCCAACCACTTCCACCCCTAATATGTCAAATCTAGTTCCTTGCGTGCTCAGGAGAAGAAAAATGGAAAATCATATCGAGCTCGAGAGTCAAACCATTTTAATGGCGAAAGACGTCTCCAGATCTCCTCCACCAAACTTAGATATCAAAATTAACTCTCCTCTCTATTTGGTGTGTAGGAAATACCAAGAAATCATGAAGACTCACACTTCCAGGAGCATTTAATAAAATGGGGAAAATCAGATTCAAACTCTCAGCTTCCATTGATCTTTACTTTGAATTTGGGCCATCCACGTGGAAGATTCATTTTAAGATGGGCCCGGGTTCTTCTTTGACTTTTTACAACTTTTGGAAAAATGTAAAATTTTCACATTTTTCTCCATACCTCCACCCTTGAGAAATGAGCCTGACACGTGTCCCAAGGTGGGTCCCAAAAGAACTGCATGCCAATTTCTACTATTTCACCTCCTTTTTGGAAAAGGGAAAATTTTCCAAGTTTTCCCGTAGCTCCACCCTTGAAAAATGGGCCTGACACATGTCCCAATGTGGGTCCCAGTGGAACCACGCTTCCTTTTTACTTTTAACTCTTTTCTCCTAAAAGGAAAATTTTCCAAATTTCCTCCGAGGGTCACACCTCCGCCATTGACCGGAGAAAGTTTTGACTTTTCTCCATCAAGCCCACGGTCATTTTGATGATTTTAGTCATTTGAACATCAAGGGGAAAAAAACCAAGTTGCCCCGATGGCCCGCCTCCCCTCTTAACATTTTCAAAGCCAACCTTGACCTCCTTCTTATCGGGCTTGCGGCCATTTTGAGATTTTAATCCTTTTGATGACAAGAGGCAAAAATCCAATTTTCCCCGATGGTCCGCTTCCCCCCCTTTGACTTTTCAAACTACCACGTGTCACAATGGCGCATCTTGAGATGATCCCCAAAGGTTGAGACCTTGAATGAGCATGGGCTCGCCACATGTCATTATGGCACAACTTCAAAAACTTTAAGGTTTCAAAATGATTTGGCGGGGGCGTGCTTCCATTTTAGAATTTTATTCCATTTTTCCAAAAGGGAAAAACATTCAACTTACCTCCGAAGGCCCACATCTCTGCCATTAGCTTTGCCACGTGTCCTCTGCGGGGTCAAAGTAAGACTTTCCCCCCACTTAAAATTTTACTTTAATCTTAAAATGGGGTTCAAACCTTTTACCGAAGTAGCCAAAAGGAATAAGTTCAAAAAAAAACCCGTCTGCCCCCATCCAATTAGAAGAAGCCACGTAAGCACCAAAAGAACCAATTAGAAATGAGCGGAGCCACGGGACCAAATTTTCCCTTTTGCCAAAAAAAAAAAAGTGATAAGTTAAAGCATTTTCCCGCCATCCCTTGACCAACCAAAAGAAGCCACATGACCACCGAAACATAAGGATGCAAATTTGACCCAAGGGAAACACCCATCAAACCGTAAAATGCAAAAAAATGACCATTTGAGCCTGGGATGAAGTTTTTCCAAGGACAGAGGATTTAGAAATGTTGCAAGGCTCAAATACACTCTTCATAGCTACATCCATTCATTTTTCATCAAGTATTTGGGGTAAAAATGACAAGGGCAGAAAATCTTGACTGTAAAAAATGGAAAGAATGGGAAAGCCCAAGTTTTTGAATGAATAGAGGATGGAGACCCAAATTTCAGACCTCTTTAGAGAAACAGAGAAAACAAGGACACAAATATAGATCCATACGTGATCTTCGGCCCAAGGAAAGATTAATTATGGCAACAAAGGAAAGTAGAGACTTCCCAGGCACAACACGGGGAATAAAATGTGACAGAGGCCATAAATCAATGGATTTTCAAAGGCAAAATGGGGCGAGACTATTTTGAGCACCAACATCGGCTCCGACTTGGGATGGGCATTCCCTGTGAGTGCCACAAGAATAACATAGACAAGTGAAAATATCCATTATTTTAACAGAAATAGAGCCATCTCCCAAAAAAATGAAATAGAGAAACCAACAAAAACAAGTCACCAAGGACCAAAATGGGCAAAAACACAAAAGACAGGAAACAAACAACAAACTATACATTATACAAGATATTTTTACCTTGATTCAAGGGGATCAATCCAAGAAATGCTTCAAATGCCTACCATTAATAGGAAACTCAAGCAATTCACCATCCAAATCCTTCAAGAAGAAGGTATGTTCACCAATCCTAATATCAATGGAGTAAGGGCCCATCCATAATGAATCAAATTTTCCATGCTTTCCCTTATCTTCATGCCTGCTTATCCCATAACAACACAAGATCTCCAACATTGAAAGCTCTGGGAGTGACCTTCTTGTCAAATAAATTCTTTATCTTTCTCTAAAATTTACATGCCTCTGGTGGGATGCCCTCCTTTCTTCATCAAGTTTAACAATTTGGTTAATGCAAGCATCATAAGGACTTACTTCTTGATCCTCCAGTTGTTGAATGAACTAATATGAGGATAATTGCATATGCAGGGGCAGTAGGGCCTGAGTTCCATATACTAACTCAAATGGACTCTTTCCAGTAACTCTCTTGATAGTGATTCTATCAGCCCAAACAAAAAACTTCAACTGTTCACCCCATTTCCTTTTGTTCAACTCCAAGGTTCTTCTGATAATCTTCAGCAAATTTTTATTACTGGACTCAGCTTGTCCATTTCCTTGGGGATTGTAATTAGATGCATATGTCAAGTTGATCCCATACTCTTGCACATTTCCACTAGAGGTTTAGCTCTAAAACTCATGGCATTATCAGCTACAATCTTGACTGGCACCCCAAACTTGCAGATGATGTGGTTCAATAGAAAATCCATGACAATTTGGTGTGTTTCTCTTTTGGTGGGGATTGCCTCCACCCACTTGGTAAAGTAATCAGTGGCCACAAGAATCCACTTATGGACAACACTTGAAGGGTCTGAAATCTCACCAATGAAATCCATTCCCCATTTCTTGAATGGAGCTTCAATTGATACATGGGCTATAAAGGAAGGGATCCTAAAGCTTTCAGTCTTCCAGAGAAGCGCTGACAACTCTCACATCTTCTAACCAAAAAGGTTGTATCCTTGAAGAGAGTTGGCCACCAATAACCAGCCCTTAGGATCTTGTGTGTTGTGACTCTTGTAGAAAAATTCCCCCACAAACTCCTCCATGGAGATCAGCAATTATCCTAGGGGCTTCATCTTCAATAATGCACCTTAAGAAGACTCCCTCAGGGTTCTTCCAAGCTAACCCATAATCAGTAATGACATATTTATGGGAAGCCAACTTAAGGGCCTTTTCTAGTTCTTACTCAAATACTTAGGGAAGTTTAGATGTCTGAGATAGAAAATCACATCCTTGTACCACTCAAAATCATTAGTTTATCAAAGACATCTACCCTACCTTCTTCTACCTCATTTACCTCAATAGTTTGCAAGTTGCTCTCAGCCATAAGCCTAGCCAAGCCCAAACCTCTCACCAGCTTTGTGGTTTGGATATCCATATCATATTCTTGCAACTTGTTCACCCACCTGCACCTTTTGCTTGAGACTTCCATCTCTGATAAAATGTCTTTTACCATGGTGTGGGAAACATAAGCAACCACTTTAGAACTTAGAATGTAAGGTCTAAAAACCTTTGTTTCTTTTACCAAGGAAAATGCCTATTTTTCCATGATAGTGTA
Source organism: Taxus wallichiana var. yunnanensis (assembly GCA_018340775.1). Lineage (NCBI taxonomy): Eukaryota > Viridiplantae > Streptophyta > Pinopsida > Cupressales > Taxaceae > Taxus > Taxus wallichiana. The sequence continues at coordinate 636,001,112 of CM031234.1, forward strand.
CTTCAGCTCATCCCCTCAAGGCCTTATCAAGAAGGCAATTGGCCTCTCAACCCTTCATCATCCTTCGGCAGGAAAAAAAAAAAATGTTCTTTGAAGAAAAGGAAAACAGTTGGAAAGGCTTCTTATAGTTTGGAGCTGCCATAACGGGCGTGCATGTTTTAGTGCCTCTTTAATCCCATTGAAAGCTTGGATGGTAGCCTCCTCCCACTTGATGACTTGGTCCTTCTTTAACATGGAAGTGATTGGCATGGTCAACTCAGCAAAGTTTGATATGAATCTCTTGATGAAGTTTATCTACCCAAAGAAAGACTGAATTCCTTTCTTGGTTCTTGGAATTGGAACTTTCTGATGGCCTCTACCCTTTCTGGATCAATCATCACCCCTTCTTGTGACACAATGTGACCAAACAACTTTTCCTTCTACACTCCAAAATGGCACTTCTTTGGATTGAGTGAGATGCCATATTCTCTACATCTTATCAACATCTTCTCCAAGTGCAGCAGGTGATCACTTCTCTTCTTGGAGAATATAGTCACATCATCTTGATAAACAACAATAAACTCATTGATGTAACTAGAAAAAGCAACATCCATTTCTCTTTGAAAGGTAGCTCCAACATTCATCAGACCAAAGGGCATCCTGACATACACATATGTTCCCAAGGAGTAGTAAAGGTTGTCTTGATCCTTTTTGATTCTTTCACCACAACTTGGTTATAACCCAGAGAAACCATCCAAGGTAGAGAGCAATTCAGAACTAGTCACTAACTGCAACATGTTTTCCATGTTTGGTAAAGGATAATTATCCTTCATTGATGCTCTGTTCAGATTCCTAAAGTCCACACATAACCTGATGTCACCATTCTTCTTTCTAACTGGTACTAGGTTTGCAACCCAAGAAGAATACCTAGTGGGTTGAATAATCCCTCCATCTCTTAGCTTCTTCAGTTCCTCTTGCATCTTGAGGGATAAGAGTGGATTGATTGGCCTCTATTTCTACTTGAATGGATTTGCATTAGACTCTAAGGGAATCTCATGTTGAAACAAATCCTCTCTGTATGCTTTTAATTCAACATAGGTCCAAGCCATGCAATCTTGGTATTTCTTCAACAATTGGATGTATGACTACTTTTCCTCTTTGTTGAGATTGCTGCCTAACCAAATTTTCCTTGGTTTCTCCTTAGTACCAAGATCATGCTCCTCAACATCCCTCGAGGCTGCCATATGTCTATTAATAATGCAATCAACATTATCAAAATTTGATTCAAGAGAAACCAACCCTCTAGGAATGGTATTAGTCTTTAGCTGGATGATGCCCTTATGAAACAAGGTTTCCTTCCCCTCTGTTGCACATACCATTGGCTCCCAATCAATACTTTGATCAACAATATCCCCTTGTTCTACGAAATATTTTGATCTGAGCATCATCATCAAAAACCTACCAATGTTTAATGTTGTCAGGGATAGAGGGTCTTGTCAATATCTCAACATCATATTCACAATATGGGGACATTACACAATTGTCAAAATGAGACCCCAACACTAAAAGTTTTTCTGCCAAGTCATTGAACTTCCTATCATGATGCACAATGTTGAATGAATCAAACATCTCAATGAAATCCCAAACTAGCATGCTTGTATTGTTTCATTCATTGATTCTTTGTGGCATACAGTTTTCTGACTTGTTTTATAATTAATTCTGAGTCCCCTTTGACAATGATGTCTTTGACACCATATTTCCAAGAAATTCTTAAACCCAACAATAGTGCCTCATACTCAGTAGTGTTGTTAGTGCACTCAAAGTTGAGTTTGAAGGAAAAAACAATTTTTCCCGACTTGGAGAAAGCAGAACAACACAACACCATTCCCAAACTTGAGAAAAGCTCCATCAAAAAATAGAGTCCAAGGAGATCCCACTTGTTCAAGACACCTACATTCCTCAATCTTGTGCTCCTTTCCATCAACAAATCCTACAAAGTTATCAGCATCAACATTTGTGTACAATACTTCATAGGATGCATTGTTGGGATCTTCAATAAGGTGCAACATCTTCTTTTCCCCATACAACCTGACAAGGCTGCCCTCAATTGGGATGGTGGCATAGGACATGTCCATTTGGACACTCCCACCAACACTTGCAGCCCATTTTCTAGACAATAGCATGCCCCACTTGGCTAGGCAGTCAACAATGACAACATCAAGTTTTAAATTTTTACCTGGTAAGCTGCAAGCTGTACCACCAAACCCTTCACACATCCCACTACTGGAACTTCTCTGGAGTCCATGGCAGTGCACTTCCCATATGCTGTTGTCACTTTGATATTCAACTCGTTCATGACTTCCAGAGGCATGACATTGCATGATGCCCCTTGAGTCAAACATGCAGTTGTGGAGTAGTCTGTCCTTAATGATCAAAGTGGTGAAGAATGGATCCACATTCAGCTAAGAATCCACCAAGGATGTCCCCAAATAGACCTCAGGTGGTTCACCTAATTCCTCCAATGCTGGTGGTGTCTCTAACTCTTCAATGATTGGAGGAGTCTCCACAATGTTTACATTTCTGCCTAGGGAAGTCTTCTCTTCTTTCAACCCCAAGTATTCAAATGCTCTCTTTTTGTGCTTAGGAATCCTAAGAAACTCAAAAATTGGAACAAAGACTTTGATTTGACTTAAAAATTGGGAATATCATATGGGACATTCTTTGGCAAGGTAGTATTAGAAGGAAAGCTAACACACTCACTAGGTGGTACAAGATTTTTGACAACTTGGGCATGAGGAGGGGTATGATTTTTGTTTGGGTTTTGCTAAGGGATCGAATTTGGCAGTGATGCATATTTCTTAGAGCCTCTTTAGATTTTTTGAAAGTAAGCCCGGGAGCTTTTGGTTGGGATGTTATGATCCTCAGGCCTTTCACTAATGCCTCTTTAACATTACCTTACTTGCATATTTCTTATGTTATATTCCTTCTTGAGGCTTGTCCCTTTAACAGACAATAACAACATTCATCAAGAATTTCTATCTTCCTCGAAATGGGGTTCCTCCATCACACTTATTTATCATTAGAGCACTTAAATATTCAAAGTCATTATTGGGAAATTAAAAATCTTACAAAGTATCTACTTCTAAAGTATGGGAGGGAGGAGGAATAGGTACCCTATGAATGTAGTCCCAAAAAGTGGCAATAGTCCGGGCACTTATCACCTCAATTGAAGTTTCCCCTTGTTGTGAGCTCATGGAACAACCCATCATGTAAACATCATTATCATTATCATCATCAACTTCTTCTTCTTGCTTGATATTCTTCACAAGGAGCATGGGGCATGAAACATCTGTCACACCAATCAATGACATATGTCTCCTCCATAACAACAACTCTAGACAACCAAAGGATCAGGCACCATTTTGTTTTCCCTACCTTGGGGCTGCCTATTTCCAAATCCAACAGGTCCCTTGCCTCTGTCATCAGGTCTTTGGTGGTTTGTGAACCTGTCTTGGATTTGTTTCTTGTGTTGACCTTGTGAGCTCTGCCCAATTCCTTTCTCATCCTCGGGCTAGTTTGTAGGAAATTTCTTTGACAGCCCCTACCAAAGTCTTCACAACTTCCTCCAAATCAGCAGCTTTACTTGTTTGAGGTTTTTCTAGGTTAATCAACTTCACACCATCCCTCTTAGGAGGTTTTCCAATTTCCTTGATATTGTTTTCAATTTGCAAATCCATAGTGAAGGCCTACCTCAAATTAGCAGGGTTTTTGTCCCTCAAGTAGTAAGCAACCTTTTTATCAAATGCATCTGAATATTTGATCAAACATGATTCATCACATGGCCTTATCCTAATAGGAAATCTCCTCAAGGTCTTGTTAAACCTTGTGTTGAAATCATGTACTAACTCATTAGGATTCTTTTTTATGTTTTCAAATTCTGTCAAAAGAAACCTAGGGTTAGTTCTATCACCATACTACAATTTAAATGCATTGCTCATCTCAATCCAAGAATCAATAGAGTTATCTAACAAAGCTTTATACTAGTTCCTTGCATCCTCTTCCAGAGTATGGATAAACAACACTATATATACATCTTCATGTTCAATCTCAAAATATTCCATCATATTGATAAAAATCTTTAGGTGTTGATCACCAATTATAGCGTTGTTTCCTTGGAACTTTGGTAGTCTGTTCCTCACATCTTGAGGAACGCATTTGGATAACCAACCATTCCCACAAAATTTATGGGACCAAAAGTGTTTACAAAAATGGAGGTCTAGGGTGGGGGCTAGGCCATATTGTTTTGAGGAGGTGACCTTAGAGGGGTAACAAACTGATAAGGGGCAGAGGGTCCTTGGAACACAGGAGTATAACTTTCAAAATGGATACCCCCTAAAGGCCTTGTTTCTTGGAAATCCCTATCAAATTCTGAAAAGATAGGTGCAGAATGAGAAGAAAACTTTTCAAAATCAAATGAAGGCCCTCTCTAATTGGATAATTCAATTCCACAAAGAGGCTACCTGATTCAGAAGCACTTGAATTGTAGTCTTCAATAATAGGTCGATCACTTTCATCAATGGAGATCCCTCTTCTTGTCTGCTGATCTCCCACAACTCTCCAAGATTTTCTTCCTTCTGATTTTGCTTTTCCTAGCTCTAGAAATAATGTCCTAGTAGGATCCCTAGCAAAGAAATATCTCCTTCCTTCCAACTTTGCAAATATTGGTAGCAAATCTCACTTGAAAAAGGTGAAGACACTAGTACTCATCAAGAATCAGATCAACAGGGAGTCATCACTAAGGATTTCCACCTTAGTTATGAAAATTCACTAAAATATGATCTGTCAAATGTCTATCAACACTAGAAATTGGAAATGAAAGATCTTACTTCCCTTTACAAAATTTAATCAATGAATACTAGTGCACTTGTAGAGAAGTGGAAAACTTGCATAGAGTATGAAATATAATCATTATGTCCCCAACAACGGCGCAGGAAAAGTTACATACAATCACCTTCAAAGTCTCGAACATCATGGATTTAACGGGACACTGAACTATAATCATTATGTCCCAGCCACCTATACAGCGACTTTTTAGCACTAAGCCGATGTGAAAAGGAGTGGGTAGCCAAACTTAATCTCCTTCAAAGGTTGTGCCTTTCAACCAAGGTAAAAGAACATGGATTTGGAGGAGATGGACACTTCGAGAGTTGAAGAGAGATGATATGTGACAACTCTCACGATCAAATTTAATACAAAAGAGATAAATCCTAATTGTTTCTGCATGTGTTGACTTGGAAATCAAAAGATAGGCTTTGTCAAATTTTCCTCTTTTGGGGGAATTTTCTTCTAAGACTCTCTAACACTCCAACCTCTCATCATTTAGCACAAAATCTATGATATTGTGCCATTTATAAAATATACAAAGAGATCCCCTTTCCCCCTCTTCTAGGAAAATAACGACATTGAGACCCATGTGATTAAGAAATATTTTTATACTAAGATTGCAATGAGAACAAGAAAATACTATCTGCATCATTCACTTAAGATCATGATCATGATCGCGATTTCTAAAATCAATGGATGTACACTTACAACCACCTTGACACGATCAAATTTAAGACAAAAGAGATAACCAAGTTTCTTAGACAACTTCTAAAAAGATAAGATTTGTCAAATTTTCCTCTTAGGAATCGATCAATCGCAAAAATCAAATCTAAACATATTTGGAGAGAAAGATCAACACAAAATAAAATTGAGTTTTAAAAAAGTCATCAGTGCTCAGGGGGATAGAAATTTCTTTGAATATATCCTCACATTCAACTCCTCCTTCATCATAGATTACTCCTTCTTAACGAACTCGCCAACCACTTCCACCCCTAATCTTTTAAATCTAGTTCTCCTCCTTCGTGATCTCCTGGGTTCCTTTCGAAGAAGAAAAATAGAAAATCATATCGAGCTCGAGAGTCAAACCATTTTAATGGCAAAAGATGTCTCTAGATCTCCTCCACCAAACTTAGATATCAAAATTAACTCTCCTCTTTGTTTGGCATGTAGGAAATACCAAGAAATCATGAAGATTTGTACTTCTATGGAGCGTTTGAAGAAATGGGGGAAAATCGATTATGACTCTTAGCTATCATTGATTTTTACATTGAATTTGGGCCGTCCGTGGATGATTCATTTTAAGATAGGCATGGGGTTCTTCTTTGAATTTTTACAAATTTTTGAAAAATGCAAATTTTTCACATTTTTCTGTGCCTCCACCCTTGAGAAATGAGCTTAACACGTGTCCCAAAAGAACCGTGGAAAATTTCTATTATTTCACCTCCTTTTTGGAAAAGAGAAAATTTTCCAAGTTTTCCCCGTAGCTCCGCCCTTTAAAAATTGGCCTGACATGTGTCCCAATGTGGGTCCCAGTGGAACCACACTTCCTTTTTCACTTTTAACTCTTTTCTCCTAAAAGAAAATTTTCCAAATTTCCTCCAAGGGTCTCGCACTCTGCCGTTGACTGGAGCAAGTTTTGACTTTTCTCCATCGGGCCCATGGGTCATTTTGATGATTTTAGTCATTTGAACATCAAGGGAAAAAACCAAGTTGCCCCCGATGCCCGCCTCCCGCTTCTTAACATTTTCAAAGCCAACCTTGACCTCCTTCTTGTCGGGCTTGCGAGACCATTTTGAGATAATAATAATATTGATGACAAGAGGCAAAAATCTAATTTTTCCCCGATGGTCCACTTCCCCACCCCTTTGACTTTCAAACTACCACGTGTCACAATGGCGCATCTTGAGATGATCCCCAAAGGTTGAGACCTTGAATGAGCGTGGCACAACATGTGTCGTTATGGTGCAACTTCAAAAACCTTAAGGTTTCAAAATGATTTGGTGGGGGCGCGCTTCCATTTTAGAATTTTATTCCATTTTTCCAAAAGGTAAAAACATTCAACTTACCTCCAAAGGCCCGCATCTCCGCCATTAGCTTTGCCACGTGTCCTCCTGTGGGGTCAAAGTAAGAATTTTTCCCTGCCACTTAAAATTTGCTTTAATTAGAGCCTGGTGGGGCCAGGGGTGAGTTCAAACCTTTTCCGAAGTATCCAAAAGGAACAAGTTCAAAAAAACCGTCACGCCCCATCCAATTAGAAGAAGCCATGTAAGCACCAAAAGAACTAATCAGAAATGAGTGGAACCATGGGACCAAATTTTCCCTTTTGCCAAAAAATCAAAAAGTGATAAGTTAAAGCATTTTCCCATCGTCCCTAACCAACCAAAAGAAGCCACGTGACCACCGAACACAAGGATGCAAATTTGACTAGGGGAAACACCCGTCAAACCATAAAATGCAAAAAAATGACCATTTGAGCCTGGGGATGAAGTTTTTCCAAGGACAGAGGATTTAGAAATGTTGCAAGGCTCAAATACGCTCTTCATAGCTACATCCATTCATTTTTCATCAAGTATTTGGGGAAAAATGACAAGGGCAGAAAATCCCGACTATAAAAGAATGGAAAGAACAGGAAATCCCAAGTTTTTGAATGAATAGAGGATGAGACCCAAATTTCAAACCTCTTCGAGAGAAATAGAGAAACAAGGACACAAATATAGATCCATACATGATATTCAGCCCAAGGAAAGGTTAATTATGGCAACAAAGGAAAGTAAAGACTTCCCAGGCACAACATGGGGGCATAAAATGTTATAGAGGCCGTAAATCAATGGATTTTCAAAGGAAAAGAGGGCGAGACTATCCCCCTTTATCAAAAGAATATCTTAATCTCCCCCCTGATTTTATGTGCATAAGATACGAGTCCAAGTTGATGGTGGAGGAGACAATAGATGTCAATATCGAAATAGAGGAATTATCTAGAATAGTCAAGTTGGGAGCTTCTCTCTCGGCTAAAGAATAAAAAAATTTATGTTGCTTTTAAGAGAATTTTCAAATATCTTTGTTTGGTCATATGCAAACATGTCAAGACTTGATCCTGCATTAGTGGTACAAAATATTTTCATACACCTAGATACTAGGCCTATAAAATAAAATCTCTAAAAGATGCATCCTCGCGTTTCCTTGTTGGTCAAAGAAGAGTTAGAAAGATTATTGGCAGTAGGTTTCATCAGGCCTATTGACTATTCAAAGTGGATTTCTAATGTAGTCCCAGTGCAGAAGAAACCTATTAGTATTAGAGTTTGTACTGATTTCAGAGATATCAATAAATATTTTCCTAAGGATGACTTCCCTCTTCCAAACATTGACATGATTATCGATTCGACAGCTAGTTATGAGATGCTATCACTCATTGATGGATTTTCAAGATATAACTAGATAATTTTTTTTTGGAGGTTCAACATAAGACAACTTTTACCACCCCATGGGGAATTTCATTATCAAGTCATGCCCTTCACTTCAAGAATGGATACGTAACCTATCAAAGGGAAATGATTGTAATATTTCATGATATGATCAATGAAATCATGGAAGATTATGTGGATGATATATTGGAAAATCCAATACTGGGAAGATCACCCGAAGATTTTACAACACATTTTTCTTTATCTACGTGACTACAAGGTCTCAATAAACCCAAAGAAGTATGTATTTGGAATGATTTATAGAAAACTATTAGGATTCATTGTGTCACGAAGAGGAATAAAAGTAGATCCTACAAAGGTTACTACTATAATAGAAATGCCTCCTCCGATGAATATCAGACAATTGTGAAGCTTACAAGGAAAGATCCAAGCAATTAGAAGATTCATCTCTCAACTTGCAGACAAGTGTCACATTTTCACACATTTTTGAAGAAATATGTCATTTTTCAGTGGGTCGATAACAACAATAAGCATATGATTTTATCAAGCAATATTTGGATAAACCCCCTGTTTTAATGCCACCCATAATAGGTGAACCATTGTTACTCTACATTTCTACTATGCACTTTACAATTGGGGCACTATTGGTCCAATATGATAAGGAGCAGAAAAGAACAAGTTGTGTACTAACCAAGCTGAATTTTGATCGCTACGAGATAAAATACCCACACATAGAGAAGGCTTGTTTGGTCGTAGTTTTTGCCTTTCAGAAACTGTGTCATTACTTGCTAAATAATAAGGTCAAGCTAATATAAAATTTGATCTATTAAAGTATTTATTGTCGATCCTACACTTATAGGAAATATGTCCAATTGGATCATCTTACTCAGTGAGTTTGACATCGAGTATGTTCACTAGAAATCATTAAAAGGGAACGTTTTGGTGGATCAACTAGTTGAAGCCCCTTTTCTAGGTACTGAACCTTTGAATTGGAACTTCCGGATGCATCTACATCATACCTTGAGGAATATGTTGTATGAAAACTATACTTTGATGGTTCCTTTACCTTCCATGGTTCAGGTGTCGAGTTGTGTATCATCACTCCTTCAGAGACATGATCCCTCAAGAGTTTCAATTGGATTCCCATGTACAAACAATATAGTAGAATATAAAGCCCTTATTGCAGGGATGAAACTGGCTATCAAGTGGGACATCAAACAAGTGAATGTGATTGGTGATTATGTGTTGATTATCAAATAGGTAATGGAAAATTATAAAGTTAAAGATGAGAAACTTATTTCATATAATAAAATCATCAATTCTCTAAAGGAATACTTTGAGCAAATTACATTTGAACAAATCCCAAGAGGACATAACTAAATAGTGGATGCTTTGGCCACATTAGGGTCTATGTTGTGAATCCCACCTTGCGCCAAAAATGATATGGTGTTCTTCCTATAAAATCTACAAATACTAGCGTATGACATACCAGATTCCTATTTGGTATGCGAAGTTTTTGGTCCCTTTTCCCCATTGTATAGTGAAATTTTTAACTACCTTCATGATGGAACCTTTCCCACTAACATTTCCCATGCAAACAAAAGAAACCTCATCCTATGTATATCTAGCTATATCCTACTTAGGGGCACTCTCTACCATCGAGGCTATGATGGGAATCTATTATGTTGTCTCAATTTGGACGAATCCATCCTAGTAGTTAAGGAGGTGCATGAAGGCATCTGCGGGGCCCATATGAACAGGATCATCCTAGCTAATAAAATACTCATATTAGGTTAATATTGGCATACCATGGAGAATGATTGTTGTAAATATGTGAAGAAATGTTTGTAATGTCATAAGTACAAAATTTAATACATGTGTTGACGCAATCATTACAGCCTATCACAACAAATTAGTCTTTCTCAAAGTTGGGGCTCAATCTTATAGGTAAGCTTAACCCCACATCCTCATATGGCCACAATTTTATTATCACTACCACTAAATATTTCAAAAAGTGGGTAGAAATTGTTCCTCTTACCTATGTTAAAGGTGTTTAGATATCCAAGTTTATCATGAACCATATAATCTACTGAAAAAGTATACCCCCTGCCATTATGGTGGAAAAAGGTAAGTCCTTAAAACATAAAACTATGAAGGCGTTGTGTAACCACTTTCAAATACCTCTCAAGTATTCAAATTCCTATTAACCTCAAGGAAATGGGCAAGTGAAGCTTCTAATAAAACCCTTTTCCATATTATGGAGAAGATGGTGAATACAACAGGTCATAACTGACATTTACAAATTCACCCCACCCTTTAGGTCTTCGTAATGTCTATCTGCACTCCTACGGATAACACTCCATGTTCCTTAGTATTCGGAACATAAGTTGTACTACCTCTAGAGATCAAGATACCCTCTTTATGTATAGAGCTAAGAGACTCCCTGAATGAATAGGAGGACTACCAAATATCTCAACTAGCAGAGTTAGAGTTATTAGATGGGAAATGGATTCACACTCTAGATCACCTTATATTGTATCAATATTGAGTGTTGTGAAGTTACAACAAAAGAGTGATACCACATCAATTTGAGGTAGGAGACTTGGTGCTAAAATAAAATCGGTTTATCACCACAAGGACTAGGAGAAGAGGGGAAATTTTGAGCCTAACTGGTTAGGGCCATATGTTGTGGTCACTAAGTTTGGTTTGGGAGCCTACAATCTTGCTTACTCGGATGGTTAGGAACTTTGGGAACCCATGAATGCAATGCATCTTAAGCGGTTCTATGCTTAAGTATAGGGGTCTCTCAAAATATCAGAAAATACAAAAAATATAAAAATAGAAAGATAAAAAGATAAATAAATACCTCCAATAGTTAAAACCACGTAATGGTGGAACTTTGGATGCAGATCCTTTGGTGAAAACAAGTTTCGATGTCATTGGAGGTTTTGTTGTTCACAAGCATTTTAGGTCGAGGATTATGATAGCTTTGTCCTAAGTATTTTGTCTATGTCTCGAGCTACTTTTGAGCCTAGCCCTCTTAGCCTTGATCCAGCTGATCCTACTTCTGTGTGTGAAGATTTTTCCTTTGTATATTCCCATCTCATGATGGGGGAAACTTTGCATCATCACTTTTTACATATAAACATGTGGCATTTTTCCCTTGTATACATCCCATCTAATGCTAGGGGCATCCACGTTTCTTTGTTTCCCTACACTTAGCTTCGGAAAAATTCTTAGAAAACATCAAAAACATTCGTATAAATTTTTGAAAATCCCAAAACATACATATATGTTAGTCGAAAAAACTCAAAACATCCAGATACATTTCGTTGAAAACTCCAAAATAATAGAATATTGTCTCAAAATAAGACCAAAAAAAAGAAAAAATGATTAAAAACTATCCCACTAAAAAGTAGTAGTATTCTTGCAGGTAAGTGCACCAAGTTGGGGGGCCAAAAGGGGGTCTTAAGTGGACGCATTTTTCTAAAAATAAAAACATCAAGTTGTACAAGTTTTTCAAAATAGTTACACTCAAAATTGGAAAATGTTGTGGAAATATGAATCGTAGAATTTTGAGTCTAGTTTCTAAGCTACTTAAGTTTATTGAAAACTGATAATTTTAAATGGGTAATATAACTAAAATACCAACAAGTGCTCTTGTTTTTGTTAAAAACATAATAGAGTGACTTTTGTGCCCCCCACCATTTTTTGAGCACCATTTAGTATTTTTGAAAACCCTTTGGTAGAAAGATAGATAGGAGCATCTAGTTTGTGTTAGAATTTTTTTTAGATTTTTTTAGCAAGTATTTTTTTTTATGATTTTTCTAGTACAAAATTTTATGTTTTGAAAAATAACAGAGCTCCGACCGTGCCCCCTAACTACCTCAAAAATATTAAAAGTTATTTTTTTAAAATATGTATAGAATTATTCCTAATTTATGCCTAAAATTGTTTTATTCAATTTCGATGAGTCAAAATAAAGATACGAAAAAAGATAAACATGTTTAACCTTCGAAAATAGCTATAAAAAGGCATAGTTAGAAAATAAATAATATGGAAACCTTATATTTGTTAGAAAAATTGAAAATAATATTTATACAAAGAAGAAACTCGCTTTACATCATGGTATAATGTTTTTAAATGAATCGATCATTTGATGTTGATTTATCATGGCGGGAAGTTGGATATTTTAAAAACACATGGTTTTACTGTGTTTGTGTAGAGTCCATACCTCGAGCTTGGGGATCCAACCGATCCCAAGCCTTGAGGCATGGGTTGAAAAAGGAAAAAGTATAACGCATACGTGTTATGATTTGTTTATATATTGTGGTCCCCCAACGTCCCTTTCATCTCTTTCACAAAATTTATGCATACATTCTGTTTGGTATGTAATTTTCTATACATTCTTACACAATTTTTTAGTAGTTCTTTTTGTCCCTTACCTCACTAGTTGATTTTTTCTAATCATAGGCAATAAAATTTGAGCTAAGGACAAGAGGAAAGTCAAGAACAAGACATTAGAGCAATTGGAAGAGATGAGAATAAAGAAATTGAAGAGAATGCAAAAACTTCATGTAAGGAAAGGTACATCTGCTATATCAAATGTATCTAATGTATTAGAAAATGAGGATGAAATACAAAATGAAAATGTAGAGAATAATGATTTTGCAATGAATAATGATTTTGCAATGAGTAATGATTTTGTAATGAATAATGATTTTGCATGAATAATGATATTAAATTGAATGATAATGTTGGTATGGATTAAGAAATTGATATGAATCCAATTATTGAACCTTTACCCGAGAATCTAAATGGTAACCTGAAATTTGTATGAAAACACTTGAATGAAGAAAGTAACCTTGTAAACGAATCTTAACCTCTAAGAACACCTCCTTCCATTTTGCGAAGAAAACCAATTCACTTAATTGAAATTGATGAAAACACTATAAAACCAATTCCTAACAAAATTTATGAAAGAAATGCGAGAATAAAAGGTAGTGGAATTTGGGATAATTAGTTTGAGAATTTAAATGACACACAAAGATGTCAATTATTTGTTACATTAATGAAATTAATTTAGATGAGACCTATAATGAAGACCACAGGGTTAAGAACATCTAATGTTCCTGATCAAAATGTGTCAATTTTTGAAAATATACATAAAGCATACCAAATCAGTAGGTGTCAAAAGATGCAACAAATATAGAAATGTTACACTCACGTGCACTTACTAATTGTATAGTAAGTGATAAAACAATTAATAAATGATTGATTAGAAAAAAGAGCAGTCCTTTGAAGCCAAACAAAAAACACTAATGAAAGCAATAGAGACGTAAATGTCTTGAGTCAGTCAATAACACTAACTATTGGGATTTCTCTAGAAAAATTCCATTGAAAGACAAGACTACATCTAATATTCTAAAAGAATTAATTATAAAATTTTGGAATGAGAACAAAAGGGTGTCACCAAATAGAAGAGATACAATTAAAAGAAGAATAGGTTCTCGTAATCGTGAGTCATGTGCAAAAATTTCATATATATGACTCAAACACAATTTTTCTCTAAGTTTAAGAATCAAAATACACAAATTAACATTAGCCAAAGATTATTTGAAATGAGAAAACCCTTTTATGTGAAAATCAATCACTCATGTACCACTTGTTGTTGTAGGCATCATGTTGAATTTTCAATGCATTATGATGTTTTTTTGTCAAATACATCATGTTTTGCATACTTGACATAATGTTGCAGAGTGTGGATTAAATGTCCTACCAAAATATTGAAGGGAATTTATTTTGACAATATTTTGTGAAAAAACAACTAGATAATTTTTTTATAACAAAAGATGTTTGGATGGAACATGCAATGTATGTGGTGGCTTGCCAAATTTGAAAAGTTCTATCCATGAGGAGAGTATAGATTCAATAGGAAAATAATTGGTTGGTTTTTAACAAATATAAATCGGTGGCATATCAATTAAAAGATGGAAAAGAATCTAAGAGGTGTGAGCTTGTTACAGAACAATTACCTGTATTAAAATATATGGTCAAATTTAGAGAGGAAATTGTTTATGAGTATGCAAGGCACACACATAGAGCTCGATGGTTGGATGAACAATTCAAGTTAAGATAGGACAAATTCCCACTTGTTACTATTGTTTCAGTAGTTGACTTTGTAGAGAATTACACATTGTAGCCACAAATAGAGGTTCATTCTCAATATTATAACTCAGTGCAAGTTGCTTTTTTCGTGCATATAACATTCATACACTCTCCAGAAAGCGTGAGAAAGATTAAAAAATATTAAGAGAGTATCATTTCTACATCAATGATGATCGGAGACATTATATAGAATATGTATAAGGGTGTTTCTAGGTGTTTTATGTGAACTTGAATAAGAGAAACATTAGTTTTAATCAACATTACATTTGGTCGGACAACCGCACATCATAATTTAAGAATTCATAGATGTTTTATCATTTAAGAAGGATGCAAAAATAAAAAATGTACAACATATCTAGATTTTTACTGAGGTAGGGCATGGAAAAGGAGAGCATGATGGTGCAGGAGCATGTGTGAAAAGAGAACTTACAAGATAAGAGTTAAAGTTCAAGGATGGTGTTAAATTTACTGAGATGCAAAAACATTATTGATTGGTGTGTCAAGAATATGGGCCATGAATCTCAAGAGAGATCAACGGTTTGTATATATTTTTGGTTGATAGAGGAATAACATTTGGAAAACTTTGAAGATTGTATGAAAGTTGCAAGATCAAGTGATATGCACTCATTCTATAGTTCATATTCAAATGCTTGGACTATTTATACTAGGTGCATGACATGTCTTTGTATATCATGCATTGATTTTATGTGGAATGAATGTGAATCACAATAGTATGGGGATGAATGGACTTGTAGACCTCTAATTCCATGTGACACACATCAAGTTCCATGAGCATTACAACTTGGAGGGTCTTCAAATCAAATGACAACATCACTGAATTTGACCAAGTCTCGATTTAGTGTAACAAGGTACATACATATATGTACACACCATGTTTTAGATTTATAAATTATTAAATAGTCAACCCTTAATGTATTTGTCATAGAAAAATCATAGCACCTCTAAAATATGTAACTTGATGGGTTGATATCTTCAAGGTGTATCAGTAAAAAATGGAGATCTCTCAAAGTGTGGGACTTTACGAGTTGAAATATCTATCTGGATGAAGGACGGATCCTATTCCTTTGTTCGGTTCACACGTTTAGATTACAGAGAGGTCATTATAAATCCTACTCTAACTTGCCAAGGAGATAGGGTTAAGGGTGTTGGTACCCAAATTTAACCTCCTTCAAAGACCGAGCAACATCATGGATTAGACAGATGCTCAGAGGAAGATAGAAAATCATGTATGTCGTTTTGTAGCCGGGAAGCAATCTATCTGACTTGTTAGCACTCAGGATCAGCTTTGAAGGGAGTGGGTAGCACATTAAAAGGATGTGATATGATCCTAACTATTTTAGGTTGTGCCTTTCAACCAAGGTAAGAGAACCTATTTTGTAACCTCTGTTATATGAAAGGAGATACAGGTACCTTTCTTTTGCATAAATTTTATAGAGAAGACCTTGGGAAAATATGATCAACACACCGAGATCTGACTCTCACGAGTTGTCACTTCCAGATCATGGAGATACTTTCACACCAAGGAAAAGGTTACTAAAGACATTTGAGACCCTGATTACATCTGCATGTTTTGGTGATAAAGATTATGCATTTGTGTACACACATGACAAACATGGGTAGTATGGGTAGGATTGGTTATTTTTAAATGAATTTTTGGTGGGAGGTGGGGCAAGGTGAAACTAGATTCACCAAATCCTTGAGGAACCTTACAAAATGGAAATTCATACCAATAGAATGCCATAGAATAGCTAAAATGTTTCTTCAAATAGAATATGTGCTTCAATGGAGGCCTAGATTAGCACTCTTTCACACAATATCTGAGATTCTATCATGAAGGATCGAGTTAGAAAACCCAACAAAGCATCAAGATCTAAGCCAAATCATGCCTAAGGTACACCCAAAGGCTTACAGACAATCTCTATCAACATATGAGAGAAAAGTGATTTTAAATCATTTATTTCAATCCCAGATGAAAGCTCTTTTGAGAAATGAAATTGCAAATGCCACTAAACTATCACAAGGATTGAGGCCTGTGTGATTGAACCAAATTTTATACAAGATTGCAATAGAAACAAGAAAAATTGCTTGCATACATTCAGAAATAAAACCAACACATTTTGCAACATAGAAACAACTCAAATTTGATTAAATTTATCAGCAGGGAAAGTTTCTAGAATAGTCTTAGAGCTTGTCAATGGTTGTACACTTGCAACCACCTTGACATGATCATATTTTTAATACAAAAGAGATATACAAGCTTCTTGAATGGTTTCTCAAAAGGGATGGGCTCTATAAATCTTTCTATTAGAAAAATCAGTCCAGACCCCTCACACTCCAACCATTTGCATGAAAAATTTGTGCCATTTATAGCATTTACAATAGAGCCTCTTCCTCTTAAAAGACAAAGACATTTAATGCACCAGTGCTCACCATGATTCTTTCATGATTCGAAGAATCAAATCTACAAAAAGTCACCAAGTGTTCGAGGGCATATTTCATCGAATGTCTCCCACATTCAACTCCTTGCTCTAGTAGATCACTTTTCCTTCAATTTGCCAACCACTTCCACCCCTAATCTATCAAATCTAGCCCCTTGCATGCTTGGGGAGAAGAAAATGGAAAATGTGATTGGGCACAAAGTCCAGACCATTTTAATGGTGAAAGATGTCCTCCAGATCTTCCCACCAAACTTTAGATATCAACATTAACTTCCTTCTCTGCTTGACGTGTAGAAAAGACCAAGAAATCATGGAAACTCACACTTCCAGACGTGTTTTAGAGAAATGGGGGAAAATCAATGTAGATTCACAATGTACTGCCGTTGATCCTTACTTCAAATTTGGGCCGTCCACATGGCAGATTAAACTTTAGAACATACTCGGGGGCTTCCTTTGACCTTTTACAACTTTTTGGAAAAATGGAAAAAATTTCCATTTTTCTTCACACCTCCACCCTCGGGAAACAATCCTGACACATGTCCAAATGTGATTGGAGTAGAACCGTAGGAGATTCTACCATTTCACTCTCTTTTTGGAAAAGGGAAAATTTTCAAGTTTTCCCATAGCTCTGCCCTAGGAAACAAGCCTGACACATTTCCAAATGTGATTATAGAAGGGTCGCACTTCCCTTTTTACTTTGAATTTTTCTCCTAAAGGAATTTTTTCCAAATTTCCCCCGAGAGCCCGCACCTCTGCCATTGATTGGGAAAAACATTGACTTTTTCCCTTATTAGGCTTGCGGGCCATTTTGAAATTTTAATCCTTAAGGGGAAAAAAATCCAAGTTGCCTCCGATGACCCACCTCCCGCCTTTTTGACTTTTCAAACTACCACATGTCACCATGGCGCACCTTGAGGTGGTCCTAAAAATTTGATACCTTGGATAAGCGCGAGATCACCACGTGTCCTATTCCGGCAAGGTCTGTTTGAATGCTTGAAGCTCAATAGAAGGCGCCACGTGTCATGCTCTGAGGCAATCTCCTTTTGGTCCATTGAAAAGTCTAAGTAAAATGTAAAGTGAGTGGAGGCCTCCACATGTCATCCCGGCACTTCTTTAAAATGAAACTCAAG
Source organism: Taxus wallichiana var. yunnanensis (assembly GCA_018340775.1). NCBI lineage: Eukaryota > Viridiplantae > Streptophyta > Pinopsida > Cupressales > Taxaceae > Taxus > Taxus wallichiana. The sequence goes on from CM031234.1 coordinate 636,019,154, forward strand.
GGCACCAGTACCTGAACATGTGTGGTTCCTCCATGTGTCTCCCCGGCTCAACTTCAAGATTGTTCCCAAAGCGCGAGACTTTGAATGAGCGTGATCTCACCACGTTTCCTTTTCCACCAAACTACTCTAACTACATGAAAATTTTTTCTAAGTCTAGGCCAAGCAGTAGAATCCTCCACATGTCCTCCCGACGCTACTCTAAGGCCAAATGAAAAGTAGATCTTCAAATGAGCATCATGCTTCCACATGGACACATTTTGAGTTAAGGATTTTCATGAATTTTTCTAAGTACCTAGCTGAGTCACGTCTAACCAAAAGGTGCCACGTCCCTTGTAGATATAAGGATGCAAATTTGACCAAGAGAAACACCCGTCAAACCATAAAATACAAAAAAATGACCATTTGATCCTGGGAATGAAATTTTCTTCAAGGACAAAAAGTTTAGAAATGTTACAGGGCTCAAATACATTCTTCAAGGATACATCCATTCATTTTCTTCAAGTACTTAGGAAAAAATGATAAGGAAGACAAATCTCGACCGTGGAGAACAAAAAACATGGGGGAGCCTAAGGTTTTAAATGAACAGAGAACTGGAGACTCAAATTACGGAACCTTAAGAGACTTACAACCTAGGAACAAATTAAAATGGCCACAAGGATCAACTAGGCACAACACGGGGGAAGGATAAAATGAAAAGGCCATAAATCAATAGATTTTCAAAGGAAAATTGAGGCGGGATCATTTTGAGCACCAAAAAAGGGAATACAAGAGATGAAAGCTAATCTAACAGAGGTGATGCACCAAAGGAATGTTGAACACCGACTTTTATATTAAACAAAAACCATTAAAATGTAATATAACCACCATGCATAGATAACCAATATTGCAATGAAAGATCGGATAAAATAAATGAACACAAGAGAGGGTTAAAATCATTCATAAACATGTATTATTGCTTCAAAAATTGATACAGATCATTACAATGGACAAGAGGGAAAAAAATTGCATTACAATCTTAATGGAAGGTTCGAGCTCCATGAATTCATCTCAGCAGAATAGAGAAGATGGAAGGGTGCAAAACCAAAATGTCTATCCCTTTGAAATTTTCCCTCTTTGTAATATATAGAATAATGAGAGAGAGAAAAGGAGGGAAAAAAATCCAACCCTTTTCCAATCATCCCTGAAGGAGCATTAAATTCCCCTACCATTATGATGGGTCTCACCGTAACACCCATGCCCCCATCGCTGTTCCCTGTTGGGAAGAAAAGGAAGCCAATTCTTCATCATGGTGGTAGGTGGTACACTTGATGGCCTAAAAATGGTGGGTCAAAACATTAATGGTGGCAGGTGGGTAGCAGTGCCAAGAGGTCTCTAAAATGTACCCTCCGCTTGATTCCGAGTTTCTTCGATCGAAAGATATGGCCACTTGAAGGTACTTAGGGTTTGGAGTCTATTCATGCATATCCATGTAGTAGCCCCACACGTGTCTCAAGGTTTTACCCCCTCCTCTACCCTCTTGAATTTACATCGAAGGGACACATGGCATCGTCCATGGGCGTGCTCTATTTCCTTTGTATTCTGCCTAAGCCCCCTATTGGCAGAGACATTGTGTCCGACATGAGACACATGGAGGCTTTGTGCTCATTTAGAAACTACCCCAAATTTTACCTTTGAAGTTGCATGGATGATGCATGTGGCGAGATGGTGCACATGTTTGGGGACTGCCTTGGGATTAACCTTTGGAGTGGCACCATTGAGGCACGTGGCGGCTTACTTCACCTTGTCCCAAGCTTGGACTTTTCAATGGCCGAATTCAATTTTTAGGGCTCTAACCACGTGGCAAGTTGGCACTTTTTTGGGGACTTTATTTTGGGTCATGAATTTGAAGTTACACTAAAGAGACACGTGGGGGCTTCTACCATTCCTTTTATACTTAACCGATTTGGGGCGGTTCAACTTTCGGGCTCTGACCACGTGGCGGGTTGGTGCTAGTTCAGGGTCCTTCTTTGGGCCGCACCTTTTAAAATTGCTCCAATGATATGTGGAGGCTTCCACTTCCCTAAGATTTTTAACTACCAAATCTATCTCCTTTTGGACCTAGACATGTGGAAGCTTTGTGCTCATTTAGGGACTACCCCTTGGGTCTCACTTCTAAGTTGTGTCGATGAGGCATGTGGAGGCTTCCACCGACCCTCTTATACTTAGTCGATTAAATGGCCAGCTCTGCCCCCTTTTTTTACTCTAACCATGTGGTAATCTTACGCTTGTTTGGAGACACCCCTTGGGCTTGACCTTTGGAGTGTCGCCGTTGAGGCATGTGGCACCTTCATGGGTTCACAACTTTACATCTAATGAAAAGACTTCTCTAGGCCTGCGGCTTTGAACTTTGTGACTTTGCACTTGGTGAAAAAACCTTTGTGGGTCCGCACTTGTAAATTGCACCATTTTGTGAAAATTTGCAAAAGTTCCAAAATGCCTCACAGACCACCACCCACTTTAATTTACTGCTTGGGAAAAATTTCCTCCATGCCCCGCATATTCACTTAGCAAAAGAAATCATCCCCGGGCTTGTGGACCCATAATTGTAACTTGTGCCTTTTGTGAAAAGTGAAAAATGCCAACATATCTCTCGCTGACCCATAACTACAATTTTCCCCATTGGCGAAAAGTCTTCCCCATGCCCGCAGGTCCGCATTTGGCAAAAAATACTTCCCGTGCCCATCGCCCATAAATTGCAAAATGTGAAGAGTCAAAAGGATTTCTTTACATTATCAAAAGGGGAAGAAATTTCCTATTTGATGAAGATGTTTTCAAGAAACCTTAATTGCTTAAAATATTAAAAAAAAAGATTGAAGCACATAAGGGCGGAGAAGGGGTTAGTTGACTAAAAAATAAGAGTGAGCTTATTTTAGACAACAATTTGGCAACTCATAGGGGGCATATGTCCTGCTAGATGAGATGATCCATGGCCTTAAAGAATCCATTGGGCATAGATTCTACTTGGTAATTTCAAATCTAGTCTGGAACTACTTTCATTGCATGCACTCTTATCTTTGCAACAAAATCTTGGATTCACTATTTGTGAGAGTAGAGAGTTGTCTGAAACCTAGAAACTTCTCCCTCATTTGATTTTTGCAAACCTGATATGTTGGAGTGCAATGAAAACATCCAAACCTACTCCAATATGGATACTCTATAGATTTAATTTCTTGTGGCCACAAGTCTCTTCCATGAGTGAGATGAATTGTATACAATCATACACTAGAAGCAATAGAGCATGTGCACCAACACTTAGGGAAATTGAAACCTAAACTATAACAAGACAATGTGCATATGCACTTGGAGAAATTGAAAACCTAGGCTAATATTTACAAGGGTGAGAAATTATCCTTTTAGTAGCAGTGTTATTGGTAGATCCCATTGACTGTAATATGTAATTCTTTGCCATCCAACTTAGCCACCGAAAGGCATTGCTACCTTTACATTCGGTGATCATGTATGGACCACTCCATATGGCATCAAACTTGGAATGCTTTCTTAGCTTTGCATGGTTAGCATCCCACTTCAGTACCAAGTCTCCAACTTGGAATGTCCCGCTCTAGCTCCCTTTTCAAATCTCCTCTTGGTCGACGCTTGATCCTTCTCCATGATCTACACCACATATCTTCTTGCTTCTTCTAACTCCATCAACTTTGCATACCTGATCTCCATAGGCTCAAACTCATCTAGTTCCAGTTGTCTCATGAGTTCTAATGTTGGCAACTCAAGTGATATGGGTAGAAATGCTTCCTTTCCGTATACAAGATTGAATGGAGAGCTTCCTATAGACCTCTTGGGGGTGACTATATCTGCCCAAAGAGCTGATTTGAGTTTTGTGTGCCAAGTTATCTGATTCTCATCAAGGGTCCTTTTAATGATTCTCAACAAGTTCTTGTTATTGGACTCTGCTTGGCCATTACCTTGAGGCTAATATTTTGATGAAGTGCTGAGGTGTATACATTTTTGATAGCCCATTCGATGATCCTTGTACCAAGAAATGCCAATGCATTATCTTATATGATAGTGGTAGGGACTCCAAACCTAGTGACTATCCCTTTATAGAAATCCAGGATATTGGATTCATTTACCTCCTTAAGTGCCACTGGTTTAGTCCACTTGGTGAAATAGTCTGTTGTCGTAAGTATCCACTTGTGGCCTTGACTTGAATGTGGGTTAATCACTCTATGAAGTCAAATCCCCATTGCATGAATGATTGATCTACTGAAATTGGACGAAGGGGCACAAATTCTAACCTTTCTTTCCCTATGAAGAATACACACTTCTTGCATTTCTTGACCCATGAGTAGTAATCACTAAACACCATAGGCCAATAGTAACCAACCTTCATGATTTTGAGAGTTATTACTCGAGGAGTAAAGTGGCCTCTAACTTCTCCATCATGGAACTCATGTAACACCTTCTCAATTTGAACTGTCCCAATGCACCTTAATAGGATGCCATTGATGTCCCTTTTGAACAAAACACCATCAAAAAGTGCATACGAGATGGCTTGTAATCTAAAGTACCTTCTTTTTGTTTTGTTCATTTCTAGAGGGCACGAACCTTTTTGAGATAATTCACCAAATTTTGAGTCCAACATGGAATGGGTGCATTATTAGCTAGATGCTCTATCTCATTCTAGTGTTAATAGGAAATCCTCTTCTTCATCTCGTTGACTCGGTTTGTTACTTGAAGCGAGTCGATCACATGCCCTTGCCACAAACCATCTTGTCACTTTGATTTCAATATCATAATCCATTACATGAGTGATCCAACCTGCTCTCTTCTCATTCAAGTACTTTTTTAGGATAAATCCTTAACACCAACATGAGACACTAGCAGTTGAATCTTGTTATTCGAGACCAAGTTTTGAACTTCTTCAAACTCCTAATGATAACAAGGACATGCTTTTCAATGAAAGAATACTTTACTTCATAATCTTCCAAGCTCTGACTGAAGAAGGCTATGGGATGTTCTGAAACTTCCTTGTTAGGTTGAACCTAGAGAGCTGAGATTGTGTCTGACCCTTCAAAAGCATACAACATGAAGTCCTTTGAAAATTATAGGTTAATAAGAGTTGGGGCCTATGATATTACAAGCTTGATGGCCTCAAAACTCTCTTTGCCTTTTATTTTCCATTTGAATTCAAGACTCTCTTTACCATCATTGTTAAAGGCTTTACAAGAGTGGCAAAATCAGGCACAAATATGCGGACAAAGTTTATCCTTCCTAAGAAGGTTTGGAGGGATTTCTTGTGATGTAGTAGTGGTAGTGTTCTAATTGCTTCAACTCTTTCAGGGTCAATTGTCAAACCTTCTCTTGAGATAATTTGGCCCAAAACTTGCCCTTATGTGTGCAAAAAAATATACATTTATTTGGATTCAATGAAACTACGAACCTTTTACACCTTTGAAATACTTGTCTAAGGTGAAAGAGGTGGTCTACTGCATTATTTGAGAAGACAATGTTGTCATCTAGATATACTAACACCATCTTGTTGATCAATCCTTTGAATGCCATATCCATAGCTCGCTGAAATGTTTCTCTAGCATTGGACAATCCAAATGGCATCTTCTTGTAAGCATATGTGCCCCATTTTGTGGTGAAGGTCATCTTATACTAATCTTCCTCTTTCATCATTATCTGATTATAGCTTGAGTAGCCATCTAGCAATGAAAACCTCTCAGAGCCAACTACAACTTGCAAGATTTGCTCCATCGATGGAAGTGGGTAGTGATCTTTGAGTGATGCTTTGTTTAGATCATGAAAATCTACACACAATCTGATTTCTCCATTTATTTTCCTCACAGGCACCAAGTTTGTAACCCAACTTGAATTCTTGATAGGGAAGATGATGTTGGCCTCAATTAGCTTGTTCAACTCTTTTCTCATGAGAGGTTCAATGTGAGGGTTTACTGGCCTTTTCTTTTGTCTGAAAGGATTAGATCCTAGATCCAGCTCGATAGTGTGTTGTGCCAACCTTGGGTTGAAACCTCTTAAATCCTTGTAAGTCCAAGCAAAGACATCTGGGAATTCTTGACAAAGTTGAACGAACTCATATTTTTCTTGTTGGGTACTTACCTTGCCAATTCACAACGTTTTTCCTTCATTTATGGAAATGGGCTCTAAATCTTCACCCTTTACCTAAATATTTTCCTTCTCCTTCCGGAATTGATCATTTGGGTTGAAGATTGACTCCAAAGTTACAAGACCCTTTGGTAATTTGTTGGTTCTCAACTACACCACTTGGTCACCATACCACTGTTCCAACTTGTCTTGGTTTTTAACGGATAAATTTTCTTCTTCTTGTAAAAAAATTGACAATTTATTGATCATTCTATAAGGCTTGCCAATATGTGTTGTTGTCTGGAATAGCTGGTCTTAAAACTAGTTTGATATGGGACTGATATTTCTCACTCTTAATACTTTCTACAACATCAAATGCCACCTAGATTACTACCAATCTGTCGCTAATTTATTCTTCTTCCTTGGGATGGAATTGATGAAAAATCCTCAAAATCTTCAATGAGATCCCATACTTGATTATTGTAGTTTTTTAACAGATCATTCTTATAATAATTTCATCCTCGAACTTTATTCACAACTAGCTCACTATTACGCCAAACACTTGTAAGTTTTTAATCCCTCTCTTTCTTGCCCAACGTAGTCCATGGATCAAGGCTTCATACTCTGCTATGTTGTTTGAGAAAGAAAATTGGAAATGGAAGGCTACGTAATATTTCATACCTTGAGGGAAATAATCATTTCTCCTCCTCCTCCGGTTCCCTATCTAATTCTTGAGCCGTTGAAGAATAACTTCCATATTTCATTGTCATCTTTGTGGTCTAGCTTAGTGATGCTAGGAGGGGATGTTTCTCTTCATACAAACAATAGACTCCTAGCTCTGCTTCTTCAATTTCCTTATAAGGGTCAAAAGCATGCCTATTGCTTTCCCATTCATCAAGAGTCAAGTCTAGAATGTATCCAAATTCAGTTTTTGCTTCATGGGTGCTTGGATAATCTTCTTGATCAAGGGATGAACAATTTGCATTGATTGGAATCGGTGTATGAGGCTCAATATGGAAGTTTGCAATAGGCTCAAATATGATTGTAGCCTTAGCTCCATACCTTATTCTAAATAACATATGTGACCAATCAGCAGACAAATAACCTCCAATTTTAGCAGTGAAGTCTCTTGACAAACACAATGCAAAGTGTGGTGGCAAGTCTATGACTGATACATTTTGCAAGATGGTCACATTGGGACATGCATGCAATGTGAGGCTCAAATATTTGATTACTCCAACCGTTGTTACTGTTGTACCATCCAATTGTACCACACCTTTGGAAATGAATTCATATTGAAGACCTAACTAATCAGCTATTTGTTTTGGCATTACAGAGCTACTTGCTCCCGAATCAATCATGCAATTATGCACTAGCTTGTCTCCAATGATCAATGAGACATAGAAGGGAGGAGGCTTCAGATTCTTACCTTTGTGATCTCTATGATTTCCTTCAGGCTGAGATGCATTGGTAAGCAATTTCTCTTGCTTGATTGGGTGACTCGATTTGATGTTGACCAATTTTCCATAGTAGCTTGCAATAGGTCTCTTTGTCCTGGGATAGCCAATGACTCCCACATTGAGATGTTTACATTTTCCTCTTCATCTTCTCAATGATGTTGAATGGAGATGAGCTATCTCCTATTTCCCTTTTCCTTGCATATTATTCTCTTGCACATGGGTTGTTACAATTGGCACTTGAGCTGGTCTAGGGGGTGGCTTGGGATGACCTTGCACATTGGGAGCTGCACTTTGATTTCCAATACCTTGTGGAGTAATAGAGGGTTGTGGATTACTTGAATTTTATGATTGTCCCTCTCCAATATTCCTTTTCTTGGACCATGTATTGATAACTACACTTTGATAAGGGGCTTGGTTAACTCCACAAAAAAATTTGTTTGTTAATTAACCAACATAGTTTAAGTTGGAGGTGTCTCTTGCTGAGCTTCTTACTGATGATTTTCCTCTTGACTAGGTTCTTGGGACACACCAACAGTCTGTACCATCAAGGCATGGTTTAGTACACCATTGAAATACATTTCTTGATAATGAGGTAGACTACAGGGATACCACACTAGTTGTACTCCTGTGCCATGTTGTTTTGTGTTGGAACTAATGCTTTTGATGTTGAAGTTGCATTTGGATTATATGTTTGGAATGGCTTGGTAGCTTGAGGTTGTCCTTGGTTCAAATTTTGATTTATGACATGACTTGGTGGTTTATTTTACTAGTATTGGGGCCTACCTTGATATTGAGTTTGAGGTTGATATGGCCTAAACTCTGAGCTTATTGTCTCTTGATAGTCACTATCTTGTTTCCTAGGTTCTGCAGTTGTTTCAAGACTTCTTGAGCTCATTTGAGGAGCTAGAAGATGAGGTGGAAGCTTCAGCTAACTCTGATTCCTTGGAGCAGATATGGGAGCTAATGTGGGTGTTTGAATTGGAGCTCCTAGTTCATGATATAGAGGCATAGGTGTCCTAGGTGCAAGTTTACTGCACTGGATTAAACAATTTTCAGCTCTAATGGAAATGTTATAGGCTACAGGTAAGGTTACACCTCCCATGGATTGAATCATTATGGAAATATCAGAATTTAAAGCTCTAAGGAAGTATAGAAAAGCACCTTCATCTCTGTTTGTCTTACGGCCACCAAAATCCTATCCCACATCCGCTGGAATTTGAAGTTGAAGTCGGTCAACTACTCATTAGGAGCCCTCTTGATTGTTTTCAGTTGTTCCAACAAGGATAGATTATCTCCCTTCTCTCCAAATTGATTATGAAGAGCTATGCATAGATGGTCCCAATTTTGAATAGAGCTTGTTGTTAGACTCTTGAACCATTGCAAATGTTTACCCTTGAATGAAGAGGCTAACAATTTGACTGCAATGTCCATCTCAATGATTTCATGAATTACACAAAAATTTGCAATGTCTTGAATGTGGTCACTAGGAGTAGTCTGGTTCTCTCCAGTGAAATATGAAATGCTCTTCAATGATGCAACCGGAACTAGATTTTGTGCATTGAGAGCGAGTGGGATGTTGCTAGTGAAGTTGACATAGGGATTGGGTTGTGGATGTGCCATTATGATTGGCCTAAGAACCCTTGTTGATTGAATGAAAGGCATACCAAGGGAGGTGTTGAAAGGTTATATTTTGTGAATATTGAGACCTTTGAGCTCTTCTTCCCCTTCTCCCTCTGTCTAGGGGATAAGTGTAGATAAAAAACAATCCTTCTTCTCTAGTTCTTGATCTTGTCTGAATTCTTCTCATGAATCTACCAAGATGGGCTAACGAAAATAATGGATTCTACCTCTTTTGGAGTCGCCATATGTGTAATTTAAAAGATTCTTAAAAGCTGGGGACTTACAACAAGTGCACATCAGTCTTATTGTAGTAAAAATTAAGACTTCTATCCCACTGGCATGCCAAAATCATTGTGGAAAAATCATAGTACCCCAAAATCAGAATTTGATGGGTTGAGATCCTCAGTGTGACATGTACAACATGGAGTGTATCATGGAGCATATCTCAAAGAGTGGGACTTTGCAGTCGAGAGAGCTCTTTGGATGAAGGTCGACTTCTATTCCTATGTTCAGTGCACACATTTAGATTAGAAAGGATCATTCTAAATCCTACTCTAATTTTCCAAGGAGACAGGGTTAAGGGAGTACAAGAGATGAAATCTAATCTAATAGAGGTGATGCATGAAAGGAAAGATGAACACTAGATTTTCTATTAAACACAAACCATTAAAATGAAATTTAACCACCATGCATATATAACTAATATTGCAATGAAAGATCAGATAAAGGAAATGAACACAAGAGAGGGTTGAAATCATCCACATACATGTATTATTGCTTCAAAAATTGATACATATCATTATAATGGATAAGAAGAAAAAAACTTGCATTACAGTCTTAATGGAAGGTTTGAAAACCATGAATTTTTCTATAAAATAGAGAAGAGGGAAGGGTGCAAAACCAAAATGTCCAACCCTTTGAAATTATCCCTCTTATACAATATATAGGAAGAATGAGAGAGAGAAAAGGAGGGAAAAATCCAACCTTGTTCCAACCACCCCTAAAGGAGCATTGAATTCCCCTGCCACAATGATGGATCTTTCCATGAACACCAATGCCCCCATCACTGTTCCCTAATGGGTAGGAAAGGAAGCCCATTCTTCATCATGGTGGCAGGTGGGAAACTTGATGGCCTCGAAAATGGTGGGTCAAAACATTAATGGTGGCAGGTGGGTAGCAGGTGCCGAGAGCTCTCTAAAACGTCCCCTCTGTTGGATTTTGAGCTTATGATCAAAAGATATAGCTACTTGAAGGTACTTCAGGTTTGGAGTCTATTCACGCATATCCACGTGGCAAGCCCACGTGTCTCAAGGTTTTTCCCCCTACTCTACCCTCTTGAAGTTACATCAAAAGGACACGTGTGTCATCATCCGGCCTACTCTATTTCCTTTGTATTCTACCTAAGCCCTCTGTTGGCGGAGACATTGTGCCTACTCAAGACACGTGGAGCTTCGCGCTCATTTGAAAACTTCCCTAGATTTTATCTTTGAATTTACATGGATGATGTACATGGTGAGTTAGCACATGTTTAGGGACTACCCCTGGGCTTAACCTTTGGAGTGGCATTGTTGAGGCACGTGACAACTTACTTTGGCTTGTCCCAAGCTTGAAATTTTCAATGAGCAACTTCAACTTTCGGCTCGACCACGTGGCAGGTTGGTTCTTGTTTGGGTACTACCTTTTGGGTTACACCTTTGAAGTTACACAAAATAGACACGTGGGTGATTCTATCATTCATTTTATACTTAACCGATTTGGGGCTGGTTCAACTTTTGGGCTCTAACCACTTGGCAGGTTGGCGCTAGTTCAGGTCCTTCTTTGGGCCGCACCTTTTGAAGTTGTGCTAATGAGATGCATGGAGGCTTCCACTTTCCCGAGACTTTTTAACTTCCGATTCTATCTCCTTTTTGGACTCGGGACATGTGGAAGCTTCACGCTCTTTTAAGGACTGACCCCTGGTCTCACTTCTAAAGTTATGTTGATGAAGCAAGTGGAGGATTCCACTTACCCCCTTATACTTAGTCGATTAAATGGTTGGCTCTGTCCTCCTTTTGTTTTAATATGACCACGTGGCGATCCTACACTTGTTTGGATACTACCCCTTGGGCTTTACCTTTGAGTGGTGCCATTGAGGCACGTGGCACACCTCGCGAGTTCATAACTTTACATGTCTCGGTGAAAATACTTTTCTGTGCCCGTGGCTTTGCAACTTCATGACTTTGCACTTCACAAAAAAACTTCCACGAGCCTACACTTGAAAACTGCACCATTTTGTGAAAAGTTTCAAAAGTTCCAAAATGCCTCGCACTACCGTTGACCCAAATTTACACTTGGGAAAAATTTCCTCCACGGCCCCATATATTCACTTAGCAAAAGAAATCATCCTCGGGCTTGTGGACCCACAATTTTAACTTGTGCCTTTTACAAAAAGTGCAAAATACCAACATATCTCCTATCGACCTATAACCACAATTTTCCACTTTGGCGAAAAGTCTTCCCTAGGCCTGCAGGTCCACGTTTGGCAAAAAGTCCTTCTCAGTGCCCGCTGCTCATACCTTGCAAAATATGAAGAGTCCAAGGACTTCTTTACATTTTTGAAAAGGGGAAGAAATTTCCTATCTAATGAAGATGTTTTCAGGAAACCCTAAGTGCTTAAAATATATAAAAAATCATATTGAAGAACAAAATGGGGAAAGGGGGTTAGTTGACTAAAAATAAGAGTGGGCTTATTTTAGACAACAATATTTTAAATTTGACTTCAGTTTTACTTTGTGATGTAGGGCACATTTTTGTAGTTATTGTGATGGAATTTAATGAACAGGGAATATAATACTTCTTGTCTTGTTGTGTAGAGGGGAAAAAATTTACTTCCACAGTCATTGATGGTGAAGACCTCGAGTATCCCACTTGGTCAGTGGTAGTCACTTAAACTTGGCTTCGACGATATCCTATCAAAAATCAAACACTTGGTTGTTTGAAGACTATGAAGTACATCAAAAGATACTTCACTATTCACATTTGGTTCTTGCAACAAATATTAAATTGATCAAATATCGAGGTAGGCCATTAAACAAGAATTCGTGGAAGGTTCGTGAATAAGATCATAAAGCAATTCTTCTCTTACATCACAAGATTAGAGTTGATCCTTGTGGTTCATTGATTGAATTCACAAAGGTATGTTCTTCATGAATTTAATTTGAATATTTACTATAATGATTTTCTTTAAATTCAATATTATTTAAAATTCTATTTAATTGCTTACTAACATGTTTATGTAGGTAAGTGGTGCCAAAAAATCTTCCACCTTCATGTGGTTGGTAGTGTGTTAGTAGAGAATTTATTATTATTGAAGCTAAGTGAAGCTAAGAGAAACTAAATATTAGAAAGGAAAAACAAAAACAAATTCTCATTTCACTACCTATATTGTAAAAATATCTTATTAAAATTCACATTTCACCACCTATATTGTATGAACCACCTATATTATTAGGTGATTGGAATGGAAACCTTACATTGACTCAGACTACAATATTTTGCACATTTACAAACAATAGGACAACGAGAACATCAAAATGAGATGGATAAAAATGGCATAGGATTTTGTAGATGTTCCCTAGGTGGAGGTGTTGATCGACCAGATGTCTCTAGGTATCACGAGTATGAGAAATCACTTGTCAAAGATATAACGTGTTTTGGTCTCAAGGATCTTAAGGGACTACACCTTGACCGGGTAGTCCGGAAGCATGGGGAGTGTAGGGAAAAAAACAAGGCCTCCACTAGAATCCATTAGGCCATCTAGATGTGTTGACGCAGATGGTTATGTCCCACGAGCTACCATTTGCAAAATATACGTATGCCAACCTTATACTTGACTCGAGACTACACTATTTTGAGTGTTTGAAAACAAAATAAAAATGAGAACAATGAAAGGAGATTGAAAAATTAGAATAGGATTTCATATAGGGCCCCAACTTGGAGGTTTTGGATCTAACGAGTCATCTCTAGGTGCCACGGAGTCCAAGAAATCACCCACAAACATATAGTGTGTTTTGGTCTCAAGGTTCTTAAGGGACTATTCCTAGACAAGGTAACTTAGAAGAACTCAAGCTTTGGCTTGTAAAAAAATATTCCCTAGAATTTACTTGGCCATCCTAATGTTTTTGTAGGCATTTCAAAGTGCAAGAGCTTCTGTTTGTAAAATATTGCATCGAACAACCTTACACTATTCTAGCATGTGGTAATGAGATGGGATAGAAAAATGTAGAACTATTATTTTCTATAAATTATGGTAGATGATAGAGGAAGGTTTCATGATGCTTCATGCAAAATTTTAGGTCATTTGTTCAAGTTATATGAGTTTTTGTAAAATAGATTTTTGTTCAAGGTTGTCCGACCAAAAAATGCTATATCTTCAACAAGTGATTTCTTGGACTCTGTGGCACCTAGAGACATCTTGTTAGATCCAAAACCTCCATGTTGAGGCCCTCTACATATCAAATTCTATTTTTTCCATATCCTTTCGGTTTTCTCATTGTCCTATTGTTTGCAAACACGTGAAATAGTGTAGCACGAGTCGATAATGCTTCCAGACGCTATATTTTGCAAACAATGTAGCTTGTGGGACCAAAATGTACATAAACACATCTATATGGCCTTTTGAACACTATTGAGACATCGTTTTGGTTCCCTACCCTCCCCGTGCTTCCAAGCTACCTCGTCCAGGCATAGTCCCTTAAGAGCCACTGAGACCAAAACATGCTATATCTTTGATAGGTTATTTATCGACTCTGTGGCACCTAGAGATGTATCATCAAATCCAAAACCTCCATGTCGGGACCCTCTACAAAATCCTCTAGTAGTTTTATCCATTTCCATTTTGTTCTCTCATTGTCCTATTGTTTGTAAATGTTAGAAATACTACAATTTGTGTCAATGATGTAGCCCCCTATCACTATAATGGGTAGCCCCTATCACCATGTGTATCCTCTTCCATCTCCTCTCTCCCTCCACCATCTCCTCCAACTCTTGGTGGAGTATGTGGTGGAATCATGTGTGGGGGTGATAGAGGTTCTGTAAAGGTGCCCGTAGTGGAAATCGAAGTGGTATCCGTGGTTCCTGAGCCTATGGTTGTACCATTACTTGATCTTTACACAACCACCTATTATTAAACCAATAATTTCCCTACTTATACCCTTTTCTATGGTCCTTCCATCGGCGTACTTGTGAACCTTCCTATAGATATTCTTATGCCCATGCTCTAGGATATGGGCCTTGTAATCGATGCATTTCCATCCCCGCATCTAGCACTTCCTTTGGTATCATCAACCACCGCAGCAACAATGTAGCATACCATCCTACATAATCTAGGTTCGTCCCTAAATCTACTATGTATGATTACTGCACCCAAGGCATGGGACCACCTATAAAAGGGTGGTATGAGTTTTCCTAATCGGATCCATGACCCAATATCAAAGGTCTCTCTAGATCTTTTCCCATACTTGCATCTTATCACCAAGAATCCCGAGGGTGAGATCGAACTATCATTAGACCCCCCCACTCTATACCACTCAAGGATGTTGGCATTGCTCCCAATAATGAAATACTCTACTACTATTGTATTGAGCTCAATAGCATCCTCGTGCCACCTTTGATACAACCTATATGGTCATCGGTAATCATATGAGGTTGTCAATCGGGAACCCAACCCATAATAGATGGTTTGCCAAGAGCACGGGCTCCCATTCTCCCCAATTGGGCATCCTATAGTGATATGGTCCCATGCCCATATATGAAGTAATGTCATCAAACCCATGGTTTTCTCACCACGGTAAGCTATAAAATGTAAATCTACGTACATGTGGGCTAATATACACTTTCCCCATCAATAAACCTCCCCACCGATCACCCATGTATCACTCTAATCAAGCCCAAAGAAAAATGAGCACCAGTCTTGTCAAGCAACAACATGCCACCGATTAGAGCTATCATATATACAGGAACTCTCTTGAGCTGAAGATCACCCATACATCTAGTAATGTCAATTAAAATACCCAGTGAGGTATGTCATTATTCCAAAATCACAACAATACTCTAAAGGTTATGACCGCGATGAATGTCATACCTCACTTTGGATGACCCCTGAATAGGAACTCTAAAAAATCTGCCAAACGTCCTCTAAAGTAATGCTCATCTTGCCTATCGGAAGGTGAAATGTTTGGCTCTCACTCCGCCATCTCTCAGCTAAGGCTATAAGCGGTATGGTCCAAGGTAATCTATGGAATGCGAGACATGTGTGAGAGACTTGTAACATCTAGTAACGTCTCTAAGTAGATGTGATCTCATTGAAGGAATGTTACCTCCTAGGCCTAGAGATGCCCATGTCACTCCCACGTCTCTAATTAGGGTAGGTCCATCTACAAGGTTAGTCAAGTCATTTATTATGATCTCATTCTTCTATTTTTATCACTTAGGTTGTTCTAAAATATTCCAAATTCTTCTAAAACCTCTCGCAAGGTTAACCCTTCACGCCATTCCCCTATCAATGCTAATGTGCCCTTTTGATGCCCGATGACGCCCAAGCACCAGCTCCTCCATTTTCATATAGGCATGCCCCCTTCCCCACGACTCTAGTTCATGTCGGCATGTACCTAATGACGCTAGTGGACTCATCTCCGCACATACATGTGCGCACCTTCGAGAATGCCTACATGCCCCAAGGGCTACGTTGACATTTTCATGCAAATTCCTACTCTAATAAATGTGACTAAAAGCTAATAAAAAAATTGGTAAATTCACAAAAATTCAAAAAAATAAAATAATTGGTAAATGAGATGCACATAGTTGAAGCTTGTATAAGGTGCATTTTCCTCAAACATTGAAAGTTTTCCTATAAATTTTTTTTTTTTTTTGGAGGTTCTTGTTTTTTCTTGTCATAAATGACTCGTGGATCATTGTGATCTACCTCCATTAACAAAAGATGGCTTTCTTACTATGTCAGTACTCCCATGTAATAGTGAGTTGTCAAAGATTGTGTCATAGCGCATAAATGATTTTTCAAGGGATTACTTGTGTCCTTCATTATTCCCCTCGCATGTATCCTTTCTTGGGGCACCATATGTAACCCTTGTCACTAGAACATAAGCTATCATAAACTAAAGCTTGATAACAAAAACATTGGTGCAACTGTCTTGAACATTTTTTTGTTTGAGTACGTGTGATTGTACTTGTTTATTTGCTAGGTTAGCTGGTTTACTTTCTCATATTGCATTACATCATGTATGTTACATGGAGTTACACATTTTTAGCAATGAACAAATGTTAGTAATATAAATTTTCATATTATTTTATGCTTTTGTTTATTTTAATAAGGGCCAATGATTTAGATCATATGGGCAACATGATGAAAGAAAGTTGCTTCATGAAAGATTGGATTCAAGAGATATTTCTATTCTTCACTCTCATGTCTTATCACTATTCATTTTTCTTCCAAAATAGTTAGTAATAAAAAATCATTTTTAGCCCTATCTTATTTCTTCTATCTGTTTTGATCAAGTTTTTTATTATAGATTGACTTCTTCTATCACCCCATTGACACTCGAGGGGGCATCCTTCATCCTACTAATTTTTGTTCCAAAATTTACTTTTTACACTTTTTTCTACTATGTTTGAAGTGACGTCAGTTACTTCACCTCAAACAGGGAAAATGTAGACACCTAAATTCCACTTACACAGTTTCATTGCTAAAAGTACACTAATTACTCTCATTCTTACTATTTCCATTATAATTAGTGATTTCTGCTAATTAACTAATGTTTCCCTCTATTTTGGTTAATTAATGACACACTTTGTTGATTAACTAGCCTCTATCACATTTTGGATGCTAGTTTGCGACACGTTGTAAGTTATAATCCTCTTCCGAGTAAACAATTAGTGATTATTAGCTAATTAAGCCTATTTACCCTTATTTTGATCAATAAACCCTATTATTGGCTAAAACCCTCTTCCAACCATTCAAAATCACCCCATTTCTCTCCAAGACATCTCAAAAGGGCTTCAAAAGCTTATAATAGTCTCTTAATTGACCCTAAGTGGATAATTAAGGCTACTCACGTGAGTAATCACGTGTTAATTCACTAATCATGATTAGAAAACCTTAATATACTTTATCCTTTTAGTCCCACATGCACTAAGATGTAATTTTTCCTCAAATAGAAAACTATAAAGAGGACTAAGCACCTATGTTTACACTTTACACCATACTTTGATTAGTATATCATATAACAAATATGATTAAGAGCCTTACTTCCTTCTTGGATTAGCTTGCTCAATCTTTGCATCCAATATTCATATTGGTTAGTAGAGGGATATCTAATATGGCCTTGTAACCATTTTATAGAGATCCTCTCACCATTTGTGGAGTAGAAAACCATAATTTGATTGCCCTTAGATCTAATTAGGTCTATGTTAATTAGTAATCATCTCACATAGTAAGGATGCTTGTAGATTGAATGTTTAATTTCATTTAGTTTCCATTAATGCATACTTTTAAGCTTTGATCTTTGATGTTTCATTCTTAAGTTTGAGCTTGACTTTAGGCTAATATGGTGTTAGCCTTTACAAGTTAGTCATTTTGCAAAATTTTGGGGTGTTATCAAGTAATAACAATCACACATGAACAATATAATGAAAACATCAAAGAGGATATGTTGATCAAGTTAAACTTGATGGAGAAAAACATATTATAAGAAAGAGTGGTGATGAAGAGGGGGTTTGAGGGGGAGAATCCTCGGGTGTAGATACGATGGGGATCATATGTGAAACTCTTCTTTCTTATGACTAGGCACACATGAGTTAGATTGCATTGCATGTTTAAGTTTACCTCAATATTTATACATGCAAATAATGGAGCACAAAAATATGCTCTTTTTGGATATTAACTTTCTCAATTAATGCAGAATGGAGAAGGATGGAAATCAATGTAATCATAGGTTGAAGAAGGGGTTGAGCCGCACAAAGCTTCTTCTTGGCATTCCCTCCCATGTAAAGGATGAAATCTTGAGTGAGTTGAAGGAAGAAGAGATGATGTGGGTAGAAGATGAAAACGAGGAAAAGAGTTTCAAAGTTGTTGTTACACAGTCGAGGAGGAGCCAAAACTATCGAGGAACAATTGCTTCTTAGTAGAGAGTGGAGCAAGGTTCAGTAAATCTATCACATTATAAATCATTTGCAAAAGTATCGAACGACAATGTATCTTTCAGATTACATAGATGGTAACACACAAAAAGTAAAGAAATGTGCAAAATGATATTTCATCCTTGGACTTAAGAAATTGCATGCAAATTATAGAGGCTTTCATGGACTTCAATGTTTTTTACTTTCGTTTATTCTGTGAACTTCGAGTCCATAGTTCAATATTTGTAAGGAACTTGTGTAATGCTTCCATGTGTCCTTTTAAACCCTTGCGATTAAGCCATGCGGTCCATTTGATTGTTGAGGGCGGACCCGAATTTGCAATTATTATTTTTGCTTTTTCTGCATGGGTTTGGAATCTGCTAACCACTTTTGTATATGGTGCCCATGGAAAGTTTCAATGTGCCCCTTTATTGCTCGATTGCTTTAATCGAAAATTTAAATTTCAAACATGAAATTTTTTATGAATCCCGTAGAAAACCAATTAACGCCATACAATCCTCTATAGCTCACCCAAAATTAGTGATCGAGATAGTGGATGCCCCTGTTCAATCCAATTGATTTCGTAGGACCGCTTCCTCGAAGCATAGAAACTTTTTTAAAAAAATCGGTGTGGGAAACGTGGGAATTATGATTGCCCAAACCATTCTCACATAGGCTTTAACCAAAGGAATAAGTATAATATTTATTTTTTCTCCCCCATTCCCATGTAGAAGGTGTGACCATTTCTCTCCTCTGTTATGCCCGCTACAAATAACCCACTTGAGACCCAAGGACAACCTAGGATTAGTTAGGAAAATTATGGAATTTTTTTAAAGAGTCTACAACCAAGTTACAAGACAACAATTGTCACTAACAAATTCTAGATCAAATCTAAACCACTAGAATATACTTTTCTTTTATTAACAATTATTAGAGGTCACAAGGTCCAAAATTTAGGGTTAGAAAGTTCAATTAGGGTCATTGGTAATTCCTCACCATACCCACTCTCTAATAGGATTTAAAGATTCAACTTGATTTTTTCAAAATTAACACATTTAAAAATTCCCTAAATCATTCCCATTGGATAGGAAATTTCCTCACCTTTCCAATGATATAAATAATTCCTCCTAACTCCTCATATTTCTCAAGTTATGGGCCGGTGGACCTTGGGGTGAAAATTTTCCCCAAGAGTGGGCCTATGGGCCCGTGGGTGGGTCTCGTAGGCCATGGGGATAAATATTTCCCCACCGCTGTCAGTCCGTGAGCCATGGGGAGAATTTTTTTCCCGAGGAGGATTCGGGTCGGCAGGCCGCGAGAGACGCGTTTAGGAAATTTTCCACGTGGGGTGAAAAGCCACCCTTGCACCCACGCTCCCGCGAGTCCACAAGGGACACATGACACCTCTTAAACCAATGCGGGGAAAGCGGGGTCGCAAGGGTAGAAGAATTTTAATGCCGTGAAGAGTGAAAAGGGTATAATTCACCCACGCCTCCGTTGATGCCTCGCAATGCCACGTGGCATCTCTTGATTGGTCAGGTCGGTGGGAAAATTTAGAAAATTTTCCAAAGTTTTTTTTGAATTGCTAAGTTTAAAAGGATTTTCCTCTACCAATGCCTCGTGGTGCCATGTTATAGCCTCTAATTGGCTATGGGCTGATAGGGTGGTGGGAAAATTAGAAAATTTTTCCCAAAAAAATTCCGAAGCGCTAAGGGAAAATTCGGGCCCGCAGATCCGCCAAGGAAATTTTTCCCAATTTTTTTTTTGACAATTAGAATTATTTTTTGACACCAAATGAAGAAAAACTTCAGAAGGCCATAAATTCTACTAGAGAGCTTGGTTTTGGGAAAACGAGGAATTTCTGAAAACTCTCGATGTCCTCTTTACTTAAGAATCATTAAATTTTTATTTTGATAAATTTTAAGGAGTCAATTTCAAGAAAAGATCTGTAGAATTTTACAGTGCAAAATGGTAAATTTTAACTTATAAGATTTTTTCAATTTGATCTTCTTCCTCTCTCAACATGTAAAATAGACATGGAGAATTTTTCTTAGATGGATTTAAGAAGGATTTCAAGATTCAATTTGTCTGATTGATTTGTAATTTGAAAATTTATATCTATTGACAACAAAACAACTGTAAGAGGGTTGAGCCCATTTTTGCTAAGTTTTCTAAGAAGTTCCTTAAGTATTTTTTTCCAATTGGATTCATTTAGGGCATACTACTTCAATTTAATCATTTAGTTTGTTATTTCATTATTGCAGGTTCGAAATGTGCATTTTTGGATAAAGTATTTGCCAGTTTGAAAATACAAAACAAAGATCAAATTTTAAAGGATCTATTCACCATTTTCATCTTCCAAGTATTAGAATTCATTCCAATTCTAATCTAATACATTTATTTGATTCAATTCAACTATTCAAAAGCTAGAATACATCTCTTGATTTCCAATTTTCACATATTTCAAAAGACAAAGTGTTACACTTCCTTCATATGCATTTCTTTCTTTCAAACAGAGATTACAACTCACATTTAGATGATTAAATTCAATACAATGATGTAATTTGAGGAAGGTTATGCAATCCTTTATTGATTCCAAAAGACAACTTTACAACTTCCTTCTTTCTTTCCTCAATTTCATCATACAGGACACAATTTCTTGCTTTCAAAAGAACATAACAAAGTATGTCTCTTTCACATTTCAATATACACTTTCATAACCAATACAACATATTTCCATTACAAAACATATACAAGTTCATCCACTTCAAGTGGGAAAGGTTACAATAAGATTTCATTTCACAAGGGATAGTCAAATTGTCTTTTCTCAACTCCAAAACAACATGTGTATTTCTCATTCTTCCAAATTGTGATCACAACAAGAGTAGGGGAAAGGAAATGCTATCCACCCAACCAAGACATCCAATGAAGAGAGAATCCATCCTTCTTCATTATCCCCCGAGCCCCAATCACAATGTAATAAAATATATGATCCAACTCATGGCAACAATAGGTTTCCCACAAACACAAAAGCAACATTTTCAAATAAAAACACATTAAAAATAGAATGTAGTGTACAACTATATTAAGGCATGACAAACATTACCGAGGCTTCATAAGCAAGCCAAAGGAGCAAGAAACTATGGGGGGTGCTACTTATG
Organism: Taxus wallichiana var. yunnanensis; assembly: GCA_018340775.1. Classification (NCBI taxonomy): domain Eukaryota; kingdom Viridiplantae; phylum Streptophyta; class Pinopsida; order Cupressales; family Taxaceae; genus Taxus; species Taxus wallichiana. The sequence continues at coordinate 636,040,668 of CM031234.1, forward strand.
CCTCCCAAAAGGGGAAATGGGTATCACCACCAATTTCAAACCGCCAAAATATAGTATATCAAAGCCCCGACATTCCTTATGCCTCCCCAAGTACCCCTATTCCTCACATTTTCTTATGCCTCCCAACCTCTTATGGCACCCCATAATGAGTAAAGAAATGCAAGTTATTTATTTGTAAGGTAGAACCCAAATCCCAACTCCCTCCACCCTTATACCTCCCTAAAACACACTTGTTCCTCCCATAAAATAAACCACACAGTCTTCTCCTACACCATTCCTAAGCCATCTACCCAACAACCAACAAACATGCCAAAACATTCACACATTTGAAAAGGGTTTAAAACCCATAAGCGAGGATCATGAGGGACGACATGCACATCAACAAATGTGTGAACAATAGCGTGAAGAGATCTTAAGAGGAGTGAGCATGAATCGAATGTGCATGCAAAGATTTGAAATATGGGCAGAACCTCGTTACAATCCAAAAACTCTCCTCTATCTCATAGATCAAATGGGGTGTACTTATAGGAGGTGTTGAGTAACCCCCAGTGCTGCAATCATGACAACTCGAGTAGAGAGGGGACATTACGTTCCGTGAATAGAAGTGTAACTCCCAATGACATATATGATGCACTAACGTGTTGATGCACTAACACGTAAGAGAATCTCATAATGACCCTAAATGACACGTGGACCTACGATCTCACCTAAGTGAGATGACTCACCTAATGATGAGGAAAACAACACACACCAACACCCCCTCTTAATCGTAACTTAGGATGAGGTGGTAAGTCAGAAATGAGAAATGGGTCCCGACACAAAGCCTGATGAGGTACCCACGTACAAGAAAAAGGTCCCAAGTAGTGAAGGAAAACCCAGTGGGAAAAAAATCCACCACAAGAGAAAAAAATAGTCTCTAATCTAAGAAAAATTCCAAATATGGGTCCCAGCTCTAAACGAGCCTAAAAAGGTACCTATGTACATAGAGGCAATCTCTCGAAAAACTAAGAAGAGAGAAGAAGAGGGAGATGAAGAGGAATGCAAAGATGCCATGGATGGATCTGAACTCTACAGCTCTAGGAGGTCTCCCAAAATAATGTCAATGAGGATATCCTATGCCTCTGGATCGAAGAAGAGCCACCCACACCAAATTATGTGCCTGCCCTTAGGAAGGACAAAATGATGTGTTTGAATGTCCGCCCACTCCGCAAAGGAAACCAAAGGCAATAAAGCACGAAGAACTCGAGTCTGTTGCAGATCAAGTGTGACATAAGTCTAGTGAGTGAGTGCCAAGGAACCGAAGGTAATGCCACATGCGTAGAACTATCGTCGAGTGAAAAATAAGAACACTCATAGAAAGGATGTCCAAGTGATGTGAAGGGAACAAAACACCCTCCACAATAGAAAAGGGATCCACAAGTTGAGGGTGGATCAATGAAGGTCTCTAGAAATGTGGAAGTGACATGATTCATAGAAGGGGCACTCCCAAACATAGATGATGAACTCCCGTGAAACACCCGTAGATGGATGAGGGACCTATAGAGCATCACAAGTGGACTTTGTGAAAATGACTAAGGTCAGGAAGATACTCGTCCCAATGAGGGGGCTCAACAAATAGAAGAGTGATGTCAGATAGGTATGAGTCATCCAATGAAGGTAGAGGAGTGAAAGGGGCCTCACACACTGGAAGTGGAAAGGAGGCTGGTGTAATGACTGTATGAGACTGAGTAGGAGACTGCTCGATATCTGATGAGATGTGGGATGTGTCAACACTCTCTAGAATAGTGAGAGAAAGAGGAGAAGAGTCCTCTGTAGTACTCTCGACATTAGAACTGGGTGCACAATCCTCGTCATCAGAAGTAGAACCAAATGATTCTATGTCAATAGAACTACCATCACACGAAGAAATGGAGGAGACAACTGAATCAGCAACAACAACAATGACTGCAGTATGTGAAGGGTCTCCATAGAGGGATTTAAGAATGCTTATAGACACAATGAGGTGGATCTAAGTTTGCCACGTGAAACCAGAGAGATCGGAGACATGCATCATCATGTGACCAAAGATGTGGTCGTAAGTGTTGAGAAATTCCTCTAGATGACGATGATCAGTGGGTGCAGGAACTGGCCCAAGTAAGAAGGGTGAAAGACCCTCGTGAGCAAAGTAACATTCCATGAAAGCATGCCAAGATGAATAGTTCCCTCTCTTGGTGAGAAGTGGCGCAGGTCAGAAGGCGATCCTACGACACTCAAGTCTAGAAAGAGCACCTCCATGATGTGGAATGCAAGATGCACAAATGTAAGACGTCGACTCAACCGATAATGTGTTCGCGTGTGAAAGCCCAATAGTGCTAGTCAACCCCACTGCAAATGCGACACTTTATAAAGTAGTGTGTTTACAAAATCGATAATGTCATCACATAATGTGTGAAAAATCATGCAACTTTAACTAAAGAAGCGCTAAAAACGAATAAGAAGTCAAAGGTTATAACATTAAAATGATTCCCACAATCGATGGAAAATGTCAATAAATGTTGCAAAACACATTAAAAAGGTTCCCAAAATGGATGCGAAGAGTGTCGTGTGGGTACCGTTGAAATGGCATCAAATTTTAGGCATAGTTTATTTTTTTTATGAGGGGGATTAGGCTCCTACCAACCCCGACCTAGCCCTCCATCTTCGACACTCGTATGAAGGGATTTAATTACAAGCAAAAAATAGCCTAAAAATTATTACATGCCATGAATAAGAATGTTTTTTACCTCAAAACATTAAAACAGGATTGTTTTAACCTGCAAACAATGTCTAAAAGGGAATGGGCCCACGTGTTGGAGAAGTCAATGCCAAACCATGTGGATGCATGGAGCTGCTGATTGTTGACCGAGCTGTGTCAGGTTGAGCAGGTTGCCACGTGGTGGAAGAGAGATGAATGTGTTGTGTTGGGCTTTGTAACCATTGTTGTGGGTTGAGTGCAGGCGTTGGAGAAACCGTGTGGCTGGTTGTGCATGTAACCATGTGGAATGAGCTATGTAAGGAAAACCTGCTACGTGCCTAGAGATGCACCAAGTCCCAAGTTGGAAGGAGTTACAGGTTGCGTAAAAGGCCATTACACGAGAAAACACGAGAAAACAACAAACAACGAGCAGCGGTGGGTGGAGGCTCCAAACACGCAGTAGGAGGAGAAGTTCTGAGATGGTGGCAATGGCAGGAGAATGCACGTAGAACAAGAACGTTCCAACCCATGCAAAAAATGTTTGAGGTAGGGACGTTGAATGGTGGAGGCACGAGGAGGGCTGAAGAGAGCAGTTCGACCGGAGTAGGAGCACGACAATGAAGAGTGTAGGTGTAAACACAGGAGCTTTGTTCAATGCAGGAGCATGTAGTCCGCAGGGTCTGCAACCTCTAAAAAAGCAACCTCAAACTATAATATACCCCGAAAGGCACTCATACAATGCCAGAACACCCAAGAATGAGCCATGAACTAGCCTGAAATTGTAGAGTTAGCTGTGACAAGGCACGAGCACAATGCAACAAACAAAAATGATCCCTTTTAACCAAGGCATGAGCTCGAGTTGAAACAACTGGCTAAGGAAAACTCATGGGAAGTGTATAACGAGCTAGGGACAGCTCGGTTCTTAACCAGCCCCGATTGGCTCTTCTAACCCGACATAAAACCAAGAACCCTTGAAAATGCAAGTGAAGCTGCTCTAAAAACTACATGCAAACCTTCAAGAAGCCAGAAAAATGACAAACACCAACACGACCAAACAAACCACAAATAAACCCAAATAGAGTTATGAGGCCTGAAATCAATGCAAGTAGAGCACGGTCGAATAACCATTATGACACACACAACAAGAATCTGAATATCACGCTGGAAGCGAAAAATGCACGAGCAACGCCGAGGAGTGCATGGATCCACAAGATCCACTCTAATACCATGAAAGAGGGTTTAAAACCCGCAAGCGAGGATCACGAGGGATGACGTGCACATCAACGGACGTGCAAACGACATCATGAAGAGATCTCGGGAGGAGCGAGCATCAACCGAATGTGTATGTAAAGATTCGAAACATGGGAAGAACCTCATTACAATCCACAAACTCTCCTCTATCTCATAGATCAAATGGGGTGTACATATAGGAGGTGCTGAGTAACCCCTAGTGCTGCAATCATGATAACTCGAGTAGAGAGGGGGAGTTACATTCCCAGAATAGAAGTGTAACTCCTAATGATGCATATGATGCACTGACACGTAAGAGAATCTGATAATGAACCTTAAATGACACATGGACCTACGATCTCACCTAAGTGAGATGACTCACCTAATGATGTAGAAAACAACACACACCAACAACATTAACATTTACATTCATAAAATAAGAGCATTTCAAGAGCCAAGCTCTTACCTCTCCATGATGGAGTTTCCTAAGTTCTAAACAATAGTTGTTTCCAAGAAAACAATCTAAAAATCCACCAAACAACAAGCATGCAACAATCTTCAAGCTTCTCCAAAAGCAAGAGCTCCCAAAATAGCAAGGAATTCACCCAAGAATGAAGTCTCCAAAGTTGAGCAACCCAAAACAAGGCAAGGAATTCAAATTTTATAGAAGAGGGAAGAGAAGAGGATGAGGTGGATCCATGTAGGATGCCACATCACACATCCTCAACCCCAACCCAAAAGTCAACTTCATTCTCCAATGCATAATAAATAGGTGGGTGAATAATATGACAATTTACTTACATACTCAAATCCAACCCACACCCCAAAGGACTGAAATTAAATCATGTAAGAAAAGTGCAATAAAAACCTACAATTTGCTTCTAAAAAATCATTATAAAAATCAAATTTTAACTCTCCAACCGTAAGTATGGTTGGTAATTAAATTTAAGAGGTATGAGACAAGTTTAACTTGTCCCACAAGCCTCAAAATTAGCCTTTAAGGACAAATTTGAATTTCCAAGAAGGTGGAGTGTTTCACACTCAAAAGTTAACTTACACATCACTTACACATCTCTTACAACACTTTAATTCAAGGCCAACAACTCTATTAATTACTTTCTTATGACATATTTTAATTAATTAACTTAACAACATGATTACTCACAATATTACACACCATTTAATGAATAATGAAAGGGTCAATGCACCACAAAATAAACACATGCAAACATAAACAAAGGAACCAATAAATAAATACACATAACCCCTTGGTCACATTTAAAGGTGATCCCCCATGGGAATCCCTAACACACACAAACAAATACTAGTTGCCATGGTGACCTTGTTGAATTCATCTAGAATTCCAATGTGGTTGGTCTCCAATCCCCGATGTTTTTTGTGATATTTTAACCTACAAAACACGAATACCTCCTTCGGCCTCGTGGCCATATCAGAACATCCAAAATAATATAATTAAAATTCCAAAATCATCTAGATATATGGATCACAACAACATCCAAGCAATCAACAAGATCATTTGCAATTTTACTCAACAACTATATCATCATCAAATAATTTCCATTTCTAGGTCTACTCACAATATCTAAATATCACATGTCCAACAACATCCATAGTATAACCATGTCAAACAATATATCAACATCAATATCCAAAATGCCTCTAATAATCATCATGCATCATAACTGAATCAAGTCAACAATAATCCATGATCTAACATCTAACATTATACTATAATAAATTCCATAATCATGTCCATAATATAATCAACAGTATCATGATTAGTATCAAAAAGGTGTCAAAGGGAAGTGGACACTACATCCTCCATCTCGCATCGAATAACGTGAAGGGATTTAAGAAAATGCTTCAGTTAGAAGAATAAATGAACTCCATCCTCTCCTCTAAATTAGGGGTAACACTAAAATTTCTTAAAGTATAGCTATTATTAGCGACGCTGCAAATTGCAATGAAGAGAGGCGACACATGACATATGAAAGTGTTTTGTATTTGCACAGTCTCTTGAATTGATTCTTCTCTTCTAAGTGTCATTACAATTTCTGAGAGTGGGCTACTTAAAGTATTGATATAATTCCATCATCCATTATCATATTCCTATTCCTTGCTACATTCGTAATTGTTCTCCAAAGCACACAAGAAACTACGTAGAGTCTACGCGTACAAATAATGTTGGGGAGCCTGGAAAAGCATATGAAAGATGAAGGATATATAATTGACACAAGATCTTCGCCGAGTTACTCCTTACATTGGGCGAGTTGTCTACTGCTTTGCATTACCCGATCAGAGTTATCCTAAAGTTGTCTCTTCCATTTCTCCCCTTCTGTTCATAACTTGTATTTATTTTCCCCTTCTCTTTTCCATCCATATCTAATAAGTTGTTAGCTTCGATCCATATATGAAAGAAGAATTTCCATTTTTGGGTTATGTACTTTTCATACATAGCTTTTTCTCTTTCTTTACATGTAAAGTATTTTTAGCTTTTAAATATATTATCATACCACTATATGCTTCACAAACATTTTCTTATTCATTTTCTCTATTTCAACTACTTTTAGCATATATCTCACTCGACTCATCTTTCTTCATGGATAGTTCCTCTTTCCAATGCTCGCTGTACTAATATATCTCCCTCCTTCCACATTACGTCCTTCACCCCTATTAGCCAATCACCATGGTTTTTTGATATACACTTGGCTTCCCCAAAACCAACAACCACTCCCCGTGCTCACCACAACTTCCCCTACGCTTTCACTTCTATTCTCTCTACTCCGCTTCAGATCCCTTTTAGCGCATTTCCATTGCACAATGCCGTATATAATTGCTAGTAAATATATATTTGGTTTAAATATTGATCAATCAAACAATTATTATGTAATTTTTGGATATTATTTTTTCTATTTACTCAATCAACATTTCAATGATATTTAGATAATTGTACTTATAAAAATTCTACTTAAACCCTACAAATGTTAATAACTTCGAACATTTATCAATCAATAAAAAGCTAGTAAAATATTAAGTAATTCATTAGTTGTTCATCCATACTAGTCTATGTAATGTATAGAAGTTTCCATTATTAAAATGTTAAAGCCAGCGTGTTTACAAGCATATTAAATGAGACCCATTTTTTAATATAATTTTCCTAGAAGTGTGTCTTTATTATATATGGATTATTCATTTAACTTTAGCTTTCCTCGTGTTTGTGAGTGATTGAGGAAATAAAAAAATATTTAGTTGACTAAAATTGAAGTTTACATGAATTGCTCGTGTGGCAGGTTTTGAAGAAACGCGGAGAGGATGGTGCGGAACTGGTTTGGTGGAGGAGAAGTGACGACTCATCGAAATATATATTTTGGGATAGCTTCCACCTGACAAGCGAATCTTATAACATCGTTGCCAATTATGTGTTTCCACATGTTTTGATACGATAATTCTATTAAATACTCTCTTCTTTTTATTTTTGAAATCTGGAGTTCAGAGCACGAGTTGTGAAACTAAAAAAGAAAGTGGACTGTGGAAGTAAAGTCTCTAGTTGTATGAAATTAAGAAAATACCCACGTCTTTGCACCCTGCATGTGGTTAAGTGTGACGGGACGAAGAAAAAGCAGGAACTCTCGATGAAGCCATCAAAAACATCTTAGTGTATTACATAAAGATTTAGTGATCATCTATGTGATAATAATGATAATAGAGATAAGATAAAGCCCATATGAAATGGCCAATAAGTGGACAATATGGCGAACTAGGATGCGAAGGCGCGCACACACACACACAAAAATTAAACTAAAACACAAATAAAGATATTCAATCCTACTAAAGTATTATATTAACAATACAACATTTTAAAAATAAATTAAAAAAATATTAATAATACCATACGATCGAAAAGGTTTCTATTATTCAAACCTTAGTTTCACATCTAAATGTTACACACTCTCTCTCTTTGAATCAATCGAGATATGTATTTAACATCATTTCACATGTTTAACACAAAGTAATGGGCTCTCGAATGCATGAAATTCCACTTTATTTGCTAAGAAAAGAATAATATGCAATATACACATTCATAGCCATCGCTATATAAAATAATTTGTCGGCATATAAACCAAAATTGCATGCATATGTGATGCTTATCTTAGATGTTATACTTGCAACATATTTCAAACATGGAAGTGGACTATGAATCAATTTTGGGTGTAACTTCCATCAATATTATAATAAAACTAGTATTTTAACATATTTATTTAGTATTTAATAGATAATTATGTGGATAATAATGTACATAGTGAAGTGCTTTGATGTAATTTTTCATTACTCTTAGTTATCTAACTAGTTAGTTTTGTTAGGTGTTCAAGGCACTAGTGTGATCTATCTAGTTAAATGTAATTTAGTTCACTAGTGTGATTTGGAGATGGATCTTGATTGATCATGTGATGTAAGTGTTTGTAACTAGGTTATTGAATGGTGATAAATATCGCAGAGCCAATTTATCGTAATACAATGAACAGATTTGTAAGTTTCAATACCCGATTTACAACATTTGGTATAGAGGTGCAATGTCGAGGAATGATGAAGATCCGGAGGGAATTCGTGAGCATCAAAACATTGGACTCAACCGCAAAACGATGTAGCTTCAAGATCAAAGCAAGAAATCATCCATGAGAGCAATGTGCATGCATTGAGGGAAAAAGGTCGAAAAAAATAAACTCTATTCCATTCCCCATGTGTCGCTCAAGATGAAAGGGTGTACAAATAGTAGTGGGGTGTGTAACTCCCCCACAAATGTAGCCGTCAATAAGTGAGAGTTACATTCCCGTATAGCCGTTAAATGTAATTCTAATGACGCTCTATGACGTGTGTAAGAGCCATAATGACACCCTAGGACACCTAAGCATGGTGAATCACCTATGTGGAGGTATTCCATGTTTTTAAAACAAATACATGGAAAATAACCTACACCAACACCCCCCCTGAAGCATAGCTTAAGTGGAGACATAGATGAAAACAAGGAGAAGTGGGTCCCGATAAGAAGCCTAATGAGGTACCCACATACAAGAAGAAGGTCCCAAGCAGTGAAGGAAAACCCAGTGGGAAAAAAATCCACCACAAGAGAACAAAACACTCTCTAATCTAAGAAAGATGCCAAAAATGGGTCCCAGCCATAGACGAGCCTGAAAGGGTACCCATGTACAAAGAGGAAATCTCTCGGAAAGAAGCAGAAGAGAGAAGAAGAGGGAGACGAGAGGGATGCAGAAGATGCCATGGATGGATCTAAACTCTGTAGCTCTAGAAGTCTCCCAAAAAGAATGTCGATGACAAGATCCTCTACCTCTGACTGAAAAGAGCCACCCGCATCAAACTATGTGCCTGCCCTTGGGAAGGATAGAAATGACGTGTTGAAAGTGTGCCCACTCCACGAAGAAAACCGAAGGCAGTAGCATGAAGAACTCCGAGTCTGGTGCACTGAAGTGTGACATATGTCTAGCGAGTGAGTGCCAAGGAACCGAAGGTAATGTCACGTGCGTAGAACTACCAGAGTGAAAAAGAGGAACACCCGCAGAAAGGATGTCCAAGTGATGTGAAGGGAACAAAACATCCTCCACAACAGAAAAGGGATCCACAAATGAGGGTGGATCATGAAGGTCTCTAGAAATGTGGAAGTGTCATGATTCCCTAAGGGAACTCCCAACAACAGAGGTGATGAACTCCTCTGAAACACCTGTAGATGGATGAGGGACCTATAGAGCATCACAAGTGGACTCTGCGAAAAGACGACTAAGGTCAGGCAGATACTCATCCCAATGAGGGGGCTCAACAAACAGAAGAGTGATGTCGGATAGGTATGAATCATCCAATGAAGGTGGAGGAGTGAAATGGGCCTCGTACACTGGAAGTGGAAAGGAGGCGGGTGTGATGACTGTATGAGACTGAGAAGGAGATTGCTCGATATCTGATGAGATGTGGGATGTGACAATACTCAGATGGAATAGTGAGAGAAAGAGGAGAGAAGTCCTCTGTAATGCTCTCGACATCAGAACTAGGTGCACAATCCTCATTATCAGAAGTAGAACCAAGCGAGTCTATGTCAGTGGAACTGTCATCACACGAAGAAATGGAGGAGATGACTGAATCAACAACAACAAAATGATGGTAGTATGTGAAGGGTCTCCATAGAGGGACTGAAGAATGCTCCAGACATGGTGAGGTGGATCTGAGTTTGCCACATGAAACCGGAGAGAACAAGAGACATGCATCATCATGTGACCAAAGACATGGTTGCAAGTGTCAAGAAATTCCTCTAGATGAAGATGATCAGCGGGTGCAGGAACTAGCCCAAGTAAGAAGGGTGAAAGACCCTCGTGAGCGAAGTAAGGTTCCATGGAAGCACGCCAAGCTGAATAGTTCCCTCTCCCGGTGAGAAGTGGCGGAGGTTGTAAAGTGATCCTACGACGCTCAAGTCTAGAAAGAGCACTCTCCATGATGTGAAATGTAAGATGCAAAAAAGTAAGATGTTAGACTCGGTCGATAATGCATCTACGAGTGAAAGCCCAAGAGTATAATAACCCCCTGAATGCAAAGACTTTATAAAAGTAGTGCGTTTACAAAATTAGCAATGCCATCATGTAATGTGTGAAAATCATGCAAATTGACCAAGGAAGTGCTCAAAAATGAGGAACGAGTCAAAAGTTATAAAGATTAAAACGATTCCCGCAATTGATGGAAAAATGTACTAGATGCTACAAACGCATTAAAAAGTTCTTGAAATGGGTGCAAAGGGTATCGTGTGGGTACTGTTGAAACGGCATGAAATTTTAAATAGGGCTTGTTTTTTTCTTGCGGGGGATTAGCCTCCTGCCAACCCTGACCTCGCCTCCGTCTTCGAGAAGCGTAGGAGGGTGTATTAAAACAAGCCAAAACTAAAATTTTAAAATTTTACAATGCCAAATGAATGAAATGTTTTTAAAACATATTAAAAACATTAAAAATAAGGTGGAAAGGAGGTGGGCCCACGTTTGGAAGGTGGAGGTGCAAGTCCACGCTGAAATAGGTGTCCACGTGCTAGTGTTGAAAGCAGAAAATGTCCAAAAAGATAGTCAGATGGTTGAATCCAATGAGTCGAAGATGTGGTGTTGCGTTGGAGATGATTCTAGTGCAGTGTAACCGCTGAGTGAGAGACCTTTGCTTCAGAGCTACATGCTTGAGATGTGCCAGTCAAGCAGGGAGCAGGACCACGAGTAGAGAGTTGGTAGAACTGCCGTCGTTGGGTTGATGCGTTGTAGGTATGTAGGTGAAATGTGCCGAGGTTGGGAAAAATGTGCCAAGGTAGAGTGGGCTGTAAAGGAACCGTCGACGCCAGAAGAAATGACTGACACATAGGCCAGACTAGGGCTATGGAAAAGAACCAAGGGAAGTACCAAAATAGCTCTCAGAGCTTCAACCATGAAAACAGACCATTACCCTGAGCACGTACAAGGTGAGTTGCAGAGTTACTCACGACCGAGGTGCAACAAAGGGTAGACGTGAGTTGCAGTGAGCTAGTGAGAGTTGAGCAAACTAGGAACGAGCATCCAAGCTAATGCACCAATCACCTTGGTAGTTAAAAACCAAATCGGTGAGTGGACGAGTAAATGGAGCCAATACCAGTGCAAGCACGAAAAAGGTGAGTGGTAGGGTGCCAAATCCAATGCACAACAAAAAATGAACTAATGCCACAGATCGGTGTAGATTTCTGAGCATAAGTAAATGAATGTGGCAAAGGAGCTTGAGGAGCTAAATGGTTGTGAGCCGAGTTCAAGAGGCGAGATGTGGATAGTGCAGAGGACAAGATAGAGCTTGGGGGTGAAAATGCAGCCAAGACTGATCAAAACCTTTAGACCAGAGCCCGATAAAGCCAATGCATGAGTAGAAACACCTCGAGGGTCGAAGAGTAAAAAGAAACATAAGAACCTAATGCAGCAAGAGGTATAATATGCCTAGATTTGCACCTTTAACTAACCTCAACACTAGCACAAAAACCGATCTGCAACCTTAAAACGTAATTGAGACTGCATGCAACCGTAGAAGGTTTGAGAACCCACGAACCGGAAGCCACGAGCAAACCAAACAAGGTATAAATGCCCGAAATCAATGCAAGATGAGCACATGAAAAGGAGAGATTGCACAAGAAACTACGAGACGGAGAGTAGTAAGAAACTATTGCGAGCAACACGATTTCGATCCCCGAGCTCGAGATACTAAACGATTTTCCGTCACACCAAAAGCTTGAACTTATGGTGCAGAGGAATCTCATCGTGTTAATCAGCTGCTACACTAACACCCTCCCCCACAATGGAGCCGGATGCAACCACGTGAGCTCTGGACCCACCACATATACACCCAATTAGGCCCAACACATTAGGAGGCAGTGACACTGGGAATTTCTCGGGAGGTCACCCATCCCAACACTACTCTAGGGCTCGCGCGCTTAACTGCCTAGGTCTAATACTATTTCGGAGGAATGATGAAGATCTGGAGGGAATCCGTGAGCATCAAAACGTTGCACTCAACCACAAAACGATGTAGCTTCAAGATCAAAGCAAGAAATCATCCATGAGAGCAATGTGCATGCATTGAGGGAAAAAGGCTGAAAAAATAAACTCTATTCCATTCCCCATGTGTTGCTCAAGATGAAAGGGTGTACAAATAGTAGTGGGGTGTGTAACTCCCCCACAAATGTAGCCGTCAAGAAGTGGGAGTTACATTCCCGGAATAGCCGGTCAAATGTAACTCCAATGACGCTCTATGACATGTGTGTAAGAGCCATAATGACACCCTAGGACACCTAAGCATGGTGAATCACCTATGTGGAGGTATTCCATGTATTTAAAATAAATACATGGAAAATAACCTACACCAACACGCAAAGCTACTGATGTATGTATTGAGAGGATTTTGGTGGTAAAAAAAAAACAAAAGCCTCTCATTTCAAGCATATACGAAAATATCACGTTTTTGAACAATTATTTTCGCTATAGAGGAGGATTACTAGGAACTCCCCGTTCCAAATCCCTAGATTGTTATGGTGTTTGCAGGGCAAATCTGGACGTTTGACAGTTGTTTCAGTTTTCTAGGTTCCACAATTTGAAGCCTTCAAATGTTGTAGAGCTCTACCAGCATAGAACTCCCTCTGCAGCTTGCGTAACTCTGGGTGGAGACGTCCATCCTACCCAGCTCACCACTCTTTGTATCCTGCAGCTCGCCTTTACAAGACAGCTCAACCCGATCCGTGCTCCTTTCCTCTACTAGCTCGGGATCCCGACCTCCCCGAGCTGGAATATTACCTTGTCCAACCGAGCTCATCATAGTGCGAGCTCGACACTCAGCTTACCCTTTACACCGATCTGCTCTGCTCACACCCGAACTCGGCGCTGCATCCAACCCGAGCTCTGTCCCAGATCCGCCAGCTTGGATAGCTTGCGCAGCCGAGTTATATTGATTCATCTTCCTAAGTATGTTTAAGCAAATTATACATACACATTACAATGTGAATACATTGCAAAACTTATAAGTTACGAGTACAACGTGAATCACACGCGACGACAACTGTCACACTTAACGCTGACAATTCACGAAAAGCCAAAAAAATGATTTCGGTTGACCTCACAGTCGTGGAAATCGGCAAGCTTGCCAAAACAATTAAAAATGTTGGGAGAGATTGTAGGAAACTTGTGAGATCAACAGCTGGATGATTCTAAAATCTTTTCATACGGGAAACATCTTCTAATTCTGGAATTCCTCGACTATAAATGTAGACAAATTATCAGTTGAAATATATCATTCATTATCACTAGTGCTTTTGAATTAACAATGGAAGGATCAGTTGAAATTATCATTCTTTTGGGTTTCGTTCTTTTCTCAAGAATGTCTGGAGTGGAAGCACAGACAGAATCTAAGAAGCCGCTAGCTTGGGCTATGTATGTATTTGGAGACTCCACCATTGATCCTGGCAACAACAATCATCTCGCTAGCATTGCCAAAGCTAACTTTCCTCCATATGGGAGAGATTTTCCTAATCACAAAGCCACCGGCCGGTTTACAAATGGAAAGTTACCAACAGACATATTGTGTAATACTCTTCTCCAATGCATTATCTTGTGTTGAATTTTTAGAAAGTATGTAAGATCGAACACAAAACTTAAAAAATTAAGTGGTTTTGTTTTTATTTATCATTAAAGAATATACTTCGACTACTTTTGCAAAGTTTTGAATTGTTTGACATAATATTGGTGTAGCCGAACTAGCAGGACTTCCGGATGTGTTGCCAGCATCTCTGGATCCTGATTTCCAAGGACAAAAATTGCTCACCGGTGCTAGTTTTGGTTCGGCTTCTTCAGGATACGATGACAGAACCTCTCAAACTTTGGTTTGTAAATATTTCTGTGTTTGCTTCACATGATGATGTTAAGTACATTTTAAGTCGTTAAGATTAAAGGTAATGTAGAATCTTTTGGTTTTCTGAAGTGATTTGTATTTGCAGAAAGTGATCTCGTTGGGAAAACAATTGGAGAATTTCAGGCATTACCGAGTGCAGCTTGCAAACATAACTGGTCAGGAAACTGCGAGCAAGATAGTCGCAGAAGCCTTGTTTCTTATAAGCACAGGATCTAATGATTTTGTCAACAATTATTATGTAAATCCTCTCATGGCTAAAAAATACAGCCTTTCAGAGTACCAAGATTATCTTTTACAGTCCCTTCATGAGTTTGTACAAGTAAGCATATATTGATCTCTCGGCGTATAGAAAGTATATCGTTGCAGTTAGATAATTCGTTTGTAGATTGACGGTATTGTAATTGTGTGTTTCCTTTTTTGTAGAGTTTATACAAAGAGGGTGCGAAAAGACTTGTTATCATTGGGCTTCCTCCATTTGGGTGTTGCCCTTCACAAATTACTCTGCACAATCTGTTGAATAACACCTGCTTTGAGAAGTTCGATGACGTAGCCACTTCTTTCAACGAGAAGACTCTTGCTTTAACAAAAGAGATGGCGCTCAATTTTAGTGGTCTTAGAATAGCTTATTACGACTTATACCAGAAGTTGTATGACATGGTCAAATATCCTACTAAATATGGTAAGCACATTTTTGCACAAGTACAACTTACCTTGTATTTGTTTTCTCTGTTTTAAGGAGGCTCCTCAAGTTTGTGAGGGAGTGATGAAAGAAAAACAATATTGAATACATGAATTGAACTCTGCATGAATTGATCGTGTGGCAGGTTTTGAAGAAGCGCGGAGAGGATGCTGCGGAACTGGTTTGGTGGAGGCATCCATATTATGCAACAAGGGAAGCATAACTTGTAATAACCCGTCAAAATATGTATTTTGGGACAGCTTCCACCCCACAAGCGAAGCTTACAACATCATTGCCAAAGACTTGCTCCCGATAGTTTTGACGCACCTGAATTTAGGATAATCATATTGGATACCGAGTTTTTAGTATTATTTTTGAAATCTCTGGGGAGGAGAGCAAGATCTGGGAAACTAATAACAAATGGATATTAATTAAATACCCACGTAATGTGGTTAAGTGTGAAAGCATGGAGTTGTTCTTGACGCCATCCAAAACATTATACAATACATGTGTATTTTATGTATTTATATGAGATTGCGGTCCCCCATAAGTTATACTGCGGACTGTACTGTGGCGATAAAGTCCTTAATAATTTGGTCGACAGACCGACTTTACAAATAACCTTGTTGCATAACGGATGCAAGCCTGGCCTTCGCTTAATTTTTTTGGTTTTTTCTTAACATAATTCCATATTTTAGTTGATGACGGTCTCAAAGTGTGGGCGCTTTACTATTTCATTACAAGTATTGGACTTTGTTGTTCAACATTGGTGCTTGTGTTAGTTTTTAAAAAATAAATGTGATGGTTTAGAAAATTTTATCCCCATTATTTGTCACTGAATATCAAAGTATATTGTACATGTTAATTAATATAAATTAAAATATTTACAATAATTTAGAAAATATATTTAAAAGATTTAGAATGAAAAATAAATATATTTACATATTTAATTTTATTAAAATATAATATTAAAAATGATAATGTACCGAATCTTTTACATTTATCATAATATAAATAGAATTATTTACAATATTATATCATTACAAAAATATTAAGTATATCATGCAAGTAAGGAAAAGTTATATTATTCAAACATTATAAATCCAAATCACTAATTAATTATTAACATGGCTCCACCAACATAATAATTAAAAGAAATCTTAAAATAAATAAAATATACCTTTTTATTATAAATTCAAATGATTAACTAATCATTAACACGGTTATATATATATATATATAAACTTTACACTACAATATACAATCTGCTTTACTACAATTATTCTACAAAATTTATAGAATTTTAAAGAATTGTACAATAATTGTGGCCTCTTTGTGATAATTTCATTTATTGTTTTTTTTTTTTTTTTGTTTTTACAAATAGTGATAATAATTCTTACAAAACTCACGCATCCAACCCTTCCTCATAGAAAATCCACAATTTTTAGAAAACAAAATTAAAATGTATCATAAAATTTAGTTACCAAATAATTTTAAAAAGACTAATATAAATTTATATTAATTTTGAAATTCCACATTCAATAATTATGAAATGCCAAATTATGAGATTAATATTTTTGTACATGTTTTAATAAAAATTATAGAAATTTTAAATTAGAATGCTAGTAAATCCAATTTTATAAAAATATATAATTATTATAACCTATTTTTAAAAATCATTAATATAATTAATATAAAATTATATTAATATAAAAATGTAATATTATCTAAACATTTATTAATTATATTAAATTATATGCTTTTTCGTATGAAATTAAAAGACCAATTGTTACATATTTGTCAATCGTGGTCAATTACCATTTTTAAATATATATAATAAAATTAATTTATGTAATTGAGATATTATAAAATTGTCATGAAAATATTGCATTACCAACTTTTTATAAAATATAAAATATAATGTAAGTAATACCTACCATTTTTCATTTATAATATATTATAAAAAAAAAAATAATTAAAAATATCTTTTATTATCAAATTAATAATTGTTTATATTAATTCCCACATTCTTCATTAGGAAGCATATTTTTATAAGAATGAAATTATCAATAATAGTAAATCTACCTTGATGCCATAAAAGTTTCCTAAACCAGTGGGGTTACGAAATGCCTATAATAACCAAATATCATACTTAGTTACACGTGGTCAGTAGTTTTGCTTGATACATGCATCTTCTTGAATGCACTTAATATGTGAACATTGTGACTTAGCATGCAATGTGTACACATGGACTACATCGCTAAATGTTTACCTGAATCGTTTGCGAGGTAAATGAGTGCTAATTAATTATTAATGTTGACATAGTGGGTGAGACACTTTATCGCTACATGATAATACAGATCATTTCAAATGGCTTCCATATTCTATGAAAATAGAATAAGGAGTATTCAAATTATAAATAAGAATTATGAATGCGCAGATTCATTTTTTGGAGATCGATGGTATTGAGTGTGTTTTGAAGGTATTGGTAAAAGGTATTTGATATTTTCTCATATTTTTTTCTATTTTTTCTTTCTTTGATTATTATGTTTGTCTCTTAAAGTATGAAGAAGGATTCCTAATTGGCATGTACGACATGGTGGTGAATGAAAAATCACAATCGATGGATGTTTAACACCCACAAATTTCCCACAAAACCCAAAGATTAGTTAGGAAAAAAATTAGGGAATTTTTTTTCTTGGTTTAAACCAGGTTATAACGGAATACCTTCAACTAGATTTAATTTAATTCACAGTCAATAATTCCTTCGTTTTAAATTAACAAACAATTAATATTATTTTCATCCTACATTACAGGCTTAAATCCCCTTCCAGGGTTCTTGTCAAATTCGTTAATTAACCTTTACAAGCCATTAGCTAAAATACCCTTATTGCATTATTTATTTAATATTCTAGGCTTAATCTAAACTTACACTTCTATTAAATTAATCACAAATAAATTTAATCCCTAATATAAAAAAATGTTGTCTAATTACCATTGAGTAAATTTGATTTAATTAAATACAAGAGTCAAAGGCCTTTTAATTTTAAAAGTCACCAACTAAACATTAAGGTCACAAATTAACTTACCTCCTAACACCCCCTTGAGAGGCCCCATTCACAAGTTACACATACTTTTTAATTAAAAAATAATCCCACTTAAACCTCACCTAAATTTTGTAGGGTTGAATCACAACCCTTAGATGGATTCAATGAGGGCCCTTGGATCTTAGGGATTTCACACTAACCCTAATCATCTCTATGGAGTGTTCTTATTATTTTCCTTTGGCTTATTTTCTCATTTTTTATTTGCAGGTTTATGGAAGAGGAGGAGGAGGATCCATGAGAGAAAGAAGAGAAACCATGGAAAAAATTTCATGGTTTTAGTTGTAAAGATTATACTATTGTATTATTGCCCATTTGTTTAATGTAGAGATCCTACAATGGATCTGTTTTGTTATTTAATGAAAACATTTTCTTGTTTTGAGTTCAACCATTGGGGAAAAACCCCATTTCCTTTAATCTAAGAATTTTTACACATTTGGGTGCCATAAAAATATTGGAGAGCTTAAACACTTAATTTCAATTCATTTCTAGTTGCTGGAAATTACCTTTTAATGGTTTTAGGATTATATTTAATTTAATTTTGAATCGGGTTTTTTTCAAAGAAATTTTTTATTTTTCTATCAAAAATGACAAAACTTCAGCCCTACGCAGATCAACAATCCTGTGAGCTTCACCCTTCCTTAGGGCCGTTCAAACATCCTCTTTGCATAGGGAAGTGGTATTGTTCTCCAAAAATAGAACCTTCAAACAATGCATTTTTAAAACATTTTTAAACTTAAGTTGGTTTTTAAAGCAATAATAAATTTAACTAAGTTGTCTTCCATTCATTGGTAGCTAGATTAGTAACATTTCTAGTTTCATACTTGAATTACATAACATCAACTCATTCTCTACTTTTTCCTTCAATATAGCAAGAAATGTAACAAAAAATTCCATATTTCCCAATATACTTTCTTTTCAATAAGGAATAAGAAACTATTTCCTTTCTTCAACCTAATAAGTAAAAGACAACCATTTCAAACAACAAGTGCATTTCAACAAGATTCTCAATATTTTAAAAATGAAACATATCACACTTTGGAGGCAATGAAACAACTTAGATTGAAAGAAATTCATTTCCATTTCAAGCCCATTTCAAGTTTTCTACTTCATCTAAACAATGCAAAATTTGGTAGTTTCCTTCACAATAACTAACACATTTAAAATGCAAATCTATCATTCAAAACACTCTTAGTAGAGTTTACAAGTTGGAGGGATTTTCAAAGTAACAATGCAATTTTCCTTTACCCATTTTCCATATACATACATTTGAAAACTTGATACAAATCAACCATTTTACAACACATTTTCAAGAGATTTAAATTCTTAAAAATGCAAGTTATAAGCCCTCCATTCAAATGGAGTCAACATGGTGAAATTTTTACAAAGAGGGATCTTGCTCATATTTTTCTCCAAATGCTACTAAGATCATTCTTCACTTGAGCTCCACCATCTTCACCAAAAATCAAGCACAAAAAAAATGGGGAGTAGGCAACACTCTCCACCCAACCAATAATCCAATGAGGAGAGAATCCTTCTTCCTCATTGGCCCCCTGAGCCCCAACAAAGAAGCAATGAGGGGTATAAAACAACCATTGACAACTCTACATGGCTTCCAAAATGACATTCAACAAGGCATTTAACACAATAAACACAACATCAAGATCACTTAAACATGCAAGTTCCCAAGTACAAAGGCTTAATACACAAGCCAAGAAGGAGAAAGGAACATGGGGATTCTTCTTATGCCTCCCAAGGGTTTGGGTGTCCACCTTTGAGCCTCCAAGAACTCCATCACAATACCCACAACAAATCTTATGCCTCCCTCCAAGAAAACACAACTCTTATGCCTCCCCCTCAATGAAATAAACAAGATAAGCACAAATATTACTTATCAACAAGGTGGAACATCCCAACCCAACTCCCTCCTAAAATACCCAATAACACTCTTATGCCTCCCTCCAAGTTATCCCCATTTCCATTTTCTCCTACAACCTAAAAACCATTATATTTCCCACAACCATAAGCATACAACAATCATCATTCACACACATGAGCACAACAAAATAGCAAAGGAAAACAAGGGTGAAGATCTACCTTTCCATTGCAAGAGTTTCCAATCCACAAGCAAGATTCCAACCTTTTCAAGTCCAAGAAATCAAAAGCTATCTCCAACTCCAACAAGCACTCCAAAAGAAATTTCTCCTCCAAAAGCAAGAGTCCAAAAATAAAAACAAACCCCAATTTCTCAAACAAATTAGAATAAATAAAAAGAGAGGAGAGAGAGGTGATGTGGCTCCATGTAGGATGCCATATCATTTCTCCTCCATTCCACATAACAAGTTCAAACCCAATCTCTAAAGAACAATAAATTGGTGGTTGAGGGTGTAACATCCCAAAAATTTCTTGTAAGTTAAATTAACTACATATAAGTCTAATCAGGATTAGACGAGATCATCATTGTGTGTAAAATTCATTTGGTTCATCGTGTCATGACCCACAACTTTTGCTGTACATGACATGACACTGGAACAAATAACCCCGCACCCACCTTTATGATCCTTCCTAAAAACGTGGTTAGAATTTAATCGTAGGTAAAATGGTTCATAAATGATTGTGAATCTTTCGGTTATTTGTATTTTGGTTACTTTTTTTAAATGGTTTGGTTGTGTTTTTTTTGTTTGACTTTTGCAATGACCGTGATGATCACTGCCTCTATTTTATTTGACAATGCTATATCAAGCCATCTTTATGAGAATATTCGAATTATTATTTACGGACTTGATGATTTTCGTTATTGGAATGTTTTATATAAACCTGGAAATTCAACTAATTATTATGGTAATATATTGTTGGAAATATGTGGACTTGTATTATGAAGGTTAATTTTAACTTAACCATTAAGTTGGGTAACAACTAAAGTAAAAAAATGTGTATGAAATATTAATTAGTATATATATTTTAGAGGGATTTGACATGTAAGAAAAAAGATTTTTATTTAGATATTGAAATTTATGGGTTTCATAAAGTAAAACACCTTCACATGGCACAAGTGTGCGGCATGCACTAGTACATGTACCAACATTGGGAAGCCCCAAAATTCTCCAATATGTCGCCCAACTATAGTTCTGTCATTATATTTTTTCTATTATTTCTCCTTTGTTTATTTTCATTCTCCCCTTCTGGAATACCTGCGTGAGTTATAGAGGAAAGAAGGATTCAACTTGTTGGAGCTAGAAGAGTAGAAGGTTTCTGATTTTGGGTTTATTTCAGGCATGAATATCTTCTCCCTTCTTTGTTGCATTGTTTGTAAAAAGGAAAAAAGAGGAAATACACATTCTTTTTTTTTATGGCAATCAAGGAATTTGTGGTCAGCTTTTGATTTAATTGTTTGGAGATGAAGTTTGAAAAGGAAATTGATGAATTATGTATTCTTTTTAGTTTTCTTTGTGTGGTTTTAACTAAACCCAGAAAAATACGCAGATGGGGTTTTGGGTTTTGATCTGCAAAAATAAAGTAGAAGAAAGGTTAAAAATTCCTTCTTTGCATTATGATAAATTCTACCTCAAAGGAAAAGAGTTGGGTTTTTCCTATACAAGAAGAAGGAAAAATATTTTGTGAATTTGTGTGTTTAAAATTGATTTGTGCCTGTGGGTTTTCATTTTGGTTTACTGGAATTTAGTTGTGTGTTTTCTGTAAATAAATCGATTTGGGTATACAAATCGATTTGCATAAATGAATCGATTTGGGTAACCCCATCGATATGGGTATGTAATTGGTTAGGGTTTTTATTTTCCTTTTTGTCTGTTATATGCAAGTTTGATTGTTAATTTATCATGATATCTTGAATGATAATTTGTGGATGTCAAAACTATTGCATGGGGCTATTTTTCCAGAAATTTTATGTTTATGGACATCTAAATTGGATCATGTATAAATGAGGGTGTGTTGTTATGTGTAAAAAAAAAGGCATTTAACTTGTAACTTCCATCCTAGCAATAAGACTTGGATTTTGTAAAATCGTGAAAAAAAAAAAATCACTTGTCTTGGTAAGGGCGTGAAAGCCAGGACAACTTGACCAAGATGCACCAAGGAGTAATTGGTGGCATGATTGGGTTTTATATAATGATATCTTATGAAAGAAGTAATTAGTTGTTCTTTTACTAAACAGAGTATGTTTACATGATGTAATCAGGGTGCTGCTATATTGTTTTGTTGGGGCTATTCGTTTACCAGATATAACATGTTAAAGTGATGTAAATTTGGTGATATTTGTGCTAATTTGTAGAGCTTCTCATTGACTGAAAAGAAATAAGTTTTATTTTCCTTGGTAATGATGTTCTTGGACAATATGATGAGTCTGCTCATTAACTAGAAAGAATATGTTTGATTAGTTTTTGGTAATGATGATTTTTGGATAGTTTTGTTTAGTTTCTCATTGATTTGGAATATAAGAGAAATAATATTAAAATATATACCAAACAAAGTATGATTTTCTTGTGGTCATATTTTGAATTCGGAGGTTGAGTGATTATAGTTTGATTATGGTGAAATAGAGATTGGTTGTTCTATTTGTATGCATCCATATCTATATCTTTATAGGAACCAGGGGTAAATCATTTTTAGTTGTATTACCATATGTTTGTAGATAAAACAACATGTATATCCTTTCTTATTTTACTAATTAATTGCATTAGAAAATGGAGTTAATATTCATGCCAGTTCATTTTGAATTGACATCATACCACTACTCTAGTCTTGTAGGACCATTAGCTATTACTTTCGGATGTGCGGAAACTCATGTTTTGTGAAGTTTTATCGTAGCATGGCTCAAAATGAGATACTTGGATTTTAATTTGTAGAAGGATGAAATCCTAGAATTTCGACTAAATTTATTGGGATCTTGGACCCATTGTAAATATTTAAACCTCACTATGTGAGAGTTATTATACCGGTTATATATTTTTCCTTAACGACATATGTAATTTATGATTTTAATAAAGAGATAATTAATTTATGTGTAATAATGTCTCAAAACGAGTAAATGGTGAATAATTGAGTTGAGAAATCTTACTTTTCACAAATTGTTAAATATATTTATTTGATAGTAATCAATGTATGAAGTGATAATTAGACAATTATCGTAATAATCATTTGTCTTTTAATTTCTAAATTTAATAGCTATTTAGTGCGTAGCTAATCAAGGGAATAATTAACTATATATATATATATATATATATATAATTTATCCTTTTTGTAAACTTGGTATTATTATGTTAAGATTGTAACTGTTGTATAGAAAATGAAAAAGTATCTTTATAAAAAGGTAATTTAAAGTTAAAGAATCAAACATCGTGAAATGAGAAACTAAATAGGATGGTAAATAGATGAAACGATCCATCAGAATATTAAGGATAAGTACATGCACGAATGTTGATATAGTTACATTTCAACATAATGAATGTACTTATTTCATAATGATCCTAGTTGGCCTTTGGCATCTATTTTAATATAAACTCTTGCAAGATAGGTTAAATTGGAAATAAAATAAAAACAAACTATAAAGATCTAGATAATTGTGAAAGTTGTGAGGTGGCGGAAGACTTAAAACTCATAAGACTAGTGTGTTGTCTTGAGTTTAGCCATAACCTGCATGGCAGATAACTTTGGCCAAAGTAATGCATTGATGGTTGTGCATTGTCTGATCACCTAAGTCCTCCAATTAAAATAAAAATTGTTTGTAACTTGATCATGGGAAGTTGAACACTGAACATGAGGTAGACAATGGTCGGATACCAGAATACGAAGTCAGGAAATTAGCTTCGTGGTAGACCCAAGGACTTTCACATAGTTCCCATGACCTTTAAAAGGTTGAGCCGAAATGCTAGTAAGCATTGTCACTCAAAGTAGTGATGAAGGGAGATCATGGAGATCTGGATACACCCTTCTCAGCCGCACATGGCTTACATGGATGTTATCAGATAGATCAAAAGAACCAATTTGATTTAATGAATTTGATTAAATAAATCTATACGATTGCAGCTGTGTAATTTGTTTTTATGTTTAAAAAAAATCCTCATTTTCTAGCTCTTGTAATTTTGAGTGTTATAGTGGGAATGACAACCCTTTTACACACTCTAACTCAAACCCACACCCCTAAAGGACACAATTAAATACTCTTGTAAGAAAAGTGCAATTAATTGCTATTTTTCTCCATTAAAACACACAAAAAGGCCTAAAATAAGCCCCTCACATCATAGGAATAATGTGTGTGGGTGAACATAAGAGGTGTGCGGAAAGCTTAACTTGTCCCACAAGCCTCCAAAATTGGCTTGAAAGTCAAAATCCGAAATTTACATGCAAGGTTGAGTGCACTACATTCAAAATTAATTAAATTCTTTCAAATCCAACACAAACCAAGACTACCAACTCACATTAATTACCCCATTTTATCACATATTAAAATACACTAATTTATCAAGTCTAATTAACTTAAATAGAGTACTTAACAACAATAATAAAAGTGACAATACTAACAAAATACAATTACTCACAAATAAATAAAACCAAAAAGGAAAAACCACAATTTACCCAAGGTCACATTTGAGGCCACCCCCCAATGGGGACCTCCTAACAAACTAACAACAATAACATCATACATTTACACTAGTTTCCAAGGTGACATGTTGCCAATACCCCAAATTCCTTCACTATTGGTCTCCTATCCCCTTTTGTTTGTTGTGTTGCAAATGCCTGCAAAAATCAAAACAATACCTTTCTAGCCTCATGGCCATATTAACGACATCGAGATAATAAAATGCACACATATACATATCAATTCACATCATCAAACATCATAACTAAACCATCACTAAAATTAAGTAATTCACCAATTGTTCACAATTCTAAATATTTCAATTTTATCAATTTATCAATTAGTAATAAGATCACAAAACCAACTAAATCATCTAGCAACATCTATATATCAAGTCCAATGTGTCAGTATAGTAGTAGCACTAGATCATCAAATACTGATATGTCAATCCATGCATATAATCCATCGTATAAATCACATCATGTCAAAATTCTAACACATCCATACTATCTATCAAATAAGCTAATCAAATCATATACAATAATGTACATCAAAGTCCACACTACAACCATACAGTCAAAAAAAAATCAGAACACAATAGTAATCATGATGTCCCGCGTCTCTTATCGACGCTAACTAAAATACAACAGTCAGTGTTCTAGATTATAATCAACTCGAAATTGAAATTGTAGTTCAATCAAGGTGTTGAAAAGGAATATGCATTACAAATGTGTTTAGAATAGTGAGGATCATATTTTATATTCATTATATAAGATATTTTATCATAACACAACCACCATTGAAATGATACTTCATGTGCCCATTATATTTTTCCTCATGGATATTCTCAACCTCAAAATTACCGGTGTCACTATGGGCACTACCTAGATGAATATCTATGTTCATATTTAACTTTAAGCACCCACATAGTTCGGTGCCCCTCCCGTCATCTCTTCTAGAATTGTATTTCTTGATCTTGTTAAAATGGATAAACGATTTATTTCTACCGTGTAGATTATCAGTTTCATTAGTTATATTAATTTATCCATGAATTGTTTTTTGTGTTTTTGTTTTTGGATGGCAGTGAAGGGATATTGGCATCAAGAAAACATTATTAATTATTTATTGCGGAATATTCTATCATTTTTGAAATATGGGATTATGAAAACATGGAGATTTTGTCATTTTGATAAATTGTTCTATTGATTTTCTCGATTCACATCAATTTCTAAGTTTCAATCAGTATAAATATGACCCAAGAATAGTTCTGATTATACCCTTATCAAAGGGTTTTAAGAGATAGATGACCATCACCAAATATCTTCAAAGGATACTTTGCACCTCTCAAATTTTCCGCATCTTCTTGAGTTTGTAGATGGTGCTAAAAATCATTTCTATTAACCTCTTGAAGGAGATTAGATGTGACTTCTAAAAATTATTTGAAGATAAGTGTTATCATGCATTTTCTATTATTTGTTTGCACTATAGAAGTCATGTTGATGATCCCACTTCAAGAACAATCTTTAGGTCAATACTCGTAGCCAAAAACATTTCTATTAGAGGTGACTGGTTAACATAGTAAAGGGAAACCGTAATAAATAATGATTTGTATACTTATTATAATTTTAAAAATATGTTCCATCCTTTTTTAAGCGGTCTTTTTGTTGTGTTTTATATTTTAACTATGTTTTTCTTTCTAATTGAGTTTTCTTTGAAATTAAAATTTACGTATGTGGGTCAAAGCACAATAAAATGTTCCACTTTTTTGGTATGTTTTGTAACTTTTTAAACATCAATTTTCAATTTTATTGATTTTCTAAAGGTAATAACCACAAAACCGTATGCATTCACGAAATTCCACAAACTAATGGAATGTTTTGTTTAGAGTGTAGAATACATGAATATTTAAAAAAAAATTTGGCAAAAAATTCAATGTTTTTCTTAATTTTATTCATACATTAATTCTTATGTTATAAAAGAGGAAGACTCTCCTGTGTGGTGTTTTTAAATGTTTTTTTTTCACCATGAAATTATATATATATATATATATCTCGTGTGTGTGTGTTAAAAATTTGATTTTTCAAGGCCTACAAATTTTGTTTTTTTTTATTTATATATTTTTAATTAATTGTTTAGTAAAAATATTTTCAAATAAATAGCGTCAAATGTCTATACTCAAAAGTTTTAAGATTTATAACAAAATTGAGTTTTTTTCACAAGTAAGAAGAAGACTTGTAATGCCCGTTAAAAATAACCCACTTGAGACCCAAGAAATAACCTAGATTAGTTAGGAAAAAATTATGGAATAATTTTTTTGAAAAGAATCTACTACTCAAGTTACAAGTCAACAACCTGTCACTAACAAGTTCCGTAATAATTATAATCCACTATAATATACTTTTCTTTTATTAACAATTATTAGAGTCACAAGGTCAAAAATTTAGGGTTAGAAGTTTTCAAATAGGTTCACAGGGAAAAATTCCTCACCCTACTTATTCTCTAACAGATTAAAGTTTCAACTTGATTTTTCTCACCCTAAACACATTCAAAATTTTCCTAAATCATTTCCATTGTATAGAAAATTTCCTCACCTTTCCAATGATATAAATAAGTCCTCCTAACTCCTCATAGTTTTTAAGTTATGGGTTGGCGGGCCTTGGGGTGAAAATTTTCCCCAAGGGCGGGCTTGTGGGCCTAGGGGTGAAAATTTTCCCTTGCACAGGTCAGTGAAGCAAGGAAGAGTTTTGGTGTTTTTTCCTTTTCGGGGAAAAGCGCAATTTTCCTCCACGCTGCAAGGGCCCAAGAGGATACATGTCGGCTTGAGAGAGCTTTGGCGGGAAGTCAAGTCATCGAAGAGATTTTTGACATTAAGATTTTAAGGGTACAAGGTTCAAAGTATTAAAATGTTGTGCACCTCTGCCGACACCTAAGGCTGCCACAAGTCACCTTCCATTAATCATGGGTGGTGGGGTAGTGGGAAACTTAAGAAATGTTTCCCAAAAAGGTAAAAAGGTTAAGTTGCACACGCGGACCCGTGCTTCCGTGAAAATGATTATTCCAAAGCAAGTTGGGATAGGGGGCCGCTAAGAAATTTAGGAAATTTTTCTAGCATTAGAAATAAAAATTTAAGTTCCAAAATCCTTTCGCACCTCCGCTGAGCCACGTGGGCGACTTTGATTGGTCATGAGTTGGTAGGGTCATGGAAAATTTATAAAATAATTTCAAAATTATTTTTGTAAAAGGTTAAGTTAGAAAAGTTCCGCCCTCTTCCATGCCACGTGGTAGTACCTGATTGGATGTGGGATGGCAGGCCATGGGGAACTTTAGGGAATTTTTTCCAAAGTTAAAATTTAAATTTTTAACCGTTAGATTTTTTTTTTTGAAGGCCGAATTGAAGTAGAAACTTCAAAGGGCCATAAATTTTGATAGAGAGCTTGGTTTTGGGAAAACGAGAATTTATAGAAATATCTTGATGCCCTCTTTGCACAGGAAACATTAATTTTGAATTTTGATGAAGTTTAAGGGTTAAATTCATGAAAATGTTACGCGCAAGTTCTAACACAGAAAGGATCGGTAAATTTTAACTTATAAATTTTGTTCAATTTTGTCATTCATTCACTTTCAACATGTCAAAAAGACATGGGGAAATGTTCTTAGATGTATTTCAGAAGTTTTCAAGATTCAATTGGTTTAATTGAGTTGCAAATTAAAATTTTACATCTCTTGACAACAAAACGACTGTAAGAGGTTTAGACCCGATTTTGTAATGTTTTGAAGGATTTTTCCTTAAGTGTTTTAGCCCAATTGAGTTCATTGATATCATAGCATGCTAGATTTTAATGTTTCAATGTTGATTATTGTTTTTAGGCTCGAACTGTGCATTTTAGAGAAGTATTTGCCAGTTTTAAATTTTAAAACAGAGATCAGATTAAAAAGGGTCTATCTAACTTTTCATCATTCAAGTATGGAAGTTCATTATAATCCTATTCATATCCATTTAGTTGATTCAACAAACCATTTAATGGCTAAAATGTAAAGTTTGGTTTCCAATTTTGTCATATTTTCAAAAGAACAAAGTAATACAATTCCTTCATACGTATTCCTTTCTTTCAAATAGAGATTTCAATAACATTTAAAGATCATATTTCAATGCAACAATGCAAATGAAGAAAGGTATTGCAATCCTTTATTGATTTCAAATACAACTTTACATCTCTCAATTCCTTGAATGCAAATAATAGATTTCAATTTCTTTCTTTCAAATGAATAGAACAAAGTATATATATCTTTCACATTTCAAATTTACAACTCCCATAGCTCAATACAAAGTATCTTTCCATTACAAATAATATACAGATCATCCACTTCAAAGTGGGAAAGGTTACAATGAGATTTCATTTCACATGGAACTATCAAACTGTC
The DNA here is from genome assembly GCA_018340775.1 of Taxus wallichiana var. yunnanensis. NCBI lineage: Eukaryota > Viridiplantae > Streptophyta > Pinopsida > Cupressales > Taxaceae > Taxus > Taxus wallichiana. The sequence continues at coordinate 636,069,878 of CM031234.1, forward strand.
TTTCTCCTCTGCTCCAGAATAACAACATAAATTTCTCCTTTTGGATCACAACAAAGGCAGGGGAAACACAATGCTCTCCACCCAACGAAGAAATCCAATGAAGAGGAGAATCCATCCTTCTTCATTGGCCCTCGAGCCCCAACCACAATGTAATAGAAGGTGTGATTCATCTCATGGAAATAATAGGCTTCCACAAACAAACATGTAGATTTCCACATTGTAAACACAGTTCAAAATAGAATGTATTTTATAACTACGTTAAAATATACAAACAAGACTAAGGCTCCATCAAGCAAGCCAAAGGAGCAAGGAACTATGGGGTAAGCTGCTTATGCCTCCCAATGGGAAATGGGTAACCACTGTAACAACCTGCCAATATATATCATCTCACATATCCTTATGCCCCCACAATCCCTCCTTATGCCCCCCACAAAGTAAGAAATGCAATCTATTTATTTTCCAAGGTGGAAACCCAATCCCAACTCCCTCCACAATAATTCTGATGCCACTGGCATTCCCTTATGCCCCCATGTGAATTCCCCATATCCTTCTCCTAAACCATTCTAAGGAATTCTACCACACCACCCAACAAACACACAAAAAACATTCACCATTTCATACATGCATACAAAAGAAAGAAGCATTTTTAAAGAGTCAATCTCCTACCTCTCCATGATGGATTTTGTTCCAAGAACAAAAAACTTTCCAATGCCAAAATACAGTCCAAGATCAATAACCAACAAACATGTAATGGTCTCCAATCTACTCCAAAAGTAAGAGCTCCAAAATAGCAAAAGAATTCCCCAAAGAAAAATGCAAAAGTTCAACAACCCAAAACAAAGCAAGGAGTTCTAATTTTATAGAAGAGGGAAGAGAAGAGGATGAGGTGGATCCATGTAGGATGCCACATCACACATCCTCAACTCCAACACAAAAGTCAAATTCATTCTCCAATGCACAATAAAGAGGTGGGTGAATAATATGACAATAAACTTACACACTCCAAAAAGCCCACACCCCATAAGGACTAAATTTAATAAAATTTAAGAAGAGTGCAATTAAAAATTACAATTAGTCATTTCAAAATGCATAAAGAAGGTCTAAATTCAACCCTCCAACCATAGGTAAGGTTGGTATGAAAATTTAAGAGGTATGAGACAAGTCTAACTTGTCCCACAAGCCTCCAAAATCAGCCTCCAAGGAAAATTCGGATTTCCAAGGAGGTGGAGTGTTTCATACTCTAAAATATGACTTACACAACTCTTACACATACTTACACATCACTTACCACATTTAATACAAGAGCCAACAACTTCTATAATTACTTTCTTATATCCCAAATTTGATTAATTTACTTTAACAACATGATTATTCACAACATTAACACATCATTTAATAACTAATGAAAAAGGGTAAAAGCACCACAAAATAAACACATGCAAACATTAATAAATACATAAAGCCCCTTGGTCACATTCAAAGGTAATTCCCCCCATGGGAATCCCTAACACTAACAAACACACACACAAACAAAACTATTTGCCATGGTGACCTTGTTGAATTCATCTAGAATTCCAATGTGGTTGGTCTCCAATCCCCCGATGTTTGTTGTGATAGTTTAACCTGCTAAAACACAAATACCTCCTTCGGCCTTGTGGCCATATCAGAACATCCAACATGATATAAATATAATCACAAAATCATCTATACATATGAATCACAACAACATCAAGGAAATCAACAATATCACTTACAATTTATATCCACAACTATATCATCATCATATAATGTCCATTTTCTAGGTCTACTCACAATATCCAAAATCACATGTTTGAACAACATTCATAATATATCCATGTCAAATAGTATATCATCATCCACATATGAAGTGTCTCTAATAATCATCATGCATCATAACTAAATCAAGATCAACAATAATCCACGGTCCAACATCTACTTCATACTAAATCAAAACCATAATAATGTCCATAATGTAATCAACAATATCAAGATCAGTATCAAAGGTGCCAAAGGGAAGTGGGCACTACATCCCCCTCCCCTTAGACTCGAATTCCTCCTGAAGTCACTGGAACAAATGTGGAAACTCGAACCCACAATAATGTAGTATCCTCCCATGTAGATGTAGTCTCGCCATATCTCGTCCCACTACACCAAGACCGATCAATCTCTCTCTCGTGAAGGCCCAAGGTCCTATGATCTATAATGCGGATAGGCTCCACCGTCACCTTCCCTTGATCCTGCACCTATAATGAGGTCCAATCTAGCACATGAGAAGGATCTGCAATATATCTCCTAAGAACTGAAACATGAAACACATCATGTATGCGAGACAAGTTGGGTGGCAATACTTTGATAAGAGTAGGCCAAAGGGCCGATATGCTCCAAGATCTCGAAAGTACTAATGAATCTAGGAACTAACTTATAATTTTTTCCGTAATGGATAGGGCTCTTAGGTGGCCTAACATGAAGGAAAACCTTCATGCCCACATCAAAATTACGGTTGGTCCTATGTTGATCTGCATACTTCTTTTGCCTATCCTATGCCTCCTGCGCAGCTCTCTAATCAACAACACCGCTGCTCCATGTCCTACAAAAAAATGTTCCAAGAGAAACCCTATCCTCTAGCCCCGTCCAAGCTATGAGGTGTCTAGAACTCCATACCATACAAAGCTTGAAAATGAGCCATGCCTATGAACTCTAAAAATATTATTATAAGAAAACTCCACTAAGTAATGTATTCCTCCCATTTAGACTCTGATCCATCACATACATCCTAAGCATGTCCTCTAAAATCTGATTCACCCACTCAACTTGTGCATCTCGTCTCAAGGTGATATGCTATGCTGAAATGGATCTTCGCCCGAGGGCATGCTATGGTTGTCCAAAAAATAGGAAGTGTATAAAGGATCGTGGTCACTAATGATCTTTCGTGGAATCTCATGCAACCTGACAATCTCATCCAAATATACCGTGCCACTATCGCTCTAGCTATATAAGTGGTCTTCATAGGATAAAAGTGAGCCACTTTTTCAATTTATCAACCATGACCATGATGACGTCATGGTGATATCTCGACATCGGTAAGCCCAATAATGAAGTCTATGGAAATGGTGTCCCATTTCCACTCCGGTTATAGAATGAGGAAATATAAGGCCAACTAGATGTGATGTTAAGCCTTCCCTCTGTGGCACTCTAAACATCGTGACACGAACTAGGCCACGTCTCTCCGAAGTCATCTCCAATGATATAACTATCTCAAGGTGGCGTGCATCTTCTTCACCCCGGGATGGGCTAAATAGGGTGCACAATGTGCCTCTGTCAAGATGTCTTGCCTCAAGCCTCTATCTTGGGGAACATAAATCCAACCTATGTGCCTAAGAAGACCATATGCCACTAAAGAAAAACCATCAAACTTACCTCGAGGGGTCTCGCAGACTCGATCTCATCTCAAACCGCAATGTAAAAGTTGTCAAGAGGAAGCTTCAAGAATCCTACTCTACAAATCTATGCTCACCGAGGTGGCCATAGCCATATGTCTCCATCTCTTGAGAGTTTCTGCCACCACATTCTCCTTCCATTTCACATGCTTTATCTCCATATCATACTCATATAAGAACTCCATCAACGCCGCTTTCGAGCATTGAGATTGGGCTATGGGAAGATATGGCAAAGACTCAAGTGATCTGTCCTAAGTGTGAATCTCTTGCCAAGAAGAAAGTTCCTCCATCAAACTAAGGCATGCAAACTACCGCAAGCTCAAGATCATGAGTCAGATAATTAATCTCATAATCCTTGAGTTTGCGAGACTCAAAAGCTACAACTCTTCCCTCCTGCATCAACACACCTCCAAGGCCTGCCAACGAAGCATCCGTGCAAACAAAGAACTCACCATGTGGATCCGGTACTGCAAGGATAGGTGTTGTAGTGAGACACTCCTTTAGTGTCCTGAAGGCTTGCTCACATCTGTCTGACCAAACAAACTTCTTCCCTTTCCACCGAAGGGAAGTGATAGGGTGCATAATCTGAGAGAAGTCCTGAACAAATCTCCTATAGTAACCTAAAATTCTATGAAGCTGCGCACCTTTAGTCCATAGTATGGGTGCTCTAGCCAATCCATAATGGCTCTAATCTTGGAAGGATCAACTATGATACCTTCCCTAGAAATTATATGACCCAAGTATTGTACATCATGCTAAAGAAAGCACACTTCTCCAAGTTCCTATAAAGTTGTTGCTCATGAAGACACTAAAGAACCTAGTGAAGGTGCCCTCGTGCTCCTCACGCATACTTGATTAAATAAAAATGTCATCAAGGAAGATGAGAATGAAGCGATCTAAGAAGGTCACGAATTACCCCATTCATCAAACTCATAAAAACTACGGGGCATTAGTCAAACCAAAAGGCACCACTATGAACTCATAGTGGCCATATCTCGTATAAAAAGCGGTCTTATGAATATCTTCCTCCATAATCCTCAACTTGATCATAAAGATGACTTAAGATCAATCTTAGAGAAAATGTGGCTCCCTTCATCTGATCAAACAAGTCATCAATGTGAGGAAGGGGATAATGATTCGTGATCGTTACCTTATTTAGCGGAGGTAATCAATACATAAATATAAGGATCCATCCTTTTTCTTCACAAAATCACCGGTGCACCAAAAGGGGATACACTAGGAAGGATAAGGCCTTTTCTCCAAAAGGCCCTCAAGCTGCAACTTGAGCTCACGGATCTATGGTGGTCATCGATAAGGTGCTCGTGAGATAGGCTCTTCTCCCAAAACTAGATCTATATGAAAATCAATATCACGTGGGGGTGGTAACCCCGTAGCTCCCCCAAAGACATCTACAAATTCTCAAAATGGGGAGATCATCTAGCAATGGTCCACTAGACCCATCCTCCGATCTTTCACTAATCGTAGCAACATACATCTGACAACCCCATCGCAAACACCGCTTAAGATGCATAACAAAGATGGCGGGAATAGAAATGAGTCTCCCGACCCCTCAAATCTCTGACTCCACTCCTAGATCATCTACACAAGATATATTCTTGTGCTAACAATCCATCCTAGCCCTGTGTGAAGATAACCAATCCATACCAAAAATGACTCCATATGAGCTCAAAGGAAGGATACGGAGATTTGAGGTAGTGGTGAAAGGTCCTAAATCTAACACACACTCCTTAACTAAGGATTCTACAAATATCTTGGCTCTAGAAGCCATCTCAATGTCCCAATAAAGACTTTGCCTAACTGCCACCAGCCTGCATCGCTCTATAAAAGATGGTGCAATGAAAGAGTTAGAAGAACTAGAATCAAATAATATAGAGGTAGGAATACCCCCAATGCTACATGTAGTCTCAATGAATATACTCTAATGCTCAGCCTGGTGGTTCTCAACCACTACATAAATCATGTGGCTACGTCCCATGTCACCAATAGTTGGCTTTGAGATCTGTGTCTTACCCTTGTTAGGGTTCTAAGGGAAGTCTCTCCAAAAATGTCCCATAACTCCACAACCAAAACAACTACTTGATCCTCTCTAATGAGTAGCACCTCCAGTAGGTGCTCTGGAAGTCTTTGGTGTGGATCCTAATGATCTAGCTATGGTATATTGAGGTCTCGGTGGTGAGCTCCTCCTGAGTGAGCTCTCTGGGCACCTTGTGTCCTAATGGGACCCCTAGGAGGAGGCCCCATACTCCGACCTCTCTGTGCATCAACTCTCTGTGGAGGTCTATAAGGTGGGGGACTGCTCTTTGGGATGGTTAAATGATGACTATGAAGAACTCGGCCACCACAAGGAGGAGGAGATGACCCCTCGATCTACCATCCTACATCCATCTCAGTATGCGGCTTCCGACTTAGTCCTCTATCCTAATGGGTCTTCCCCGAGTCTCCTATGCTATGTAGGCATTTTCGATGGCCTCAGCTAATGTATTTGTGGATAATGGATCTGCACTTACCCGCAATGTCTAGATTTAGGCCCCAGATGAACCTATGGATCTGCACCTACTCATCTTACATGTACTCAACATACTGGAGTAGATCCATAAATCTACTCTCATACTCAACCACTATAAGAGATGCCTTACGAGAGGTCATAAAACTCATCTATCCGTCCTGCTATATGAATCTTTTGAAAAATATCTCGCTCCCGAACCTCTCCTCAAATAGCTCCTGTGTCACAGCCTCTCGAATCTACATGGAGCTTTTGCTCCTCTATCCTCCACCATACTCCTACTCCATCCCTCGGAGATGGATCACAACATGATCTTTCATGTTGCTATAACAAGGAAAATCTTGAAACAACCACTCAAGCTCACTAACCAAGCCTCTATCTTAAATCCACCTATGTCACCGAGTAATGTGATGGTCAAAGCTTTAGGATCTCCCGATGTGATCTACAACTATGGTCCTCTAAGCTTCTCTCCTCTCTATGCTCATCCCTAAGCCTAGAGGTCGATACCTCTCTCTCTATGCTCTGAAAATTGGTCACCCCGTCCCTTTGGGTGACTTTTCCTGGCCGACTACATGGGAGTTCTCTCCTTCATGCTCCTCACTGGGTCGAGGAGATGCCCGAACTTTAATGGAAGGGACTCTGTCATGTCTCGGCTTCATGTCCTCCTACTACCGATCCTCCACGTAGAGCGGCATTAACATCCCGAAGAGTCTACAAAATATGGGGTAGGATGGCTGCTATAACATGATCTAGTGGTGGTAAGTCTAAGTCTATGTGAAAAGGCTCCTCATCTTGTTTGTGCCTCCTACACAGAATAAAACAAGAGTTAATTCCTTATTCTAGGTCTTACTCAGTTTCCATGTTTACTAAAATGTGAAAATTCCAAACTAAACTATTTTCTAGATTTAAAAGTGTGCTAAGTTTTAAAGTTCATGTCTCAAGTTTCTAGTGTGCCCAATGGTCCAAGATTTTGAACCACTACTCTGATACCAAGTGTAACGCCCATTAAAACAACCCACTTAAGACCCAAGAAACAACACTATGATTAGTTAGGAAAAAATTATGGAATATATATTTTTTAAAAGAGTCTACTATCATGTTACAAGGAAAAAACATTCACTAACAAGTTCCAACAATTATAATACACTAGAATATTCTTTTCTTTTTTATTAACAATTATTAGAGTCACAAGGTCAAAATTTAGGTTAGAAGTTTTCAAATAGGTTCGAGGGAAAAATTCCTCACCATACCCATTCTCTAACAGATTAAAGTTTCAAATTGACTTTTCTCACCCTAAACACATTCAATTTTTTCATAAATCATTCCCATTGTATAAGAAATTTCCTCACTTTTCTAATGATATAAAGAAGTCCTCCTAACTCATCATATTTTTCAAGTTATGGGCCGGCGGGCCATGGGGTGAATTTTTTTCCAAGGGCTTCATGGGCCTAGGGTGAAAATTTTCTCTGCGTGGGTCAATGGAATGGGGAAAAGAAGTTTTGGTGTTCTTTCCATTTTCGGGAAAAAGTGTGATTTACCTCTCGCGCACCTATGGGCCCGAAGAGGACACGTGTCGTCTGAGAGAGCTCTCGGGGGAAGTCGGGTTGTCGAGAGATTTTTGACTTTAAGATTTTAAGGGTACAAAGTTCAAAGTATTAAAACATTGTGCCTCTTCGATGCCTAAGTTTTCCACATGTCACCTTCCATTGATCGCGGGCGGGGTGGTGGGGAAACTTAAGAAATGTTGCCCAAAAAGGTAAAAGGTTAAGTTGCACGCGCGGGCTCACGCGTGTCTACGAAAATTATTTTTCCAAAGCAAGGCAGGGATGCGGGGCCGCAAAGAAATTTAGGAAATTTTTCCAGTGTTAGAATTAAAATGTTAAGTTCCAAAATTATCCTCCCGCGCTCCGCCGAGCCACGTGGCAACAATCCGATTGGTTGCAGGTTGGTCATGGTCATGGGGAAATTTATAAAAATTTTCCAAAACTATTTTCGTAAAAAGGTTAAGTTAGAAAAGTTTTTCCCCTCCACCATGCCACATGGTAGTACCCATTGGATGCAGATGGCATGGCCACGGGAACTTTTAGGGAATTTTTCAAAGTTAAAATTTAAATTTTTAACCATTAGATTTTTTTTTAAGGCCAAATTGAAGTAGAAACTTCAAAGGGCCATAAATTTTGATAGAGAGATTGGTTTTGGGAAAATGAGGACTTTCTGGAAATATCTTGATGCCCACTTTGCACAAGAAACATTAATTTTGGATTTTGATGAAGTTTAAGGGGTCAAATTCATGAAAATGTTCGCAGGTTCTAACAAAGCAGACTGGTAAATTTTAACTTATAAATTTTGTTCAATTTTGTCGTTCATTCACTTTCAACATGTCAAACAGACATGGGGAAATGTTCTTAGATGTATTTCAAGAAATTTTCAAGATTCAATTGGTTTAATTGAGTTACAAATTAAAAAATTTCATCTCTTGACAACAAAATGATTGTAAGAGGTTTAGACCCATTTTGCAATGTTTTGAAGGATTTTTCCTTAAGTTTTTAGCCCAATTGAGTTCATTGATATCATAGATGATATATTTTAATGTTTCAATGTTTATTATTGTTTTTAGGCTTGAACTATGCATTTTAGAGAAGTATTTTCCAGCTTTTAAATGTTTACCTCATTGGCGCACATGCCCCGATCCTAACGTACACTCCTTTCTAGTGGCGCGGTGCATTGTCAAAAAAATATAGAGTAGCGCATCCATCCTAACCCACACGCACATGCCCAAATCGAGGCGTAGGTATCTTTCATGTTCTTAAAATTAGGGTGTTAGTGTGCTAACTTCTTCATGCAGGTTTTCATCTAATTAATGCTTATTTTCAGTAGGGTATGTTTGCATGTTTTTCTAGATCGATAAACCTTTGCATGTTTGCTTATAAGAATAAGGTCGCGTATGTTCTTCCTCGCATCCCTTGGGGTGATCTTGGGAATCAAACGATTCTTAGGTCTTTTTGATGCTTTGAAATTGAAGTCCGATGTCGTGCTCGTGAAATATAAGGGCCCTCACTTTTAAATAATTACATAAGAATATGGCTTTTAAATTAGATTATATAGTTAAATAATTTAAAGGTAAAAAACACTTTAGTAAATTAATTTGTTAAATAATTACATAAGAATATGACTTTTAAATTAGGTTATATAGTTAAATAATTTAAAAGTAAAAAACACTTTAGTAAATTAATTTGTTAAATAATTACATAAGAATATAACTTTTAAATTAGATTATATAGTTAAATAATTTAAAAGTAAAAAAAGTGTAGTCCTCACTTTTAAATAAATTACCTAAGAATATGTTAAATAGGTTATATACATAAGAATAGTAACTTTTAGTAAATTAGTTATTATATAGTTAATAGTTAATAATTTAAAGGTAAAAAACACTTTAGTAAATTAATTTGTTAATTTAAAAACTATATAGTGGAAAATTTAAAATATTATATTTATAAGGGCCCTCACTTTTAAATAATTACATAAGAATAGGGGTCTCGCTTTTAAATAATTACATAAGAATATTTTTGGATTCTAAATTATACTATATATATATTATAATTATAATTTAAAACATATATTAAAATTTATAGTATATATACAAGTACATTATATTAAGTAAATATAATAAATATTACATAAGAAAAATTAATTACTGGTAATACATATAAATTAAATAGAAAAAGAAATGGGTTAAAATAATTAAATAGGAAAACTATATAGGGGAAAATCTAAAATATTATATTTATAAGGGCCCTCACTTTTAAATAATTACATAAGAATATTATATAGGAAAACCTAAAATATTATATTTATAGGGACCTCACTTTTAAATAAATAATATAATATAAAAATTATATAAGGAAAAACCAAAATAGTTAAAATAGTATATTTATAAGCCCTCACTTCTAAAAAATTTATATAATAGATATGGTTTTTAATTTAATAATATTAAGTAAATAAAATTAATAATATATACTAAATAAAATTAATAATTATAATATAAATTAAAATGTATATTATATATTATCATTTATATTATCTATGGTTTATAATTTAATAAAAGTAAATTAAATAAAATTAATATTACATAATTGTCATCAAGGATGTGATGATGGCGTAGGAGAATGACCATGATCAAGAAGATGGTAATCATAATGATGATAATAATGGTCAAGATGATTAAATCCATCATGACAATGATGAAAATGACTAAGATTACGATGAAATGACAACCACGTCAAAGACGATGATGATCATTATGATGAGGATGAGGAGAACAATGACAATGACCACGATTAAGATGAAGATAACCATAATGATAAGGATGACGTTTATGATGCATATTACTATTACTCTTAATATAATAATAATAATATAGTTATAATATAATATAATATTACTTTTAAATAATTACATAAAAACCTAAAATAGTATATTTATAGGGGCCTCACTTTTAAAAAATTATATAATATATATTATAATTTAAATTTATAATATATATTAAAATTTATATTATATATATGGTTTCTAATTTAATAATATTAAATAAATAAAATTAATGCTATATATTAATAATTAAAATAATAAATTAAAATTTATATTATATATTATCATTTATATTATATATGGTTTATAATTTAATAATAGTAAATTAAATTTAATTAATACTACATAATTGATATCAAGGATGTGATGATGACGGAGGAGAATGACCATGACCATGATCAGGAAGATGGTGATCATAATGATGATGATAGTGGTCAAGAAGCTTATATCAATCATGAAAATGTCGAAAAAGACTAAGATTATGATGAAATGACAACCACATCGAAGACGGTGATGATCATTATGACAAGGATGAGGTGAACAATGACAATGACCACGGTTAAGATGGGGATAACCACGATGATAAGGATGGCATTTATGATGTCTATTACTATTACTATTAATATAATAATAATAATATAGTGTTAATAATAAGAGTTTTTATTTTTATAAATCATAATAATAATATCAATTTTAGTAGTAAGATTAATATTGATGATAATGATGACGATGACGATGATGATGGTGATGACAACAAAAATGATGGCAGTGGTAGTGATAGTGGTGATAATAATGACGAGGATGATGATGATGACAATAAAGATGAGAATGATGATGACAATGATTATATCGATCGTAAAAAATGATGACAATGACTATGATAACGATGAAAACAAAACAACACCGAAGACGATGATGATGATGAAAATGATGATGATGAATGAAAAAGTGATGATAATGATAGTGATATTTATGATCCATCCTAAAATGATGATGATGATGAAAAAGACAACATCGATTATGATGATGAAACTATGAAATTGATGGTGGTGGTAGCGATAGTGGTGATAATAATGATGAGGATGATGATGATGACAACTAAGATGAAAATGATTGTATCAATCATGAAAATGATGATGATGTCGATGAAAACAAAAATAACACTAAAGACAATGATGATTGTGAAATCACAACAATGATGATGATGATTGTGTTAATGACAGTGAGTAGGGATGATCTTGATGATGAAAAAGACAACGATGATGACATTGAAAACAATGATAAAGACAATGATTATGATGATGATGAAAAAGACAACACCAAAGATGATGATGATTGTGATGATGACAACAATTAAGATGATGATATTAATAATATTGTTAATAAAATTGTGATGATGATGATGAAAATGACAACACCGAAGACAATGACGATGGTGACAATGATGGCGATTAAGATGATATTGACCATGATATTATCGTCATGATTATCATCGTCGATATAATCATTGTTAGATCAAGATCATGATTATCATCTTCACATTCATGCTCATTTTCATCTGCCATCATCATCGTTATTGGCACCATCATTATCGTGCATATTTAGGGTTTAAGGTTTACATATTGTGGAATAGTTGTCATCTTTTTCATTTTCATCACTATCATACCATGTCGTTGTCATCATTATCCTCATAATCATTATCACCACCATTAACATCACCACCATAAACATCTTCGTCATCATCATCATCGCGAGTATTAATATTATTAGTATTATTGGTATTAATATGTGAATTTGTAAATAAATTAAATATTGCAATCATCATCATACCATGATCTTGATTATCATGATCATGGTCATTGTCATTTTTCATTATTATTATTGTGACCATCATTATCATACATGTTTAGGTATTCATTTCCCCATCATCATAGTCATCATCATGATTATCATCGTTAGATCATGATCATGATTTTCATCTTCACATTCATGGTCATTTTCATCTTCCATCATCGTCATTATCATCACCATTGTTATAGTGCATATTTAGGATTTAAGGTTTACAAATTGTGACATAGTTGTCATCTTTTTCATCGTCACCACTATCATTGTCGTCGTTGTCATCATTATCCTCATCATCATTATCACCACCATTAACACCACCACCATCAACATCTTTTCCATCATCATCGTCGTGAATATTTTTTTTTATTATTATGTGAATTTGTAAATAAATTAAATATTACAATCATCATCATATCGTGATCATGATTTTCATGATCATGGTCATTTCATTTGTCATCTTCATCATTATTGTCACCATCGTTATCATACATGTTTAGATAATAAGGTTTATAAATTGTGTTTTTGTACAAGTTTTTGTAAATGGAGCTTTAGGATATATTAAATATTAAATAGATTTACCATAGAAATATATTAAATTTTAGATTAATCATAAAACAAATGCCTAAATTACTTAAATAGGTAAATAAGTTAGGTAAACATTACGACCAATTATTTTTGGTAATGTTTTATGAATAATGCAACTCCTGCGGTTGCTATTAGCATACCTATATTATATAAATATATGTAATATATGTCGAGAGGTATATATTACATATATTTATATATTATATAAATATATAGGTGCCTCGTGAACTTCACCTCTCGGCATATTTTACATATATATAGAAACATAAATCAAAACATGACATGTAAAATATGCCGAGAGGTGAAGTTCACGAGGCACCTATATATTTATATAATATATAAATATATGTAATATATACCTCTCGGCATATATTACATATATTTATATAATATAGATATGTTAGTAAATATTTTTGTTTTATATAAACTTGAATTTGTGGGTTGGGAAGCCCTCACACCCCAGAACCACGTTTATAATATTTTTTTATTATTATTTTTTTTGTAAAGTTTTTAATAAATAAGCCCAACCGATTTCTAATAAACCTATTTTTTTTTTAATTTTTAATTTTATTTATAAATATAAATATATGTGTGTAACTTATATATATATATATATATATATATATATATATTCTGTTTTTGTATTTAAAACAATGTTCATGTAAAAATATTTGTGTAGATAATAGGAATAATTATATACACACACAAATAGTTATAGAACTTAGTATTCTTTTCATCTAAAAACAACTATAAGGATATAGAAGGAACATTTTTTTATTTAAAAGGGGAATTCATTTTATACATTCTTTTGTAATATTGTTAAAATTATAACAACGATGATAAATACATACCACTTATACATTCATTTTATAAGGAAAATAAGTGAATACAACCACCATATACATGATCCCTTTTTAAAAAAAAATATTGACAAAAAATCCTCCAATTCAAAACTATATTAAAATCTAATCTATAAAAGAAGATACAAATTTAAGTGAGATATATTTCCAATAAAATACCACTTACAACTTCCTTCATTCAACCATTTACACTACATAATTTTGTATCCCATTTACAAGAGGCTCAACTTAAAATAAAAGTGTTAAAATCCTCCACACAAAGTGGAGACAACAAGCCAAATTTTATAATGATCTCTTCTTTTTGTTTATAATGCACTTATAACTCCATTCAAGAAATCCAACCGGCAACTCCATATTTTTCTTCATTTTCAATATAATAACAAGGAAGGGGAGCTAGTTAACACTCACCTCCCAACCTTATTCCAATGAGAAGGTGAAGCCAACCTTCTTATTGGCCGTCGAGCCCAAACAATGGAACAATAAGGAATGTTACAACCAAGTAAGCTTTCCAACAATGGATTCAACATAATAAATACACATACAATGATGGAAACACATACACATAAAGATAAAATCAAATCTAGGATCAAATCTAAGCTAAAGAGAAGAAAACAATGGTGACTACCTCCTTATACCTCCTAGGTGTTATAGGATGAACCCAAAACCTTAAAGTGCACATTACACACACTCAAAATCTCTTATCTCTCCAAATTTCAAAATACACAAAATGTAGTAATATTTTATTTTTACCTTGCCATTAGTGGAGCACCCTACCCACACTCCCTCCACAAAATCTTACAATTCCCTTTTACCTCCCAATGGTCCCAATTTCCTTCTCTCCACACCTTCCTTAAGGTCAAAACCTACCAATTCCATATGAAATCACATACATTCATTCATATTTCAACACAACACACAAAAAAGAAAATAAAATACAAGGTATAAGACCCTACCTTGCTTTTGCAAGCATCTTCAATCTTCAAGCCAACAAAACCTAGCCTCTTCCAAATCCAAGCTAATCGAAGTGCAAGCTCCCAAATTTCCCAAGCAATAATTCCAAGAAAATAAACCAAAATATGCAAGTGTGTAACCAAACTAAGTATTTCAAAATGAAGATATACATCCACCATTTTAGGGTTGTTTCAAGATTTCTCACCTACCCAAATGATGAGGTATGTGCTTACTTTCTTCTCCAACTGAAAAAGTACATGGAGGTATGAGTTTTGCAGTGGCACCCATCATTGTTGCAAGAGATTTTAATGCATTTAGGGTGGTTGAAGAAAGATTTCAAATGCTTTTCTCCCCATTTCTCTCATTATTCCTATATATTGTAAGGAGGGGAATTGTTCTAATGTTGGATAATTTTTCTTTGCATCCTCCCTTCTTCTCTTATTTGTAAGTGAATTTGTGGAGTTCAAACCTCCCATTCAAACTGTAATGTAGGTTTTTACCTCTGTGCCATATAATGCATTGTATCAAATCCTTGGAGTAAATAATATAACTCGTGGATGAATTTCAACCCTCTCTTGTGCTCATTGATTTCTTTTGATATCTCATTACAATATTGGTTATCTATTCATGGTTATTGTATTACATGTTTAATGGTTTGTGTTTAATGGTTAGTGGATTCTCATCAGTGGATTGATATGTGGTGTATTTTCATCCTTCTTAATCTGATTTTGGTTTCCATCTCCATGCAAAGCAGGTGTTCAACATTCCTTTTGGTGCATCACCTCATTAGTTTAGGTTTAATTTCTTGTAATATTCTTAACCTTGTCTCCTTGGAAAGTTAGATTAGGTCCTCTATAATTTGGATGTGTGCATCAAAATAGAGGAATAGGAACCAGCCTTCATCCAAAGGGTTATCCCGATTGTAAAGTCCCACACTTTGGGATAACTCCATGTTTGACGAATCACACTGACTACCTCAACCATCCATTTGAAAAAATCGGGGTGTTGTGATTTAGCCATAACAATCCCTTCTTCTTTGTTATGATTTCATTTCCAAAAGTAATCAAGAAAATACTACCTTTGACCTCAAATGTTTTATTGATTGCTATATTTATTAATACGTTAATAAAATAAAATAAATATATCATTTATTAATTAACATCATCATACAACATAGCTATATCATCATCAAGGTTAAGCAATTCTATCAATTATTTACAATTACTAATCATCTCAATTCTACCATATTCACTAACATTCACCGATGTTATCACCCTATGATTATGCATAACCATTTATCACAATTCATATTTTACGACAACCATGCAATTCATACATCCATTATAACTTATATCTATCTAGATGCATTCAACAACATACTACTGATCACCTATTAACATCACATTATTAATAATTCACAACATCAATGAGATCACATGGCTAGTCCAATCATCTAAACATAATCACCACCATACTTTGTCAAGAGTCAAATTTCATCCGGGAGACGAAGATTGATTCTTCTTCTTCCATATCTCTAAGCTATATCAACATAACCCTAAATCATCATCATGTAATGCTATAATATCTATCAATGTCCTCTATATACCCATAAATTCCATAGTAAAATTCAAAACAAAATGATAATAACAAGATCCATAGTTTCTATCAACATAGCTATCCAAAATAACATAATAATTTCCATTACATTAAACAACTAATAAACATGATCATAGAAAAATAGGCGTGGAGACAAGATGGGTGGTCACTATAGATTCAAACCACCTCTGACCACTAGGTCGATGATAGATCAAATGGGTCATGGGGATAGATCTTACCTCGAATGTTATGTGGGTTATGTTGTATTAGGTGCTGCACCATGTGGTTAAAGGATCCCTTTCTATGGGTGACACGAATTGTTCCATGGTGTGCATCATGTAGTACCCAACACATTTAGTAAAATAAATTAAGATAAAAAGGAGGGTGTGTGAAAATCATGGTGGATGGGAGTTAAGGGGAGTAGGTAGAATTTAATGATTTTGGTGGAAGATGGTATATGGAAGGAAGTGGCATGTGGGAGGATCCTTCTCTTACATGGCACATGACACTAATAGAACCCTCAAAACCTGTCACTTCCTTACATACTAATACATACACTTTATTTTGGGATCTATAGGCAATAACCATCCTAAAACCCAAGTTCATGTTGTAATTCTAAGAACATCTAGATAGTTGACAGTGAGGGAGTGTGAGGGAGGAAAAGTGTGGTAGGATTATGTAATGGAGTTATTTACATCTCACATAATAACATTGGAATTGTTTCAATTTGTCCGACCAAATGAAATAACAAGGAGGAATACTCATGGAATGTGATTGGGCGATGAAAGATGTATAAGACATGGGTTTCCTCATGGGACAATCACATTGTTTCACCTATGCAACAAATAGGTATTCAACTTGATCATGTTTACCTTTTCTTACGCAACTCCCATCCTATGCGAAAATATGAGCTCTGGAGCGAGGTATGGACGTCCATAAAAGCATAAAAGATAGAGGAATCTTCTCGGAATGATGTTGTAGTCATAAATACTCGATCATGCTCTTGGTGGTGATGTGGAGTATGCTCGAGTAATGTCAACATTGTGGAGATGTGTGTCATGACATGCAATAGACATCTTTGATATAATGTCTTAACAAAAATGTGGTTCATGGAACCTCTTACATTGATCTCTAGCAATATATGTAAAAATGGATATGTTGAAATGTCCTTGGGGCCTCTTTTACATATTTGTGACCATGGGAAATGCATTTGGTACGCATTGTGGCGAAAGGTATGTGCGGTGCTTTTTTGGAATGATTTGGGTTGGTTTGATCTTCCTTTAGAGGTTAGTTTTATGGCTGCAAGATCTAGTAAAATGGAGTTGTTCAAAAGCATGTTGGTCCTTTCAAGAAATGCATTTGATGGTGTGAATATAAACACCATCAAGTTTAAGAGAGGATTTTTCACCATTAGCCTACAAAACTCATAAAATATGTTATCCAAACTATAGTAAATGAAATCCCATCAAATATTAAAATCACTTAGTGTTTAAGGATAAACCATCATTTGTTTTTGTAAGAAATTGCTGATTATAGGAAGAAAAACGTTTTTAACTCGTGGTTCATTTTATAAAGCATCCCCCAAAGATCTTCATGGTAAAATGGAGGTGGAAAATCCCCGACAAATCTAGGTGGATCCACTTTCACGTAAAGGCAAATTTTTAAAGTTTTTGAGAATTAGAATTTATCCTATGGACACTCGATGCCTTCACGATGTGTGACGGAAGGTTTGTTGTCACGCATAACAAGTATTCTTGACGCATGATAGAAGGCTTGTTGTCACGTTGTCGAAATGTTCTCGATGTTGTGATAAAGGCTTGCTTTGTCACACGTTTTCTTACGTAAGGAAGGGTTCTTGACATGCCACATAGTTTTGAAAGAATTGTTGTCACGCAGAGCGTAATAAAGGGTTCTTAACGCGCACAACATGGAAGGCTTACTCCTCCACGTTAGGAAGAGTTCTTGACTGCACGATAAAATCCTTATTGTCACTGCGTCGAAACATACTTGTTAATGTGTGACAAGAATCCTTCCGCCCACGTCAACAAGTATGTTGACACGCAACAACAAGCCTTTTATCAAGCGTAAGAACCATTTCCATGATGTGTAATAGTGAGCCCTCCAACACAAGTCAAGCATGGTTGTTGACACGTTCGTGACGGCCAAGCTCTTCTCATCATGCATCAAGAATCATCTTCTTGATGCGCGATAGAAAACCTTATTTCACGCGTCAATAAGCATGTTTGACGTGTGACAAAAGGATCCCTATAATGTTTTATTGATTGCATATTTATCGGGAAGGGTTATTGACGTGCAAAGAGGAGGCTTTTTGAAGGGTTTAAAAATATCCTATTTTGTCCTTTATTATAAATACCCTCCCATCATCAATCATTTTCTTGTTTACAAGAATCAATTTCAGGTACAATCAAGCTCAAGGACAAGTACAATGATGACTACAAGTGTGACCCAAGGCCAAGCACAAGATCAAAATCAAATGCAAAATCTAGTTAATCGGAAGATACTCTACAAGAATTTGTTATGCCCCCACATTTAGATAGTTTTGCAAATGAATTTGGAATACAAGGATTTGGTCAATGCATGTGATTTTGATGGGCTCGTTAAAATGCCCTAGTTTGAAATAGATCAAGATATTCTAAATTACCTACTCTCCTCTTACAATACGAGATCATAGACAATCTATTTGAGGAGTGGCCACTGTTATTGTGCATGATGATCAAATGTGGTTGTATGTTTCAATTTGGTGTCGATCCAGCTGATATTCATCGCTTAATAGGCCTTCCATACAAAAATTTACCCATTGTCACAAAAAAAACCCTAGTCAAAACCGATAAAAAGTACCTTGAATCGAATTTCGGTTTTCATGTTGATTGCATTGGAGGATCACCGACGTATAAAATATTTTCAATTTATATTTTTTTTTATTTTTAGATCTAGAGGCAATTCCAAAACCCGAAGTATATTAACCTCTAATCATGTAATCTCTAACCTATCTTTTTGGCTTTTTGTAGCTCATGTCAACAAATCAAGACGTGGTGTGGATACACAAGGAATTGCACACCATTTTCTTACTACTATGATATCTTTCTTTCAAGCTAGAATTGTTTTGCAGGATGAAAAACTGATATACCAAACTGGGCTATTGCATATATTCTTGCAACTATCGAAAAGCAAAAATTTGATTGGTGCACATTTTTATCGAATAAAATAAAAACTGATATTACAAATGCATCGCTTTCTGAAAAACCATTCATTCACTCCACAAACTATCTCCTTGGCCTTTATTACAAGGCTCTTTTTAATTTAAAAGACAAACCAATTCCTACTTGCACAGACGAGACAATGAAGAATTTGTTGATTCCATTTCAAGAACAACAGGTATAAGTTTGTATTTTGACATAAGACTAACATTATGTTCATCTGGAATCTGATTAATTATTGGTGTTTTAGTAGAAAATATTTTTGGAGGCCCTTTTCACCTGCGAAAAAAAAGTTTTTGAGAATTGCAATTTATCAAGAGGAAGAGGCCAACAACATGCTGATATAGAGGCATCGGAAGATACACAATCAAAATGGAAGTTCACTCATCTCTCGAACCTTATCGATAAGCACTTTAATTTGTCAAACACCGAGAAGTAATACCATAATGTTTACTATTTACAAATTCCCATTTTGTATTTTCAATTTACCATTTACCATATAAAGTTCACATATAATTGACTATTGCTAACATTGTAGGAACTTTGGACAATACCAGGGCTTCTCAAAGTCAACCATCTTCACCAACTCACTCGAGTCTTTTCTCGTTTACAAGTCATGGAATTGTCTCTTCTCAAACACCGCACACAATCCCAACCAAGCACACATCCTAAACACAACCAACTACTACTCCAACATGGCCACCTCAAGCTCCGTGAAACGTCACCCCTCAACAAGGTATGATATAATTACTTAAATACAAGACTCAAGTTTTCAATAGTTTAACAATTTTTCATATGATTTTTCTTGCACTTTTCAACACATTGTAGTCCTTCACATTCTTTACAAATAGTGGCAATGTGCCTCTCCATACGATTCAAAATTCCAACAAGGACTTCAAAATTGTCACAACTAAGAACATAGTCAAAACCGATAAAAGAAAAGAACATTATAAACTGCCAATTCCTCCATCCTCCCTAGTGGGACACTAAACATTCCTCCTCATTTCAAATTCCAACCCTCTCTCTATGGTTTTTCTTTCCGGAATTGTTTTCGTGGGCATATCAATTTTAAATAATATAAATTTAGATAAAGATTACTTGGGCATTATAATAATGACCCATCGGCCTTTATTACAAGGCTTTTTTTAATACTCGTGAGATGATTCAAGGCCAACAGTATACTTTGTAATTTCAAATTTCATTACTTCATTTAGATTTATTTATTTTTGCAAATATTGATTTATTTTATATGACAAAGAGGATTAGGCCACCCAAAGGCGACGAAATACATGTAGCAGGAAGATGATCAACTATAAA
Source organism: Taxus wallichiana var. yunnanensis (assembly GCA_018340775.1). Taxonomy (NCBI): domain Eukaryota; kingdom Viridiplantae; phylum Streptophyta; class Pinopsida; order Cupressales; family Taxaceae; genus Taxus; species Taxus wallichiana. The sequence goes on from CM031234.1 coordinate 636,090,600, forward strand.
GCCCCCATACCTCTCCATAATGTTTACATCATTCCCATTTTATATTTTCAAATACGGATGGTGAACAATTGCTACTATTTCCTTTAGAGAACTTAATTGGTAATGATTGTCAATCCCATGTCATGGAAAGTTTATTGTACCTCATATCATTTAACTTATAGAATGGGAGAGATGGGATAAAGTACTAATCAATGAAATAATAATTCATTATGAAAATTATTGGCAAAGAGAAATTTTATACGTTGTATCAGACATCACAATCCTTCACATTCTACGAAGATCGATTCCTTACTTACCCAAGTAAGAGGTGGGACAGTCATGTATAACAACTATAAAGATGATATTTTGGATAAAACATTAAACAAATTGAAAATATTAGTGTTGAAGCCCAGGCATATTTTAACAAATGGTCTAAGGACAAGGATCTGGTAGCAATTGCAAATGTCGAAAGAGATAGAGTGGTTGTAAGTATTATCACTTTGAAACAATATTTTTTGTTAATTTGACATTTTCTTATTTTAGTAATATGTTTAATTGAGATCACTTTTTTGTGCAGTTGAAATATGAAAATTTGAAGAGTCAAGCAAAGGTGTTCCAAGTTCACTTGGAAAGTGTTAAGAACAGTTTATCCACAACAAATAATTTGAAAGAAAATATTGTTTTAGTTAATAAAAAACAATACACTAAAGTGGATAATTAAAGAGCATGGCTTCACCAAAGTAAGAGGTGGGACCATAAATTTTATTCAAAGCATATTTTAACAAATGGTAAGTCTCGTAGTAGTCGAAAGAGATAGAGTGGTTGTAAGTATTATCACTTTGATCCTTTTCTTATTTTAGTTTTTTAATTGATCCTATGGAGATGTGGAGTCAAGGGAAGAACAAAGGATCGTAAAGAGTCTAGACAATACACTAAAGTGTAATGGAGGATCTGATTAGTTAAAGGGATTATTCAGCCATTGGGAGGGAAGGTAAGGTGGAGAAGCCATAGGAAAGGAGTTCATCTATGGGATGGAAGGAATTGGAGAAAGGGGTACACAAAATTTAGGGTTGAAAAATTTTAATGATTGAGGGTTAAAACTTGAAAAATTGAAACTTTGAATTTGAAAGTTTGAAATACTTTATTATCTATATTTGAAAATTTGAAACTTGAGTTTGATGGTCATGATGTTTGAAAATTTGAAATAATTTATTATCTGGATTTGAAATTTGAAATAATGTTTTTGGAAAAAATATGGAATTTTATATCTTCTTATATATTATGTATAGAATTTCTAGATACATTCATTTGAATGTGATGGCATTATGATAATGGTTAATTATTTGTTTTAAGAAAATATGGAATGTGGTATGAAAAAGGCATCTTAGTATTTGTAATGATGATTGCATAGATGTTGATGATGACAGAGACATTTAAACCTTCTCAAAATATTCTAATGGATATGATATGATGACATTAGAATGGATATAGATGATGATGAATGATGATAATGGATAATTGTTTTAAGAAAAATTGGAATGTTAAAATAGATATGGATGATGATAAATTGTGATGATAATGGATAAATAATTGATTTAAGAATAATTGGAGTGTGTTAGAAATTTAGTACTTACATCTTCTTATCAGGTTTATCAAAATCTTCTTCTCTCTACTTGTCAATTGAACTAGGACTTACATCTTCTATGATGACATTAGATGTGGATGGAGACATTAAAACAAATGGATTATGATGAATTGAGTGGACATAGATTTTTAGCTTCAAGCACGATCATGGAATGTGGTAGGACAGAGACATTTAAACCTTCTCAAAATCTTCTTCTCTCTATTTTTAATGAATCAATTATATGATGACATTAGATGTGGATGATGACATTAGTTTCAAGTACAATAGTGGATGATGAATTGTATAATGGATAATTGTTTTAAGAAAAATTGGAATGTGTTATGATAGAAACATCTTAATATGGAAAAATCTTATCCAACAAAGTTTAAACACTTTATCAAGAATTTTGCAAATACAAAAATAAATTAAACATAATTGTAAAAAATCAAGCAATGTCATATGATAGGGTTTAAGTTACCTCTTGTCTTTTAGATGGTTGTGACAAAGCATATGGAAGGAAAATGAGAAATCATCCTTCGTAGCATGTTGCGTGCTAGAAGACCTTCGATTCAAGAAAACTCAACACGAGAAATAGATTAGTATATAGATGGGTGAGTTTCCTAACATTGTCAATCCCGAGAAGTGAGAGCTTCCTAGGATGGATGTCAACCCATGTTTTCAAAAAAAAAATGAAATAATGATTGATCGGATTAACAAAGAAACAAAATATTAAAGAAAAATACAAATGATAACCTGTACATGTCTAGACAGTAGAAGTATAGAAGAGTATAATAGTGGAAGAATATGCAGATCTAAACTCTGAATGTCTTGCAAATTAGTATGTGAAAAATGCATGTAACAAACAAATTTTTTAAACAAAATTTCATATTTGACAAATCCAAAATAGTAATTATATAAAACAGATTTTTATAAATAATTGTATTTAAAAATATGTAAATATATATACCTGTAACATCTTTAATAATAACAAGAGCTGAAACAAAATTTTGTAAAAAGCCTCCTCAGTCAATATTTACATCTGTAGAGTTAATATGAAATTGAATAAATAACCATAGTCAAACAATAAAAGTAAGGTCAAGGAGATACCTATTTAAAGCTGAAACAATCCATTATCAATAGCTGATTCAAATTCGATGTTCTCTTCTATAGAGTGTGATGACACACCAATTCCAGTCTCATCATTGGGAATAGTTGTACTTGTAGCTGTATTATTTACACCTCTTCTTTCAGAAAGGGAATTCCAATGTGTAATTTCTCTATCGAAAGGAAATGTTTCCATGGAGTAGCGAGAAACATAACACCTCATGCAACTTTCCATATTTTTATCCAACTTGTTTCTCAGTTTTGATTTTATAAATGATAAAGCACTGAAAACCCTTTCATCCTCCATAGACCCCAAAATCATTGTTTGGCATAACTCATATAATCTAAAATATTCACTGATGTCTTCTTGTAAGACAATACTTTGATAGATTCCTCACTAGAGCCTTGTAATAGCACCACTCTTAGAAGGTTCGTCTAAATTTTTATATTGGTTCCTCATTATTGTTGTAAAATTTGTTGATTGAGACTTTAATAAATGAACATTCAATATACCTTTGATTTCCATACCCTTGACCTCTGAAGTCTTTGTGAAATGTTCCATTATTGTACCCATGGATTTATGGAAATGCTTTCTTACAAAGTCTGCATGAGCACCTTCAGTATTCCAAAAATTAGGATTCATCACACCCATTGCTTCAAGAATTTTATCTTTGGAGAAACGTTCTCTAATTTATTATGATAAGGATTCTAAAATTTTTAAAGCTTTATTCTTATTTCAACTATAATAGACTCAAAGAGATTATGTGTCACAGGAACATATTCTTGTTTTGATCCTGTAATATCTTGACATTTTCACAAAATGTGCAGTGGTATGTCCCTCCCATTAACATTGATGTAGAGGTGATCATGGATATTAAATCTCAAATAGTTACTAGGATTTTTAAGATCTAATAAAGCTTTCCAATTCTCAAAAACAAGTGTATCAAAACTATCTTGGGAACAGTACAAGACATCAAGACTTTGACATACCATTTTTCTCATCCATATAAAATCCACAATATAGATTAATCTCCCTTGTGCATGCTTCATGAGTGTATTGATCTCCTGCAACATTGGAAGAATACCAACCAATGTAAGCAATGTCTCAAAATCATTTAAATGGAACAACAAGTCCCTTTCCCTATCAACTTCATGACGATATTTGTGCATGAAACCAAAAACGAAGGATACTCCTCATGAACTCTACATGCATGTTCATATAAAGAAATCCATCTTGTCTCAACATCCTTCAGAAGTTTTTTTCCAACTATAATTCCAATTGTGAATTTCTGGAACTCAAGAAATCACTTTGGGATCCTTTCCATATAGGCATGAAGTTCTCTTATAAGGTCTTCTACTTTAGAAACATTTTCGTTGTTGCTTACCATTTTATACACTAAATTCATTATGTGAGCCATACAGTGAATTGCTAGCATATAAGGGGCCACTATTGTTTGCAATCTAACATTCAACCCTATATGGTGACCTGCGCATGAATGATGCACCATCTGCTCAATGCATACCAACTTCATAGCAATTTCATAATCATTCATTCTAGCAATATATTTCAAATGAGAAACTATTGTTTTATGTAGGTTTTCGGCATTACAGTTTTCAACCATTTTCATTACACCCAGCAGATGAGGTTTCCTTATATGATTTTCTAATGTATAGATGTGGATACATACCCATACAATGTTTTCGAATGTTGTCACTTCATCAATTGAAAGAGAGATAAACTTATCTTTTTTACATTCTCTTTCAAATCTTCCTTCTCTATCATCGAAAGGCATTTTTCCATTTCCCATGCACTACTGTCAGACCAATGAGCCTGAGGTACATTGGGCATTCCATTATATTGATAAAAACTTTGAAATCAAGGAAATATGAAATCGGTTTTCCTTTCTTTAGTATGTGAAATAAAGTAGAGAACTGTATGAGTTTTGCATGCATATTTGTTTGATTCATCTTACCAATTTGTGATGTGATTGTTCCTCCCTTTTCTATGAGATGTCTACATTTTTTTGTACTACATTGTACTCTACTATGTATTTAACATGCATGCATTCTTTTCGCTTTCCACCTATGTGTTTTGATTTTCTGGCCATCCTCCCCTGTTAAAGTCAAATATTATTTTCCACGTGTTTTTCTATAGTGCCCAACTTCATTACATTTTTTTACTACTTTCCCAATTTCCACGTACATATTTTACATGTACATTCAGATGGGATCTCTTCTGGATTAGATGACTGTACAGGTTCGATAAATGGAAATTTGGCAGCCCAATCGAACTTGTAAGTCCTCCCAATTGTCCACATATTCTTGTTCGTTTTCAATGTTTTACTTTTTTGAGTAGAATTCTGAGCAATATCACAATCACTTGGTTTCCTCTTTCATGAACCAAAATTTGAATTTGATTTTTGTGTTCCATTTTGTTGAGTATTTGTATGTGTGATATCTTGATGCACCCCAACAGGAAGAATATCTTCTAGATCTGGCATCTCAATAGGTATATCTTCAAGATCTGGCATGGTATCATCATAGGTTTCATTTGGTTGATACTATGCAGAATGCATGTCCACCTCGATATTACCTTCCACATAGTCAATACTTCGATTCTTTCCGGTGGCAGCTATATGGGTGCTAGTGGTTGCAGTATCTGTAGTAGCAGAGTTTCCAAAATACTTGAACAGGGACTTGAGATTTCTTACATACTTTTTGGGTTTTCCCATTCTGAGCACTAGCACCTTCCATTATTCTCGATTCACATGTCAACAAATGTAGTGATTCACGTGTCGATAAATTGAATCATGTATGTCAACAAAAAAACTAAGATGTTCATCAACAATAAACACTTTGTCGCTTGCAGAAATATTATTATCGCGTGTAAGAAAAAAAAGTGAGTCACACGTTAGTAAAAAACTAAGTCACGCGTCACACAAGTTAGTCTTGTTGTGCGTCAACAAATGCAATGAGTCGCACGTAGTCACCAAACTGTGCTCTAGTACTTATAGTATGCAAGTTCACAAGTTCATAGTATTTGTAAGGCAATCTTGTAGTGTGGTGGTAGTATACTACCCGTGAATCACCTAGGATTTTATAGGATATATATTGTAAATTTTAGGCAAACAGACACCGACCTACTTCAAATAATCACCTTTTCAAATTTTCCTAAAATGAAATTTTTGCCATATTACAAATATACATCACTAAAATTATCCCTTCTTTAACTCCAAAATCAATAGATTTGGAGACTACGCCATCTAAATAAATACTCTTTCAACCCAAATACAAACAAATACTGCTCATTGCATTGATCTTCCTCTGCCCATATTTGTATATGTTATGTTATTATGACATAAAAGGGGAGTTATGGATACCATTTTGATAAATATGACAATGAGCATTAGATAATTTTGGCCATAGTTTTATCATACCACTATCTTCTAAAAATGTTCTCGGGATAATATGTTTGGATATGAAATCAACAAAAGGGCTTTCCTCGTGGCTCTATAAAAGTTGTCTTGTGGAGTACAATGTCGCATTGGGATGCATTTTCTTTATGCTTTTCTTGGGTTTGTGGATGATTTCCATGACATTCCTTGGTTCATAAAACTATTCTTACCTTTAATTACAACACTTCCCTTATTTATGGTGTATGCTAGTCACACTACCATTGTCATTCTAAAGCCTCTTCATCAGTACCAAGGAATTCAGGTATTGGATCTAGTTTTTTTCATAAAGAGGATTATGGAAGATACACGAGATGTGGTTGCATGGAATGCTCCAATTGTTTTGTGTAATGACTATAGAAAATTTATAGAAAATGCAAAAGGGTGGAATTGAGGACATGTGCAACCGCTTGAGGAACTTCCATTAGAGATGTAGAACCAAATCCGGCAATTTCGACCGACTTCGATCCTCCAGGCATGGTCTCTTAACCTTCATCTTCCATAATATTCATATTTTGGTTCTTAATTTTCATTTTAATAGAATATTAAACCATTGGATAATTATACAATTGGAGATTCAAACAAACTTAAATAGTTAAAAAAATGAAATTACACCTTGTGGTTTGTGTAACCAACTTACTATTTGACTATTAACTCGTGATTTCTAACACAATATGATACATTGTTAAAGTAGATTATTATAAATATGTGCTCATGTTGATGGTTACTTGTGAAATTCAAAATGATTTGTTAACTAAACACAATCTTTTTTTGTTTATTTCCGAGCTTAGAAAAACACCACATTTAAAAACTTGTAAAACAACTTTATAAGCCTCGTAAAAGAGATGTCAAGTGTCGTATATAATCCTTGGCTATGTAGATATTCACATCAAGAATTAGCTCAACCTTGTTTGACCATTTGTGTCCTCTTCGCCACTCCTCTAGGAGCCCTGTTACCTCATTTTGTATTTTTAGGAAGTTTTTAAAACTAAAAAGTTGGGTTTCATTTCGTCTTTCCGTTTGAACCCGAGTAATGAAATGCTTGTACGCCTTCACAAACCTCTAGTATTTTTACTATAAAATTTCTGGAATATCCACTTTTGGGAAAAACATATTTCCAAATAGTTTGGCAATGGGGTTTTATAGGCATCTAGTCGTAGTTTGACTAGGTCCAATCTGCTAATTATGACCCATGGCTCTGGAAAACTCGTTGTCATTTGCAACCCATTTTCTAGTTCCTGGTTACGTCTAACTCCGATGTATTCTCCATATATAGGAAGGAATGTAGGAATATTCCCATGAAGAGCCCATCATTTGAGATTCAGGTTTTGGATGAGTTTTCTTAGTCTTCAAGATAAAATTGGTTTCGTTGGAGCTAGCACAATTACAACCAATGATCCGAGAAAACTTGTGGCCAATTGTAGATTGTTCGCTAGTTCTCAATTCCATTGGTTCATGTGGATTCTTGGTATAAAGGAGGACACGTAGAAATTTACCCGTGTGTTTTTACTCATTGAAGATAGTTTTTGAATGTGGTTTCTTTACTTTCTGAACCAAAATGAGATGTTCTTAACTATTACAAAAATGTAAAATAAGGTCACATGACCCTAACCAAGTCACTAAACCATAGTGAATTTTTTATAAAACGTATAAGTATTGGAAAATAATTGTTTCTCTCTCTCCCCATATCTCTTTCTCTCTACTTAGTTAAAAATGAAGTGAGGTGAAATGAAATGAATGTATGTATTTAACCCTCTCCTTTTAAATGCAAAAGTATTATAATTATTATGTAAATGGTAAACTAAAAATGTTCATTATGCTAGACTTAGTGGATATCATGCAACTGATTTATCATTGATTTCATGCTCACATGGTTTTGCAGGATTCAAATAAGATGGTGAAATGATGTGGTTATAATTCATTGTCTATTATCGTAGTTTATGTATGTTAATGTGTGTGTGTGTGTGTGTGTGTGTGTATATGTTTATATATATATATATATATATATATATATATACATACATATATATATATATATATATATATATATATATTATAAAGTAAAGGCTTATTATTGAAATTTTCTAATATGAATGAGATGCTAACTTTAGGTGGTGCTTTGGGAATTGTGCATTTAACTCGCAGGTGTCCTTTTGATTCATATTTACGTATGGTAGAAGAAAATATGGGGGTTGGATATACATTTTAAACGAAAATGTAAAGGATAATAAATTTATTTGTGAAGTGTTAAAAGGTTTATTATTGAAGTTTGGTAATATTTTTAAGATGATAGGGGTTAAGGATATGTTCATCTAAACATGGGTGTTATTTTGATCCCAAATTATGTATTGTAAAAGTTGGATAAATATGTTAAACAAAATCAAATTAGACATATTGTAGTGCTTTCTCATTGTGAAATTTAAGATGAAATCTCTAGAGTGTTTTGTTATTTAACTAGAAAATATAGAAAGGAAACCCAAATATAATAGCCAACCTTAGTTTAAAAATTGTGCATATCTACCCTTCTTGCATGATATTTTTTGCAGAGGAAACTAAAACCTTATTATGAACTTAAATCATTGAACTTGATAATACCTTCTAGCATAAGTAAATAAGATCCCAAGTTTGAGCTTGTTATAATAGCCTATATGCTTAATGACATTGTCATGAACCCGAAAATTAGGAATGACATGGTAAAATGTTTTATTGGGTATGTGGTTCACTCATAGGATTGATAGTTTTGTGTGTAGTAAGAAGAATCTGATTTCCTTAAGGTATTACTCTATGGGTAATGAAACAACATTTTAGTTCATGATTAGTTTGAGAAAACATAACCATAAGATGATGTTCTTAGAGAAAGATGAAATTTAGGTCATTTTCTTATCATGTTTAAACCATCTTGTGGTGAGAAACGAGACCCACATTTGTGTAAGCTGTAATGTGAACCTTAACCCCCTTAAAATGATGAACTACTCCATCTTTCTCTCCCACTAGTCCTATTAGGTAATGGATGTCTGATGTGAAACTAGGTGATCATGTTCTTAGAGAAAAATCTCCTAAGATAGGGACTAGTGGTCTCATAAGGATACAAATGCCCCTATTAGAAAATAGGTTACATAATTCATTACAAAAGACATATGAACCTAGTTAGGGAAAACCTCTTAAGTTGGATGTAAATGATACTTGGGAAACCTAATCTAGAAAAAAAATAAGGAAGTATGTTTTCACATGTTAAAATTCTTTGAGAACCCTTAACTCATTGTTGAGCATAACTATTGTAAAAATATAATTTACGCTTGGATTTGGGAAGTGCAATCGTGAGATTTTATTTCATAAGAAAAGTGAAACATGATCTTCTTTGTAATGTGATTAAACCCTCTTGTTGTGGGTAAAGAACCTATTTTATATATAATCCGTAGTGGGAACTAAATCAACTATTAATTTTTATTTGAGGGAAAGAAACACAACCCTAAATTATTAAACCAAAAATGTGATCTTCACATCCTTTCGAGTTACACTTTATTCTTTGTTGTGTAATGGAGGTATGATATAAGATCAAGATGCATAACCTTAGGAATGAATCCTAGGGATATTACCTAGTAGCCTTGTGTGTAGGTAAGAAGTCTTGTGTGAAAGTAAATTCCCTATTAATGAACAAGTGAAAAACAAGTAATTGAAATAATTTAGATGATCTTTGTTCAAAGAGATACACCATAACTTAAATATTAAACAATATAAAGGAAATATGGGAAAAAATAAATGAATGTATGATATGATGCTCATATTATGAGCCCTTCTAGAACTTAAGTTAAGTATTCAAACATGTTTGTAATAAATTTGTAATCTAATATATATATATATAGTGTCATGGGAAGGACCGTATCTATAAGTTTATACTATAGTTGAATCATTATGTTGTGCCTTGTCATTTAAAAAAAAAAGTGCCTTGATGTGCATCACGTGTTTTCATGTTATGTATGTGGGTTAATGTTTGTGAAAAATATCATGTGTTGTGTGTTTTCCTAAGTGATCTCATGTAGTGTCACGTGTACTACAATGTAAGTAAAAAAATTTTTCTAGTATTTCAGTTGTTGTATTTGTGTGTTAAATGTGGGCGTTACATTTGGTATTAGAGTGGAGGTTCATGCTCTTGAACCTCTGGGATGGATTGGAGTTGTGATGATTTTTACATGGTGGTGGTAGAGATGGGAAGAGTAATGTGATATATGTTGTTATGTGACCAACATTGTAATTGTGATATTATGAATGCACATGTTGTGCATGTCACTTAGTGCGTATTTTTATCATGTTGATGTGCTTGTGATGAGAGTATTTGCTCTCCTTTTTGTGGATTCAATGAGGATTTCACATGTGATGTACTACCTTGTTGTGTGTAATGAGTTATTCGTGGATCGCAGAGTTGTAGAGAATCTTGTCATTTTGTGATATGTAGGTGTGTTGATGTGTTGTATGAAAAAGATTGGTGTATAGTGAATTGGATTGTATCATGATGTCACCACCATGTTGTGATGAATTGTGTGTGTCACCATGTTATCTTGCAATTGATTTTATGTTGTAATGTTATTCATTGTGTTCATCATGCATATAATTTGTGTAATATGAGATGATTCATGTCGTGAATTAGGGGCATATGGGGATTCAGATGACCCTATTGTGTAGTACTTGCACCTTGGGTGCATTATGTGGAAACGTGATGTATCGTAACCCATAAAATTAATGATTGTGTTATACCCTATATATATACCATGTGTAATAACTATGGTTAATGTGCGTGAATCACCATTGTGTTAGTGATGTAGTTATGTGTTATGTTGTGAACCTTACACTAGATGAACCTAAGGGAAGAAACCATCAAGAGTGTATGTGTGGAGAGAGGATGCGTGGACCAGATTTTCATAATCTTGAGACAAGTATGAGTTAGGAAATGGAGTCTCATATAGAATGAAAACCCACTTCTATCTGTTTAGTATACTTCGAGCTTGCTTAGTATATTATGGATGCACACCACCTTAGGCTCAACTTATGCAAACTAGTGTCCCATGCTCTTCCTATGTGGGTTTTCCATCAAACAATCCTATGTGATTTTGAATATATTGAGCCTTGTGGGAGTATGGAGGGATGATTCAGGTAAGAGATTATGACAGTTGTATTATTTGATATGTTATTTTACGAGTCGAGGCTCGATGTCCGAGTGCCAAAAACTCGATGAGTACCCCTTTGGTGGCTATATAAGGCCACATAATGATTGTAATGTGTTATTTCTCTATACGTATTTTATTTGTAAATTTATCATTATATCTTTTCTTATCATAACCAAAAATTTTCTTGATTGATGTGTTCTTATATTTTGGGAATTTTATTTGGTTGTTGCACTAACATGCAATTTTTGCACTAACTATGGCTATTTAGCCATTTGTTTTGCTTAGTTTTAAATTTGCGTATCAAGTTTTTAATTTTTTTAATAGCCTAGCCCAAGGCTTGAGATTTTTTCCACTTGGCATTTGAAACGGATTGTTATGTTGGTTCTAATGTCATAATGTGTTGGAATAAGGTCATGGGATTCACAATGGATTGGTTGGACCTATGGACCCGCTTATTGTATGTGGGTATGCCCTAAGGAGTTACATATAACTAGCGGGTTGTTGAACCACGATTTATTATGTAACTTGGGTTAGGGGTGTTAGACTCTATGTGCCTAGGTCCATAGGTTGATTGACCTCTTTGGTGGAGGTATAAGAGAAATTTATTTCTTTATCTTTGTAAATTCTACATGAGGGAGTGATAAGAGATTTTTGTGCAGAGGATGGAGCATTTGGTGTGTACATGGAGCATTTAGTGATGTTTTGGGAGGTACATGGAGAGGTTTTGTGATGTTTTGGGAGGTATATGGAGTTGTTTTGTGATACTTTGGGAGGTATATGGAGATGTTTTGTGATGTTTTAGGAGGAGTATGGTATTGGTATTATGGTTTATGTGTACTCTTGTGAGTCTGGGTTATGTCTTGTGATATTTCTTCCATCTTGACACTATGTAGCTATAATTATGGTTTTGAGTTGTGTGAAACATTTGTATGTGCACTATTGGGAATTCCATGTTGTTATAGTATGCTTATGTTATGAGTGTTATTGTGTTGGGTGCATCTATGATAAGTACTATGTTGTGAGGGCTATGTATGTTCTTTCATGAATTAATAGAGTTCTTGTGATGTGATATAGTCGTGAAGGTACATATCATGATGTCTTGTGAACCATTAGTGTTGTGTTTACTCTATGTGGTATTGTGATGTCAATTTTTATTGGGCACCCACAAAAATAAATAAACTAAAATCTTAAAACAATGAAATATTAAGAGCTTGAGATTAATAAATATTGTTAAAGGAAAAGAGTAATTAGGTAATAATGTAAACTAAAAACTGCCAATCTTCACATAACATTAAGAACTTGCCAAATTTATCATTGTTTCCTTGTGGTCACATTATAATGACAATTGTTATGCTAAGAGAAATGTCTCATCGTTTGATTTCCTTGCATACTAATCCCTCTAAATAACCTCAAGTTTTTGTCACAATGAGGATGATGCTCTTATAAGGGGAGGTAAATGTAGTGCCCAACATATTTTAATAAAATAAATTAAGAAAAATAAAGGAGGGTTTGTGAAAGTCATGGTGGAGGGGAGTTAAGGGGAGTAGGTGGAATTTAATACATATTTGTGGATGGTGGTCTCTATGATAGGAAGTGGCATGTGGGAGGAACCCCGACAAGAAACATGACTGCCCGAAACAATCCCGCAAACCTATCACTTCCTTGCATACTAATACAAACACTTTATTTTGAGATCCAGAGGCAATAACCATGCTGAAAACCAACTTCACATTTTAATTTTAGCAATATCTGGATGGTTTCACCGTGAGGGAAATGTGAGGGAGGAAAAGTGTGGTAGGATTTTTGTAATGGGTATTGGCATCTCACGTAACATTGGCAATGTTTTGTTTGACCAAATGAAAGAATGAGGAAAATTCTCATGGAATTTGATTCAAGAGTGTAAAGAGACATGGGTTTCCTTAAGGGAAAATCACATTTTTCACCTACAAATAACTAGGTCTCCAACATGATCGGTTTAAATTTTCCTACACACTCCCATCCCATGCCAAAATGTGAACTCTAGAGCAGAGTATGGATGTCCATCAAAGCATCAAATGATAGAGGAATCTTGTCGATGTGTGATGCAAATTCTCTATGTGTGTATGAAAATGTGGAAGCATATACAGTGCACATGAAGTGTTCAACAAAATGTCTTAACAAAAATATTGTTCATGGAGAACCTTGGCTATAGGATATTCACAAAATGGATCTATTGAAAGTTCCTGAGGCCACTTTTGTTGGGAAATGCATCCGTACACTTAAAGCAGTATGTGGGGTGATTTTTTTAGAATGAGTTGGGTTGGTTTGATCTTCCTTCGTAGATTAGTTTTGCTTTGCATGTTTCCATTAAAAATAGAGATGTTCAAAAGCATGTTGATCCTTTCAAGAAATGCATTTGACTAGTTTGAATTCAAACACCACCACCCGAGAGAGGATTTTGTCTCCATTAGCCTATAAAACCCACAAAATCTATTATCCAAACTATAGTCAAATAAAATCCCATCAAATATTAAAAATCACTTAGCTCTTACGTAAAAATAATGATTTTTTTTGTAAGAAATGGGTGATTTAAGGAAGAGAACCATTTCTAAAACTCCAAAATAAACATCTCTGGATATTACACCATTTAAAGAGATAATCTTTTACCCAAATACAAACAAATACTACTCATTTGCATTGATCTTCCTCTACCCATATTTGTATATGTTATGTTATTATGACATAGAAGGGAGTTACGGAGATCCATTTTGATAAACATGGTGATGAGCATTGATCATTTTGGCCACCTTTGTATCATCCCACTAGCTTCTAAATATGTTCTCAAGAGAAATATGTTTGGGTATGACATCAACAAAAAGGGCTCTCCTTAGGGCTCCATAAAAGTTGGCTTGTGGAGTACAATGCTGCATTGGGATCCATTTTCTTTATGATTTTTATTGGGTTTGTGGATGATTTCCTTGACATTCCTTAGCACATAAAATTTTTCTTACCTTCAATTTCAACACTTCTTTATTGAGAGCGTATGCTAGTCACACTGCATTTCCATTCCAAAGCCTCTTCATCGATTTCCATTCCAAAGCCTCTTGGTTGCATGGAATCAATACCTCAAATAGAAGACTTCGAAAATATGGAATTGAGGATCTAGTTTTAGAGATTGAACCAAATCCCAAAGAGGATCGGCTGTGAAGATATACTGAGATGTGGTAATGTATGGAATTGGCACACAATTATTTTTATATCATGAGTATAAAAGTGGTATCTTGTAAGACTTATTGAAAATGAAAAAGGGTGGAATTGAGGACCAAAATGATGACAAGTGCAAACCTTCTACAAACACTCCAATACTCAATTGATCATTAAATACAAATGTCCATTAGAGACCTCCAAGTAGAAATCAAATCCCATAAATTAAGGGGATGTGTGCCACATGTCGGCATCTCCATCCTATACATTATAATATTATATCCCAGTACATAGATCTAGGAATGGTCTCATTACCTTCATCTTCCATAATTTTTCATATTTTGGTTCTTCATTTGTATTTTAATGGAATATTAAACCATTGATAATTATACTATTGAGATTGAACCAAACTTAAACATTGTAAAACAATTAAACTACACCTTGTGGTTTGCGTAACCGACTTACTATTTGACTATCAATCGTGATTGCTACCACAATATGATACATTGTTAACCTAAAGTATTATAAATAGGTTCTCATGTCCATGGTTACTAGTGAAATTTAGATGATTCATTAACTAAACACAACCTTTTTTGTTTATTGAAAAGCTTAGGAAAACACCACATTTAGAGACTTGTAAAATAACTTTCTGAGCCCCATAAAAGAGATGTCAAGCATTGTTTATTTCACTTGTTATGTAGAGAGTCATATAAAGTAAAATATCGACCTCTTTTGACCCTTTGCACCCTATTCATTGCTCATCTAGTATCCTGGTTACCCTATTTTTATACTTTTAGGAAGTTGTTAAAACTAAAATTTTGGGTTTCGTTTGCCTCGCCGTTTGAACCCCAAGCAACCAAATGCTTGTCCACCTTCACAAAAATCTTGTTTTTTTACTAGACAATTTCTTGGAACATTCAATTGGGGAAATCCAAATTTCTAGATAGTTTTGGAATGAGGTTTTAGAGGTCTCTAGTAATAGTTTGATTATGTCCAACTAGTGCCAATTTCGATCAATGGCTTTGAAAAAAATCGTTGCCATTTGCAACCTGTTTTCTAGTTCCTAGTTCCATCAAATCTCATGTATTCTCCATATATAGGAGGGAATGTAGGAATCTTCCCATGGAGACCATCCATCGAGAGTTAGTTTTTGGATGAGGTTTCTTTGTCCTCAAGCTAAAATTGGTTGTTACAACTAGCCCAATTGTGACGATGATCCCAAAACTTGTCACCAATTGTAGACTGCTTCACCAATTCTGATTTTTGTCACTTCCTATGAATTCTTGGTATATAGGAAGAGACATAGAAATTTACCTATGTGATTTTATTCATCAAAGATAGTTTTTGAGCATTGTTTCTTAGCCTTCGATCAAAATGAGATGTCCTCGCAACTAGTATAAAAATTTAAAATAAGGTCACATGACCCTTACCAAGACACTAAACCATCATGAAAACTTTTGAAATTTTTAAGTAACTATATGAAACACTCTCATGTGGATTATGGTGCGGGATGCAAATTTTGGAAAAATAGTGTTTCTCTCTCTCCCCTATCTCTTTCTCTCTACTTAGTTAAGAAATGAAGTGAAATGAAATGAAATGAATGTATGTCTCTAACCCTCTCCTTTTGAATTCAAAATATTGTCATTATTAAGTAAATGAGAAACTAAAAACATTCATTATGCTAGATTTAGGTGGATGCCATGCCAACAATTTATCATTGATTTCATGCTCACATGGTTTTGCAGGATGCAAGTAAAATGGTGAAACAACGTGGTTGTAATTCATTGTGTATTATTTTTATTTATGTATATTATATATATATATATATATATATATATATATATATATATATATATGTTACATTAAACGGCTTATTATTGAAACTTTGTAATATGAGTGAGATACAAGTTTTAAGGGGTGCTTTAGGAAATGTGTATTTGACTTTAGGTTTCCTTTTAATTCAAATTTAAATATGGTAAAAAAGGGGGTTAGATATATATGTTAAATGAAATTGTAAATGATAATTTAACATTTTGCAAAGTGTTAAAAATCTTATTATTGAATTTGGTAATATTTTTAAGATGCTCGGGTTTAAGCAAAATTTTATCTAAACATGGGTGTTATTTTGATCCCAATTATGTATTGTAAAATTTGGATAAATATGTTAAAAAAATTGAATTTGACATCTTATAGTGCTTTCTCATTGTGAAATTTATGATGAAATCTCTAGAGTGTTGTGTTATTTAACTAGAAAATATAGAAAGGAAACCTAAATATAATAGTCAACCTTAGTTTAAAACTTGTGTGTGTCTATCCTTTTTGCATGATTTTTAGTAGAGGAAACTAAAAATTATAATGAACTTAAATATTTTCACTTGATAATACCTTCTAGCTTAGGTAAATAAGACTCCAAGTTTGATCTTATCGTTATAGCCTATATGTTTAATGCCATTTCCGTGAACCAAAAATTAGGAATGACACGGTATAACTTTTCTTGGGTATGTGCCTCCTCCTCATTGATAGTTTTGTTTTTAGTAAGAAGAATGTTATTTCCTCAATGTAGTACTTTATGGATAACCAAACCTCGTTTAATGTATGATTACTTTGAGAAAATGTAAGCATAAGATGATATGCTTGGAGAAAGGTGAAATTTAGGTTGTTCTCTTATCGTGTTTAAACCATCTTGTTGTGAGATGCAAGACCCACGTTGTGTAAGCTATAATGTGAACATTAAAACCTTAAAAAATGAAGTAATCAATCTTGCTATCCCACTAGTCATATTATGTAATGGATGTCCGATGAGAAACTAGGTGATCGTGTTCTTTAGAAAAAATCCCCTAAGGCAGGGGACTAATGGTCTCATGATTTTTCAAATACCCTAATAGAAAATTAGTTACTCTATTCATTACAAAAGGCATATGAACATAGTTATTGAAAACCATCTTAATTGGACGTAAGCGATACTCGGAGAACCTAATATAGAAAAATAATAAGGAAGTATGTTGTTATGTTAAAAGTCTCTAATCCCTTAACCGATTGTTGGAGCATAACTATAGTAAAATATAATTGAAGCTTGATTTGGGAATTACAATCATGAGATGTTATTCCACAAGAAAAGTGAAACATGATCTTCCTTGTAATGTGATTAAACCCTCTTGTTGTGGATAAAGAACCTATTTCGTATATAATCCTTAGTGGGTACTAAATCAACTATCAATTTATAAATGAGTGAAAGAAACACGACCCTAAATCCTTAAAAAAATTCAAGCTTCACATCTTTTTTGTGTAACGTAGGTATGATATATATGATCAAGATGCATGCCCTTAGGAATGAATGCTATGGACATGACCTAGTAGCCTTGTGTGTGTAGGTAAGTAGTCTTGTGTGCAAATAAATATCGTATTAATGAACAAGAGAACTAAACAAGTAATTGAAATATCCTTATTCAATGAGATACACCACAATGTTAAATGTTAAAAAAAACATTAATTTCTTTGGATTTTTTCCAAAATAACTATTAGCAAGTGGTTCTGGGGTTTGAAATGATGGACGATGGACAATTAGGTGAATAAGAAGTTATGGGACAACATAACAAGGATTGTTTTTAATCAAGAGGAAATAAGGATGTTGTCACACTTTAATTTAGCCGACAAAATAGGGTGGGGTCTAACCTTTTGGATGAAGATTGGTAAATGGAGGGGTGGGATTTTTAACATGGAGCTTTTCCCAAGTGTGGGACCTCGCGAAATCTAAAAGCTCTCCGATGAAGGCCGGCTCCTATTCCTCTGTTCAGATGCACGAATAAAATGCAGAGGGTTTACCAAAAACCTAATCTAACTTGCCAAGGAGACAGGGTAGAGAATGCATAAAAATAAAACCTAAACTACGGAGGTGATGCACCGAGGAATGTTAAACACTCGCTTTGCAAATTTAACACAGACCACAGAGATGCAATACAAACATCATGCACAGGTAACCAAACCGCAATAAGAGATCAAAATGGCAACAATGAATACATGAGAGGGTCAAAAATTCAATCACAAACATATATATATTATTGCTCAAGAGTCGATACAATACATCATAAAATGGCCAAGAGGCAAAAATGGCATTACAATCCATATGGGAGGCTCAAAACTCCACAAATTCTCTTGCAAGCAGGAGAGAAGGGAGGATGCAAAACAAAAATGTCCAACCATTTTAAAGAGCCTCTCTTTACCATTTATATGAGGAAAAATGAGGGAGAAGAGAATGATTCGAATTCTGCCCCAACCACCTCCAAGACTGCACCTAACTCCTCATCATGGCGGTAGGTGAGATCCCCAACAACCTCAAAATATGGCGAACTGTATTTTTGCATTTTTAAGAACTTGTTCCCACCCAATTAAAGATATCCAGTTGTAGTTGGGTAGAGGACGCCGAGAGCTTTCCGAAAAGTCCAACCTTGTGTGAATCCGAGCTCCCTGTGAAAAGTTATGGCGATCTGAATATTTCCCGCTGTGTGTCTTCTCGCCTGTCGGGTTTCGGGTTCTCCTCTGGCATTTGCATCGGCTTGGAGGATGGCTCGACATGCTGCTTGATGTTTGTGTTTTCCCGAAACCCGCTTCCACCAGTATTTCCAAGATTTCCTTTGTTTCGGGGGTGAAGATGAACTTGCATGTGCATCGGGTTCGAGGGTCAGGCTTGCTCGACATGTTTTCACCCCGTGCTTCCCCACCGTGTTTTCCCGACTCCAAGACCCGATTTCCTTGCTGTCGGGTTTTCCAACCCTTGGACATGTGCTTTCGTGGGTTTTTAACTCCCGACATGCTTCGCGCCATGCTTCTCCGCCTCTGCATGCTTTCTCTTTCATGGGTTTTCCAACCTCCGAAACGACATGTTCTTTGATGTCGGGTTTTCCAACCCCTCCGACATGCTTCTGCCATGCTTTTCCGCCTCCGAACCCGATTTCCTTTGATGTCGGGTTTTCCAACCCTCCGACATGTTCTTTGGCGTCGGGTTTTCCAACCCCTCCGACATGCTTCTACGCCCATGCTTTCTCGTAACCTGAAACCCGATTTCCTTTTGTTGTTTCTTTCTATATTTACCCGGGGGGTAAATATATACAACAATTTGGCGACTCACGGGGTTACCTGCCTGCTAGGTAGAAGATCAATGGCCTTTTAGCGATCCATTGGGCATGGAGTCATAAGCAATAACCTGAAACCAACCTGATATCTGATCCCGAGCCTGATACCGCAACTCCTTCTCCGAGAGCACGCTAAATCAGAAAACCAACCTAGAGAACAAAAACCTCGTGCCAAAGCACTTAGGGAAACTGAAACCTAACTACAACAAGACAATGTGCATACGCACTTAGAGGAATTGAAATCTAGGCTAATATTTACAAGGGTAAAACTTTTTCTTTTCAGTAGCAATGTTTAAGATAGATTCCGTTGACCGGAATCGGGAGTTCTTCTCCATCCAATGTAGACAATTGGAAGGCATTGCTATTCTTACATTCCATGACCATGTAGGGGCCACTCCAAATGGCATCAAACTTGGAATGCCTTCCCGGTTTTTCCCGATCTGCATCCCATTTCAGAACTAGGTCCCCTTCCTGGAAGGTCCTTGCTCTTGCTTTCTTATCAAACCATCTTTTCACTAAGGCCTGATCTTTCTCAATTGTTTGAACTGCATGTTCTCTAATTTCTTCCAATTCCATCAACTCTGCATACCTAGCCTCCATTGGTTCGAACTCAGCCAACTCCAACTCGCTTTCATGAACTCCAATGCAGTGTAGTTCTAATGATATAGGCACATATCGCCTCTTTTCCATAGACCAACTTGTAAGGGGAATTACCTCAGAGACCTCTTTGGTGTTATTCTATCAGCCCATAATGCTGATTTTAGCTTGGTATGCCATGTTCTTTGATTTTCATCCAGAGTCCTCCTGATGATTCTTAGCAAATTTTTGTTCGTGGACTCTGCCTGTCCATTACCCTGTGGGTAATAATTGGAAGAGGTGCTCAAGTAGATTCCATTCTTGACAGCCCATTCTGTAATCTTGGAACCTACGAATGCCAATGCATTGTCTGATATGATAGTGGCCGGCACACCAAACCTGGTCACTATTCCTTCATAAAATTCTAGTATATTAGACTCGCTTGCTTTTTGAGCGCCACGCTTCACCCACTTGGTGAAATAGTCCGTTGCCGTGAGAATCCACTTGTGGCCTTGGCTTGAGTTTGGGTTGATGACCCCGATGAAGTCCAATCCCCATTGCATAAATGGTTGGTCAACCAAGATTGGGTGCAATGGAAGCGCTGCTAGTCTTTCTTTGCCTGTGAAGAGTGCACATTTCTTACACTTTCTTATCCATGTATAACAATATCAACACCAGGGCCAATAATACCCTCGCCTTCATTATCTTGAGAGTCATACTCATGGGGAAAAATGTCCTCCGGAATCTCCATCATGAAAATCTCGTAACACCCTCTCAATTTGACCTGTCCCAATGCACCTCAATAGAACTCCATTGATGTCTTTCTTGAACAAAACACCATCAACAAGCACATATGGAATGGCTTGTAATCTAAAGTATCTCCTCTTTGCTTTGCTCATTTCTGGAGGGCATAGTCCTGTCTGTAGGAAGTGTATCATATTCTGAGTCCAACAAGGAGTAGGCACATCATCATTTTCATGTTCTTGACCATCCTGTAGTACCAAGACAGCCTCTTTTTCATCACCTGCTTCAACTTGTTGACTCAAGGCTAGCTGCTCACATAGTCCCTTTCCACGTACTAGTTTGGTGACCTTGATCTCGATGTCATATTCCATGACACGAGTGATCCACCCTGCACGCTTCTCATTCAGATCCTTGTTTAGAAGGAAGTCCTTGACTCCCGCATGAGAGACCAATAATTGGATCTTGTTGTTTGAGACTAGGTGCTTGAATTTCTTTAAACTCCTAATCACTGCAAGGACATGCTTTTCAATGAAAGAGTACCTAGTTTCATATTCCTCCAAGCCTTGACTGAAGAAAGCAACTGGTTGTTCTAATCCTCCTTGTTCTTGTGTTGTACTAGATTGCGTAAATTGTGTCCCCACCACCGAAGGCATATAAATGAAAGTCCTTGGAGAAGTCTCTGGATTGACGAGAGTCGGAGCTTGAGATATAGCCTCTTTATTGCCTCAAAACTTGCCTTTCCTTCGATGTCCACTTAAATGCCATGCTCTTCTTTAACATCAGTGTTATTGGCTTTACGAGAGCCGCAAAGTTTGGAACAAACCTCATGACAAAATTGATCCTTCCTAAGAAGCTTCAAGAGCCTTCTTGTGACTTGGCAATGGCAATGCTCGAATTGCTTCAACTCTTTCTCGGGTCAATCGTCAACCCTTCCTTTCAAACAATATGGCCTAGAAGTTTTCCCTCGTGAGCCAAAATATGCATTTTTGGGATTCAATGATACCCCAAATCTTCTACACTCTCAAATACTTGCCTTAAATGAAAGAGGTGATCCACTGCATTTTTGAGAATACAAAGTGATGTCATCAAGATATATTAGAACTATTTTATTGATCAACCCTTGAATGCCATATCCATTGCCCTTTGAAAGTGGCTCCAAAGATTTGATAGCCCAAATGGCATCTTCTTGTAGGCATAGTCCCCATTCGTGGTGAAAGCCGCTTGAATTGGTCATCTTCTTTCACCATCACCGATTATACCCCGAGTAGCCATCTAGAGAGAGAATCTCTCTCGAACCGGATACTACTTGCAATATTTGTTCCATCGAAGGAAGTGGGTAATGGTCTTTGAGAGATGCCCTATTGAGGTCTCAGAAATCTACACACAACCTGATTTCTCCGCTCTTCTTCCTGACCGGAACCAAGTTTGCAACCCAGCTTGAGTGCTTGATCGGGAATATAATGCTTGCCTCTATTAGCTTGTTTAGCTCTTTCTTCATTAGAGGCTCAATGTGAGGGTTGACTGGTCTCTGCTTCTGCCTGATGGGCTTAGCATCTGGATCCAATTCTATGGTATGTTGTGCCAAATTTGGATCGAATCCTCTTAAGTCTTCATAGCTCCAAGCGAAGACATCTGGAAATTCTCGCAAAGTCAGTATGAAATCTGATTTCTCCCGCTCAAAGGGCCACTTTACCAATTTGAAGTGTTTTGCCTTCCCAACCGCATTGGCTCAATCTTCTCTCTTGACCATATGTTAGCCTTTTCCTTACGAAATCGGTCGTTAGGGTCAAGATAGACTCCAACGTTACTAAACCCTTAGGAAGCTTGTTTGTCCGTAGCTGCACTACTTGATCCCCATACCGCTGCTCTAATCTGCCCGATTTCTAGCCGAGAATTCAGCTTCTTCTTGTAAAAATTGATGATCTCGTTGATCATTCTCAAACACCGCCACTTGTGTTATTATCTCGAATCACTGGCCTCACAATCACATGGATATGTGGTTGTGTTTTTTCCTTCTCGATGTTGTCAACCACATCAAACGTTGCTCCAATCCCGCGAGCCTATCTCGTGCTTCATTTTTCTTCCCCGGGTATGGACACAATGTCGAAAGCTTCAAATCCTCAATGAGGTCCCATACCCTATTCTCAGTAGCTCTTCAAAGAGTCGCTCTTTGTAGCATGTTGTCCCCTAACTTGGTGACGATTAGCTCTGCTATCTCCAAACACCTCGCAAGTTCTTTATGCCCTTTTCCCCGCCCAATGAAGTCCATGAATCAAGGCCTCATATTCACTGCCGTGTTGTTTGAACAAGAAAACTGAAACAAAAGTCAATAATACTTGATGTCTTGTGGTGAAATCAACACCGCACCACCTCCAAAGACCTTGTCTCGCTTCTCAAAACCATCAAGAATAATTTCCAAACTTTGTTTTCATCCTTTGTTCAGCCGAATGATGTCGGAATGGGTGAATTTTCTTCGTGTACACAATACACACCCAATTCAGATTCTTCAATTTCCTTATATGGGTCAAATTCATGACTCTTGTTTGCCCATTCATCCAAAGTTAAATCAGGAATTCCCTCGACCTTAGTACCTACTTCTAGATCACTTGAACACTCCTCCTGATCAAAAGCTGAGCAATTTGCATTGATAGGACCTGGTACATGAGGCTCAATATGGAAATTGGCAATTGATTCTGACCTGATTGTTGCTTTAGCCCCATACCTTGTCCTGAAAATCATGTGTGACCAATCTGCAGATAAATATCCACCGATTTTTGCAGTGAAGTCCTCGATAAACACAACGCAAAGAGTGGCGGAGGTCAATCACGCATACATCTTGCAGAATCAGTAACATTAGGACATGAATGTAGTGTTAGGCTTAACCCTCGATGACCCCCAACTGCTCCTACCGCTGCTCCATCTAGCCGCACTACTCCTTTCAGCACTGGCTCATACTTCAAACCCAGTTGATCCGCTATTTGCTTCGGCATCACCGAACTACTTGCCCTTGAATCTATCATGCAGTTGTGTACCAAGTGGTTTCCAACAATCAATGAAACATAGAATGGTGGAGGCTTCAAATTTTTTCTTGTCTCTGCCCCCATCATGTTGCACCGCATTAGTGAGAACTTTCTCATGTCCCCTCGGTTTGATACATTTGTGGCGGACTCAATTAGCCATCATGAGCTTGCAATAAATCTCGTTGCCCGGGATCGCAAGTGATTCCCACATGGAAATGTTCACATGTGTCTTCTTCATTTGATCGATGATGTCAAGGGGGATGAATTGTCCTTTTGTCCCTTTACTTGGTGCAAACTTTTCTCGAGCTTCAACAGTGCGTGTGTCAACAACAGTACCTTAGGCTGATTTTGCACATTTGGAGTATGCGTTTGGTCTACATCGACCCTCTTGTTGTGTAAGAGTGGGCTGAGAAACAACTCGATTAGATGGTTGTCCTCTTCTATGCTTCTCTTCTTTGACCGTGTGTTGGCAGCCACGCCTTGAAAAGGTCATGTTGGTTAACTCCACGTAAGTCTTCCGCTTTGCCAATCGCCAATGTGGTTTCTGCTGAGGTCCTTCTTGTTGTGTTTCTTGCTGCTGATTCCCTTCTTGGCTTGGTTCTTGAGGCACACCAATGGTTTGCACCATCAAGGCCTGATTCAGTGCACCATTGAAACATGCTGACTGATTGTGAGGTAGATTGCAAGGGTAACACCAGTCGTATTCTTGTGCCATGTTATTTTGTGTCGGGACCAAGGCTCTTGAGGATGTCGCTGCATTTGGATCATACGGTCGAAATGGCCTGGCAGCTTGAGGTTGTCCTTGGTTTTGGTTTTGATTTGCAGCCTGAGGTGGTGGTGGTCTATTCTGTTGGTATGAGGGCCTAGCCTGGTACTGTGCTTGAGGCTGATACGGTCTAGCACTTTGAGCTTGCTTGTCTTTTGATAGTCACTAGCTCATTTCCAAGGTTCTGTAGTTGTTTCATGACCTCCTGCAATTCCTTTGAAGTATTTGAAGAAGTCGATGCCTCATTATTGCTTTGATTTCTAGGAGTTGGAATGGGATTCAACTCTGGTGCTTGACTGGTTGTAGGATTTCCCATATCCGGATAGAGAGGCATCGGTGGCCTTTCAGTGCAAGCTTGCCACTTGATCAAATAGTTCTCTGCTCTGATAGCTGTGTCGTAGGCCCCTGGCAGCGTTGTTCCTCCCATTGATTGGATCATCATGGCTATGTCTGAATTTATAGCCTTTAAGAAATAAAGGAATGCTCCTTCGGCAAATGGGTCTAACAAATATTGGAATCCCGTCCCATGTCCGTTGGAATCAAGTTGAAATCTGTCATTTGTTCATTAGAGCCCTTTTGATTGTTGTCAATTGTTCCAATAAAGACAAATTGTCCGCCTCTCCCCCGAATTGGTCAGCAAAGAGCTAAACAAAGTTGGTTCCAATTGCATATAATAGACCCTACCGTAGGCTCCTAAACCATCAGAAGGCCTTACCTTTGAAAGATGAAGCCAATAACTTAACCGCAACATCCATTTCATTTATTTCGTGGATCGCATATGCATTAGCAATATCCTCGATGTGATCAATAGAGTAGTATGATTTTCTCCGTGAAATAGGGTATATTCTTTAGCGCTGCAACTGGAATTTGATTCTGAGCATTTAGGGCAAGTGGACTACTACCCGTGAAATTGACAAAGGGATTCGTGGTAGATGTGCCATTATGATTGGCCTAAGAACCCTGGTTGATGCGAGAAAAGGCCTACTAGGTGGAGGTGTAGACAAAGTCCTGTTAGGTGGAGATGGTGATCTTTGTGGTCTTCTTCCTCTCCTTCCTCTGCCTGGTGAAAGTTGCAAGTGGAAAAATAGCCCTCTTCTCGAGTATTAGACCTGGTTCGAATTCTTCTCATGTGCCTGGGCATGTGCCTGGGCAACTTGTGCTGCTACACCACTGAACTCTATCCCTTCGGAGTCGCCAGATGTGTTAGAGAACAAGCCTCTAAAAGGCTGGATTTTGCCAAGTTACACACCAAACTTGACAATATTGAAAATATAATTTAAAATTTGAAGGACCCAGAGGAGACAATCTTCAATCCGGAATTCGGGCCTTGTTGTGCAGCTGCGGATCCCCGAAAAGTACAGGCGGAACTCAGGTCATGCGATGCAACTCACAAAACCCGAATTGCTATGTGTCGAACTTGGAACATGTCCGACATCCCTCAAAACCCGAAATCATTGCTGTCGGAATAGGACCATGTAATGCATCCCCCAAAACCCGAAATGATGCTTTGATGTTCTCGGACCCCGAAAACCCGAAATCACTAAAAACCATGAAATTTTGAAAATCAAAATATCAAAAAACTAAAGATACCCTTTTGAAGATTACCTCAGATCTACCAACTGGTGAAATTTTGACTTGTTTTGAGCAAGATAAACCCTTGAAAATGATTTCGAGTTCAAAGCTAGAGGTGCAAAATCAAAATTTGTAAAACTTGCAATTTTTAGTGAAATTTCATGAAAACTCCTTCAAATTTTGATGGAATGACCTCTTGGTCCCACCGGGCGTGCCAAAACTCATTGTGTCGAAACACAAAGCACCCTCGGGACTCGCAACACGATGGGTTGAGAATCTCAAGGCGATTGCACAACATGGAGCTTTTCCCAAGTGTGGACCTCACGAAATCGGAAAAGCTCTCCTGATGAAGGCCGGCTCCTATTCCTCTGCTCGTATGCACGAATAAAATGCGAGAGGGTTTACCAAAACCTAATCTAACTCTGCAAGGAGACAGGGTAGAGAATGCATAAAAATAAAACCTAAACTACGAGGTGATGCACCGAGGAATGTTAAACACTCGCTTTTGCAAATTAAACACAAACCACATAGATGCAATACAACACCATGCACAGGTAACCAAACTACAATAAGAGATCAAAAATGACAGCAATGAATACATGAGAGGGTTTAGAATCAATCACAGACATATATATATTGCTCAAGGGTCGATACAGTACATTGCAGTGGCCAAGAGGCAAAAAATGGCATTACAATCCATATGGGAGGCTTGAAAGCTCCACAAATTCTCTTGCAAGCAGGAGAGAAGGGAGGATGCAAAACAAAAATGTCCAACCATTTACAAAGAGCCTCTCTTACCATTTATATGAGGAAAAATGAGGGAGAAGAGAATGATTCGAATTCTCCCCCAACCACCTCCAAGACTGCACCTAACTCCTCATCATGGCGGTAGGTGAGATCCCCAACAACCTCAAAATATGGCGAACTGTATTTTTGCATTTTTAAGAACTTGTTCCCACCCAATTAAAGATATCCAGTCGTAGTTGCGTAGAGGATGCCGAGAGCTTTCCGAAAAGTCCAACCTTGTGTGAATCCGAGCTCCCTGTGAAAAGTTATGGCGATCTGAATATTTCCCGCGTCAGGGTCTTCTGCCTGTCGGGTTCGGGGTTCTCCTCTGCATTTGCATCGGGTTTGGAGGATGGCTCGACATGTTGCTTGATGTTTGTGTTTTCCCGAAACCCGCTTCCACCAGGATTTCCAAGCTTTCCTTTGTTTCGGGGCGGAAGATGAACTTGCATGTGCATCGGGTTCGGAGGGTTGCTCGACATGTTTTCGCCCCGTGCTTCCCCGCCATGTTTTCCCGACTCCAAACCCGATTTCCTTTGATGTCGGGTTTTCCAACCCTTCGACATGTTCTTTGGCATCGGGTTTTCCAACCCTCCGACATGCTGTATCTTCCACCTTGGTGGTGGCTCCTAAATCCTTGTAGTGCCCTCTTAGGTTGTGCTTTTGTGGGTATGCATTTTATCTTTTTGGGATTCCTCGAGGGATATGTTGTTATCATTGGTGCAACACTTGTCTTGTTCTAGTTTATTGTGGTGGTATGGCTGCTAGTAGAGGCCTCTTAAATTGTGTGTCATTGTTATATCCTCTCTCCCTCTGGGTAAGTGCAGGAAGTTGATGGACAAATATAGGGTCATCCGTGGACATCATATTGCAAATAACAACATAATATCAACTTGTAGGGATTATTAGCAATACATACACTCAAAATTAGACAAAATTATATTAATATGAATCATAGCATCCGAAATCTAGTTTCTAAAATACTAATTTTTGTAAAAAATGGACAAGATTAGCTATATTAAACACTCAAAATTCAATGACTTGGTTTTTTTTTTTTTAAAAACACCGATAAGATTATAGTCCGTTTGCCCACAATTTGGATGACCAAAAATTGATATATATATTTTTCCTTTGGTGAGAAGTTATATGCCACTATCTATCTTGGGATGGATTTTATTTTGTATTTTTTGAGTAATAATTTTTTTCTTTGTGATTTTTTCCGTGAAAGTGGTATGAAAACATAAAGAAAACAGAGCACTTTCCGTTTGCCCGCCATAACTTCATCAAAAATATTGAAATCAAATAATTTTTTTTTGAACATGTATATAATTTCACCATGGTTGGGATGGTATAAGTTTTATCACATTCTGATAAGTGAAACAAATTTTGTAGTCTTAAACGTAGACATAAACATTCACAGAAAAAGTGTCTTAAAGACCTACTATTAGTAAAAATTATAAAATGATATTTATCCTCTTCTATTCACTTTAAAATCAGTATTTCTACAAAGCTAATAGTCTCCCTACGCAATGGTACCATTTTTATTACATAGTTTTTACTTTTCAGCATGGTTCAAGTCCGCTGGAAGACTAAATTTGATGTTTTGTTGTTTTTAATGTAAAATTCGTGGATTTGATGTCCACTTAATTGTCCCCCAACTTGGTGCACTTACCCCTCTATATATAATATTTTTTGGTCCCCCAAAACCAAACCACTTTCACCCTATCCAAAAAAAAAATATTAAACAATGTAAAGGAAATCAAGCAAAAAGAAAAGGAAGGTATGATGCTCATATTACGAGCCTTTCTAGAACTTAATTTTAGTATTGAAACATGTTTCTAATAAATGTGTAATCCAAATATATATATGTGTCGCTCGTATGAAGGACCCTATCTATAATTTTATAGTGTAGTTGAATCATTCTATGGTGCTTTGTCATTTAAAAAAGTGGCCTTGATGTGCATCATGTGTTTCCCTCGTTATCTATGTGGGTTAATGTTTTTACAAACATATCATGTGTTGTGTGATGTCCTAACTCCTAAGTGATTTATTGTAATGTCATGTGTACTACAATGTAAGTCAAAAAATAATAATTTATTTCGATATTTCAGTTTTTTATTTGTGTGTGTTAAATGTGAGAATTATAGAGAAAGTATCTTGACAGTTTGTCATGGAGCAATATGTGCCTCTAGAGCCATAGATAAGGTCGAGATATTTTAAAGTAGGGACATGAACAAGAGTGAGGTTGGGCCCGAAAGGAGAATAACCAGTGCATCATCCCGATCGAAATGGATATGTAGAGCCTCTAGAGGTTGGTGATGAGGGGTGAATCCGAGTGTACAATGAGTGGTGGGAGGAACACTCGATGGGTGTTGCTATTTTTTCAATTGTTGTAGATGCGGTCGGTGGGCTAGAAATAGATGAGTAGAGGGGAAGGCACCCAACTCCAATAGAGATGACATAACCATGACACGTGTGGAGTATAAGTATTGTGCATTTCTATTTATTATGTGTTGCTTTATTGCTATTTTAATTGAGTGGGAAGATGGATAATAAATAATTTTTGGTTATATGATTCTAGGTGATGCCTAATGTTCACTAATTATAGACACCTCCATATGCATCTTGATGCGTAACGTGCTTCCAGATGTTCTCGTGGGAGGTATTATGCTAGAGAGATTTAATACTATTGTGGGGAGCAGATAAGTTTATTCGAAATGGTGGCTATAGTAGTAACCACATGTACCATGTTATTGAGCGAGAACGATGAGGTTCATGCAGAGAATAAATAAGCTAGACAATCCATAGGAGGAGGAACCCTAGCTTAGGATGTTTTTTCTAGATATGTTGAGCTACACAGGGCCAATTTACAGAGCATACGATCGATATTTATGTATTACAAAGTCAGGTTAGAAAGATATAGAGGCCGAGATCAACGAAGTAGAGGACTCGAAGTCTCTAGTTCTAGAGCTCCCGCGATTGTATATAGTGATATCACATGATGATGATGTGTGTGATGTATGGGGGTTTTTCTCCCAAAGATTGTAATTTACAACTTATGATTTTAGAGGATATATATATATATATATATTGATGTCACTTTAATTGTTGATGTGTATTGTACACTAAGTGATGATGATGATATGTTCATGGTGGTGTTTATTTATTTTAAATGATTATATGTGCATTATTATAATGATTGATATAATAATTATTGTTGATTGTGGAGATTTGTGGTGACGTCGAAATAATTGCTAAGTAATAGATTAGATATGAATGTATGTGAATAGTAATGTATGGTAAAACGTTAGTGCGAATCACAAAGACCCCGAGTGTTTATAATTAGATGAGTTAAGAATGTCAAAGTGTGATTGCACAACATGGAGCATATCTCAAATTGTGGGACCTTACGAGTTGAGAGAGCTCTCCGGATTAAGGCCGGTTATTATTCCTCCGCTCGTGTGCACACAAATCAATTACAAAGGATCTATTCTAAACCTACTCTATCTTACCCACAAAACAGGTCAAGAAGATGTAAGAAAATAAACCTAAGCTAATGAGGTGATGCACCAAAGGAATGTTAGACACTCGTTTTGCAAATTAACACAGACCATAGAAATGCAATACAAACACCATGCATAGGTAACCAAACTGCAATAAGAGATCAGAAAGACAACAATGAACACATGAGAGGGTTGAGAATCATCCATAGACATATATATTATTGCTCAAGAGTCGATACAGTACATTGTAGTGGCCAAGAGGTAAAAAACTTGCATTACAACCCATATGGGAGGTTTGGAAAGCTCCAAAATTCTCTTGCAAACAAGGGAAGAAGGGAGGATGCAAAACAAAATTGTCCAACCCTTTCCAATGAACCCATCTTCTTTTTTTATACATGTAACAAAGAGGGAATAAGAGAAGAGATGGGAAACTTGATTTGAATCTCAGTGCTACCAGCCATCAATGTTGTTGTGAATCCACCCACAATCGGGTCGAGTCCACCGCTCTACGTCTATTTGGCATGTTGAAGAAGGGAGAACAACGGATCGAATCAAATCTGATCTGGTTGTTGGGGACAATCAGATTGCATATTAATGGCATGAAGACATTTTCCTAATTTTCACCCACCAAACCTCCTCAAAATTAAATTTTCATGTTTCCATGGTGTAGACAAGGTCGAGACCTTTCCAATGGTGCCAAATTTGTTGAGTTTCGGGCATTGGGTCGAAATATATACCCATTTGAATGTTTGAGTCGGCCCATTAAAAATGGTGAAAACCAGCTTAGTAGAACGGGTATGTGGGCCTCGAAACTCACTTTGTTACTTTTGGCACCTAAAAATACAAAATGCAAAGTTTTTCCCACGCCCTGTAAATTTACTTTTGGAAAAAATTTCGGGCCCATTGGCCATCTTTTTCCATTTGGGTGAAAAGTCCTCCCTGTGCTCGCCTTCCGCTTTGACTCTTTTGATGTGGGCTCAACATTTGAATTTTTCCCTCTTGGAAACAAGGCTCAAAATCTCAAAAGGATCTGGCGATCCACCTCCCCGCTTTGACTTTTCAACATGGCCACGTGTCCCTTTGCAGACACAAAATTTACTTTGCACCCTATTGCAAAAAGTGCAAAAGTTCCAAAACTTCCCATAGACCCACTGGCCCAAAACTTACTTGGGAAAACTTACCTCTGCAACCCCACAAGTGTAATTTTCCACTTTGAAAAAGTCTTCCCCAGGCCATCGGCCCACCTTTGGTGAAAAATCCTTCCAAGGCCCACCGACCCACAAGTTGAAAAATATGAGGAGTGAGAAGGACTTCTTTATATTTCTGGAAAGGGGAAGAAATTTCCCATCTGATGAAGATGCTTTTAGGAATCCTTAAGTGCTTAGAATATCTGAAAAATTGGATTGAAGCACTAAAAGAGGAAAAATGGGTGCAGTTAACCAAAAATAAACATGAGCTTATTTTGGATAATAATTTGGCAACTCATGGGGATATCTTCCTGCTAGATGAGATGATCAGTGGCCTTGAAGCATCCATTGGGCATGGAGTCTACCTGGTAAACACAAATCTGATCTGAACTTTGAAAATATGATCCCTGAGCCACTTGGAAACCACTGAAATTGGGGTTGATCTCTCCAAATGCCATTTTCAATGCACTATGCAAGAGCAACAAAACACCACAACACACTATGTACAAAATTGGAAATCATACACACCCCAAGTGGGATATGTAGAGTGTGCACAAGCACTTATTCTGCTGAAAGAAAACCTACCTACTCTATTTTAACCAGAGAGAAAGAGAGCTCAAACAAATCTTGCAACTGGCAGGGAGAAGTAGCTTCCCTTTCTCAAAAAGGGAAGCCATGCAAATGATTTGACACTGAATATGGCTGCTTGTATGAGTGAAAAACTGACTATAAGCTGGTCCTCCACCCAAATCATCAAGGTGTCAACTGAAAACAAGGAAAATACCTATTTTAGTTGCTCTGTATTTGGATTGAAGAGGCATTGCAGCTGATCCTTGGTACATTGATACTCATGCTCATGCTCAAGCAAGCATAACTATGTAAACATGGACGGAAGCCTAAAAATTATATTAATTAGAATCAACCAATTTACAATAGTAGGACTGCAATACTTATAGGTATTGTACAGTCATGTGTAGACAAAAGAAATATGTTGCACAGGTAAAACAATACTCACAACTGCTTCCAATATTACATCCAGGAAGCATAAAAATACAACCAAACAATTATATTGTTAAAACAATATAACAACATCCCATATTGTTCAAATACAAACAAATAGATGGTTATAATTAAATATAACCATACAATTAATAAATAATAAATTTATTAATATGCAATGTATAATTAATCAGGATAATAATAATACTTTATCCTAACATTCCCCCCCTTGATTTTTCATTGCCTCAAGGGATGAGGAGAGGAAATCCATCAACAACTCAAACTTGTCACGTGGAAGTGACTTCATAAAGTTATCTACACATTTGTTCATCCGTTGGATGGTATTGAAGCGGATGTTGTGCTTCAACACATGTTTGTGTATGAAATGAACTTGTACCCTCAATGTGCTTTGTTCTCTCATGAAAACTAGATTGCTGAATAAGTTTGAGAACACCTTCATTGTCAACATACATGGTGGTCAGTTGTCCTATGGTATTCCAAGTCCTTCTAGTATACGACATAGCCAAATCACATCACAGACAACTTCTCCTGCAGAATGATACTGATTCTATGGAAGAGCAAGAAATGAAGTGTTTTTTCTTACTTCCGATGATATTGGTTTAGATCCCATAAAGAATACAAATTCGATGTGGAGTTTCTATCATCAATGTTACCCGCATGATCTGAATTTGAATATCCAAATAAAAATAAGTTGTCGTTCTTCTTGTATTCTAGACTAAGATCCACCGATCCTTTGAGATATCTCAAAATGCACCTTATCGCTTTCCAATGACAAAATTTGGGTTCCCGCATGAACCTAGATAGATAGGTCACCGCAAAGCTCTGATATCTTGTCTAGTGTAGGTCGTAAATGAGACTCCCGATCAAAGCCGATAGAGAGTGGTACTTACCTCAGAGATGTATTTGAACGATATAACTATAATATTTTCTCCATGGGTGTGAGCAATTGGTGTGCAATCCATCATTCCAAATTTCTTGAGAGTAGTCTTGATATATTTCATCCGAGAAACAAAAATATGATTCACTTTCGCCACACTTCTAATCTAAGACAATAGTGCATCATCCCGAGATCGGTAATGCCGAATGATTTATTAATATCTTTCTTCATTGTCGATCGATCATCCTTACTAAACCGCAAGTGATGACTAGATTGTCGACATAGAAAATGACAATCACCATCTCCCCCGCTTGCTTTTTGAGGTAGAGACTGGGATCGTATGGATTTCTAACAAATCCATGTTGTATGAGATGCTCATCAATCTTGATGTACCATGCCTGGGGTGCTTGTTTTAGGCCATACAGAGATTTCCTAATTCTGCATACCTTTTCTTCTTGACTAGGTATAACATATCCCTTAGGTTGAGTCATATAGACTTCTTCTTGTAAATATCCATTTAGGAAGGAACTTTTACATCCATCCGGTGGACTTTCCACTTAAACTCAAGTGCAGCTAGAGCAAAGATCATTTTGATTATTTTGATCTTACTTGTGGAAGAAAATGTCTCCTCATAGTCAATGCCTTCTTTTTGTGCATACCCCTTTACTATAAGTCTCTCTTTATACTTGTCGATTGTCCCATCTATGTCTAATGGGTTTCTTCCTAGTGGAAGATCGACAAGTTGCCAAGTGTTATTTTTCATCCTTGATTGATATTCGAGTCCATGGTATCTTTTAAAGCTTTTGACTTCATGTCCAATTTATTTATATTTTTTTGGGTATGTGCATGCTTGCTTTGCACCAATACCGTAAGGTGTGTAATATATGGTTTCGCTTTGACCATGCTTCTTGTGGTGTTACTCCTTCAAGAGAAACAAGTTAGTGCTCGTTAAACAAATACATTGTTGTCTTTGTTGCTTCTACCTAGAATGTCTTTGCAAGTCTGAAATCATCGATCATGCATCATACCATTTCCATGATAGTATGATTTCTTCTCTCAACAACACCATTTTTCTACAAAGGTGTGTGGAGGAGGCATTTTTCGACGAATCCCATGACTTTTTAAGTAGTCTCTAAACTCGTCGCCAGTGAATTACCCCCTTGATCCGAGTGGAGATTTCATGATGTGATGACCAAGATCATTCTCAACCGCTACTTTGAAATTTTGAAGGTTTCAAACACTTCAATTTTCTTGCGAAGATAGAAAATCCACATTTTTCTCGAATAGTCAACACAAAACATGAAGTACTGGTCTTAGAATGACTTGGCCACATCGCACCACAAAGATCGGTATGAACCAGTCAAGTTTACCATGAGCTCAAAATGTACTCCTATGTAACGAAGCTCTGTGTTGTTTGCCTATGCTAATAATGGTATAACTTAGATACCAAATGATAGAATAGAATAAGATTGCAAAATGACCAAAGAGGGACAAAAGCCTCACAAATATTGTGGATCATGAAATCAGATTACATAACAATGCAAGAGCTGTAATATTTATAGATATTAGATGCCTCATATGGATAGACATGACACCCTATCAGGCACAAACTACGAGATGATAAGACCCATCTCACATGCACATGTAATTACTACTAATACCAATATTGAATGTTATCCAACATAACAATATTGAATGCAAGTCACTAGACTAGAGTGCACATGTTGCACATTATTAAATAAAAGACAATGCAATAAATATGCCTATGCTAAATAATGCTAACATTCCCCCCCTTAATTTTGCATAGTTTCCAACGAAGTGGAGAGGAACTCTCTCGAATAAAGGTGAATTTTTCATGTGCAAGTGACTTAGTGAAAACATCTCGCCTTTATGTTCAGCTATACGACAAGCTGGAGCTGTATGTTGTGCTTCAAGACATGCTCGCATATGAAATGAACATGTACTTCAATATGATTGGTTCTCTCATGAAATATTGGATTGCGAACAAGCTTCAGAACTCCTTCATTATCAACATATACTAGAGTAGATTTTTGTTGTGGTAGACCAATTCCTTCCAGTATTCGGCGTAGCCATATTACTTCACAAATAGCTTCACCTACAGCTTGATACTATGCTTCTGTAGAAGAGTGAGAAACAAAGTTTTGTTTCTTGCTTCCCCATGATATTGGTCTAGATCCCATAAAGAAGACGAAGCCTGATGTTGACTTCCTATCATCCATGTTTCCTACATGATCTGAATCTGAATATCCTAGTCAAGAAGAAGTTGTCATTCTTCTTGTACTCTAGACCAAGGTCAACTGTACCCTTTAGATATCTCAGTATTCTCTTTGCTACTTTCCAATGACATATTTTCAGTTCTTGCATGAAGCGTGATAAATAGCTGACTGCAAAGCTGATATCTGGTCTAGTATATGTCAGGTAAATGAGACTCCCGATCAACTACCAATAGAGAGTTGCATTCACCGGTGGTGATGGATCGGAATGAGATAATTGAATTCTCACTTCCATGGGTGTAGCAAAAGGAGTGCAGTCCATCATCCTGAATTTCTTGAGTGTTGTCTTGGTGTATTTCAACTATGACACAAAGATATGATTCTCTTTTTTCCATACTTCCAACCCAAGACAATAGTGCATGTGCCCGAGATCTTTCATGTCGAATGATCGATTAAAATCCTTCTTTGTTGCATCGATGATCTTCACAAAACTACCCGTAATGACTAGATCATCGACATAAACAACTGCATGACAATCTCCCCTTACTTTTTGAGGTAGAGATTGGGGTCATAACGATTCCTCTCAAATCCATGACTTATGAGATGCTCATCAATTTTGATGTACCATGCCCGGATGCTGTTTTAGGCCATATAGAGATTTTACAAGTCTACATACCATCATCTCTTTTCCCGGTATTACATAACCCTCCTCCGGCCGAGTCATATAGACTTCTTCTTGCAAATCTCCATTAAGAAAGGCACTTTTCACATCCATTTGGTGGACTTCCCAACCAAATTGTGCAATAAAGTAAAGATCATCCCGATTGTCTTGATCTTGGTCAGTGGAGTAAATGTATCCTCATAATCAATGCCTTCTTGTTGTGCATACCCATTTGCTATAAGCCTTGCTTTATACTCTTTAATAGTCCCATCTGGTTTGTACTTAGTCTTGAATATCCATCTACATCCAATGGTTTCTTCCTAATGGAAGGTCGAAAAGTTACCATGTGTTGTTCTTCATCACCGATCGATACTCAATCCATGGCATATTTCAAGATTTTGATTGTAGGGCTTCCTAAACTATAGATGGCTCAACTGTTTCAACAAATCTTCTCATTAGGGCATAATTGACCTCTTCGCGAGCTTGATTTGTGAGTTCTAGGCCCAAGATTGATGATATGCTAGGTGCTTCATCCAAATTTGCATCTCTTATTAATTGAGTATACCATTTAGGTAACTTCTTAGCTGTTCCATTGGCTTGTGGTGGATCCAAGTTTTCACCATCATCCAATTCATCACCTGTCATCTTTAGTGGGAACATCAAATTATGTCTTCACAAGAGGTGTATTCTCGCATGTTTGTTGAGTGATTGAGTGGAGCATCTACTTATTTCTTCTCAAAGAACTCAACATCCCTACTTGTGTTTAATTTATTTTCTTTCGTATCCCATAACTGCACTCCAAGTGCTTCTTCACTTTATCCAATGAATATCAGCTTAGCTTTCATATCCAACTTGTTCCTATTCTTCTTGGGTATGTGCATGCTAGCTTTACACCCAAATACTCTTAGGTGTGCAATTGATGGTTTCTGATTTGACCATTCTTCTTGAGGTGTCACTCCTTAAAGAGCTACTATGGGCACTCTGCTCAACAAATAGACTCAGCTTCTTACAAAATTTCTTCCCAAAATGTCTTTTTAAACTCGAGTCGCCAATCATACATCGCACCATTTCCATGATAGTTACGATTCCTTCTCTCAACTATACCATTTTGCTGTAGTGTGTGAGTAGGAGGCATTTGTCAACGAATCCCATGAGCTTCCAGTAAGTCTTGCACTCATTACTTGTGAATTCCCCCTCGATCCGAGTGGAGAGTTTTGATCTTGTGACCAACTTCATTCTCAACAAGTGCTTTGAACTTCGAAATGTCTCAAAGGCTTGACTCTTGTTTCTTAGACAATATATCCACATCTTTCTTGAGTAGTCATCAACACAAAGCATGAATTATTGACATCCGTAATGACTTGGTTGCATGGGCTGCAAAGATCGGTGTGCACCAAATCAAGGTTTCCCTTAGCTCTATGTGTTCTTCTCGGAAGGGTACTCTATGTTGCTTTCCAGCTAGGCAATTGTGACACTTGTCGTTGTTGTGCTTGAGTGTAGGTAATCCTTTCACCATGTTGCCCTTTTGAAGTGTTTGGAGATAGCCAAAATTTATGTGACCATATCTCCGATGCCATAGTTCTCATAGATTGTGTGTCTTTGGCCACTAGAGTTTGATCATCCTTGTGGACAAAATCAAGTTGGAACATGCGTCCCACATTAGAGAATCTTGCTACAATCTTGGAACCTCTTGAATTATCTCTTATCAAGCACACTTTTTCTCCATTATTACTGTCAAAATCTAACTTCAAGTTGTGATCAAGGAGTTGACTAACTGATAGCAAATTCTTGGTCAACCTAGGTACATACAATACATCTGTGATTTTACAATCATGTTTTCCAAGAGGTAGTGAAATGTTTCCAATCCCCTTGACATTGTATGATGAGTCATCACCTAATGACACATGGTTCTTGTTAGGTGAGTCACGTAGTGTGTAGAACCAATCCTTGTGTCTAGTCATGTGTCGAGTTGCACTCGAGTCAACATACTAGATATCTTGTGTAGACTTGGTTTCTTCATCAAATTGAGCGTAATACATGTGGTGTCCTTCATCCGAATCATCCTTATGTTCGCAATGTACCCTTGTTGTTTGGGTTTTCTTTTCCAATTACCATTTTTACCCTTGATTGTTGTTATTGTTGGACTTCCCTTGATTTGAATTGTTGTAACTCGTTGGTTGTTGGGTTTTGAATTTCTTGATGAACCCTTTTTGTAGGAATTGTACCAACAATCTTTGATGTCATGTCCCCTCTCTATTGCAAATGGGACACTTCTTGGTGTTGTCTTATTGACTTTGGTACCTTTGTTGACTTTGATTTTGTTGGGACTTCTTGTGATTGGACTGAAATTTCCCTTTCCTTTATGATTGGAAAATAGTGCTTGCTCATCTTCATGATCTTTTTGTTCATTGCCTCTTCTTGTTGGAGTAGATTGACCAACTTCTCAAAGGTGACCGTGTGTTCACTCATATTGATAGTTGTCACAAAGATTCTCGTAGGAAGAAGGAAGTGCTCACAACACAATTGGTACGAGGTCTTCATCACTTATCTCTTTTCCCAATGCCAATAGAGATGCCCTCAAAGTAGCAACTCATCTCAAAAAAACCTCAACGTTCTCATTGTGCTTGAACTTGAGAGTATGCATTGTGATAGTAGGTTGAGGATGACATTCTTGTTCTTTTCCTCATAGACTATACTCAACTTATCCCATGCATCCTCGCCGATGTGGCATCTCTAATGTGGGGTCACGTACATCGTCTGCTATGCTAAACAAGATTATCAACTTGGCCTTTTGATTGGCCTATCAAATTGAACTTGTTGTCTTCCATCATCAAGTGATCTTGTTGTTTTTCTATCTACAATCGTCCATAGGTCTTCAAACTCAAGTAACATCTTGATCTTCGGTTTCCATGTAGCATAGTTATCTCCTCTAAGCAGATGTGAATCTGCAAGAAAATTTTGTGCTTGTGCACCCATTTCTGCAATTTGAATTTCTAAAACTCTTAATTTTTGACAAAGGGTAAGGCTCTTATCACTCCAGTGTTTATGGTCTCCCTCTCAATATATCGTCAGGTCGATATACCAAACCTTTATATATACGCTCCTTCCGATATACCCGTCAAGACGTGGAAGAAGATCACCCTTTCAATATACTCGTCAAGATGGAAAGAGGTGTTAACGCACGTGAAATAATTTAGTACGTGGTACGTGAGATAAGATGCGGAGGGGGTTTGTGCAAGCACAAATGGATGGGAGGGCTCAAATGTGTGTGTATTGTGTCCTTATTACTCCCCATCAATTTTATAGGGTCGATGCCTAGATGATGTTTAGGCAAATTGTGTTAGGTGTTAATTGCAGTAGTAGTCACAATGGCATCACCCGTAAGCACTTCCCAGGCACCGTATATACCGACGCCGCTATGAGATCAAAGATCTTCTCGTGATATAACCAAACATAAAATAAAAAGTTTGCACTTTTCTTTTTTCTTTTTTTCTTTCACTTTATGCACCAAAATTACTACAAAATGCTCTAAAAGTACATCAAAATGAATTTTTGTATCCCCCTTTTAGAAAAAGGGTTTAGAATCACAAAATACGCATTTTAGGCCAAAATTGTTTTTTACCCCCAATAGGTGTTTTTCCACTAAATTTAGCGGTGGCTCTAAATGTGTTTGGTGAGCTTCTAAATTTGGAAATCTCCCAAAATTTAGTAATTTCTCTAAATTTTCCCAAAAAAATAATTTAATGAAAAATATGGAGAGAGTGGGAGTTGAACCGTTGACCTGTTTGTTCCCAAGATCCAAACAAACAATCTGAATATTGTTTTCACCTCTTCTCACAAACAGTGATCTGGGTTTTTCTAAAAAATTTACAGCAGCATCATACAATATTTTTCTTGAAACCCACAAAATTTTAGAAGAATAGAAATCTTATTTTTTGAGATCTTACCAATTTACTAGCTAGATCTGATTTTTTTCAAAAAATGATCTAACTTGTACAGACTTTTCGTCATATGTAGAGGCCGAATATGAAGATTATGTAAACTACAAAGTTGTGCACCTCCTTCTTATCTTTCCAGAAAAAAACAACACATCAATCCGATATTGTATGAAAAAGTTACGTCCCTTTTTCTAAGAGCTATCTGCTGGAATTTTGTTGACGGGACTGCTTCAACCTTTGCTCCCGAATTCTTCACACCTCCACTTTCGATCTAATTTTTTTAGATCTGATCTTTTTCTTTTTTTTTTTTAGATATGCAATTTTTTTAAGATCTCTCTCCTTTTTTTTTAAGATCTCTTTTTTTTTCACAAATCTTTTTTTTAGATCTGCAATTTTTTTCAAGATCTTTCTCCTTTTTTTTTTTTTTTAAGATCTCCAAATCTAAAATATTCCACCAATATGTTGGATCAATTGGCTATGCCAATGACTAATAAAAAAAAAATTACCTTCCAAATAAGTGGATAGGTCAAATTTTAGTTGAGGGATGCTTGGAAGGAATGGAGGCTCATGGATGCTTCAATGCCTCTCCTTTGATGCGATCTTCTTCTCCAATGGATCCTCTCCAATAGTGCTCTTCTTCAACCTTGCTTGATAAAACCTCCTCTCGATACCAAATGATAATAACGGTATAGCTTAGATACCAAATGATAGAATAGAATAAGATTGCAATGACCAAAGAGGGACAGAAGCCTCACAAATATTATTGATTATGAAATCAGATTACATAACAATGCAAGAGATGTAATATTTATAGATATTAGACAGCCTCATATGGATAGACATGACACCCTATCGGACACCAACTACGAGATGATAAGACCCATCTCACATGCACATGTAATTACTACTAATACCGATATTGAATGTTATCCAACATAACAATATTGAATGCAAGTCACTACACTAGAGTGCACATGTTGCACATTATTAAATAAAAGACAATGCAATAAAATGCAATAAATATGCCTATGCTAAATTATGCTAACAGCCTACTAGGAAGTGAGGACGCTTGTATGTATCCTTCAAGAGATGGTAGCCCATGTACCATATTATGTTGGTGAAGTGATTCGAGATATTTGAACTTACATGACCAAATCTTTGATGCCACAATTGTTTTGAGGTGGAGTTCTTATCCATAAGTGCTTGATCGTCTCTGTGAACAAAATCAAGTTGGAACATGCGTCCCACATTGGAGGATTTTGTAATTATTTTCGAGCCTCTTGATTTGTCTCGAATCAAACACATTTTCTTGCTAGATTGACTATCAAAGTCAATTTTTAGGTTGTGATCTAGGAGTTAACTAATCGAAAGAAGATTCTTAGTCAACCTAGGGACATATAAGACATCTGATAGTTTGCAGTTGCGTGAACCAAGGGGTAGAGAAATGTTCCCAATCCCTTGAACTATATATGAAGAATCATCTCCCAACGAAACATGATTTTTTGAAGGTGTGTCCCTCATTGAAATAAACCAATCTTTGTGGTCGTCATGTGTTGAATGGCTCCCGAATAAACATACCATACATCACTAGATGACATGGATGGTTCACTTGATCGACCAATTAAACAAGAAGTCTGCATTATCTCGACTATTCTTGTTGCTCAACAATATTTCCTTGCTGATGGGGTCTTCTTTTCAAGTTCCCCTTTTTTGCCCTTGATTTTAGTTAGAATTTCCCTTGTGAGATTGTTGTGGAGGTCTAGAGTTTCTTGATGAACCTTTCTTATAAGTATTATACCAAAAATCTTGTAGGTTATGTCCTCTTTTATAGATTGGACATTGCTTCTTCTGTTTTCTTTCCCCTTGATACTGATTTTGATTTTGGGATTTTTGATAGAAATTAGGTTTTCCTTTACCTTTCCATTTTTGATGTGCGTAAAGTGCCCGCTCCTCTTCATCATCCTTAGTGTGCATTACTTCCTCTTGTTGCAGGAGGTTTACCAACTTGTAAAAATTAACGGTCGTATCTCGACACGTTTAGTGTTGTGAATAAAATGTGGCAAGAAGAGGGAGTGCTCTCAAAACAATGGGAATGAGAGCATCATCTCGTGACTAGTTCTCCTGTGGCTAGAAGTGAAGCCCTTAATTTTGCAACTCTTCTTAGAAAGCTTCTATTTTTTCATTTTTCTTGAACTTTAATGTGTGTAATTGGCTCTGCAAATTTAGTATAACATTCTTGTTCTTGGCCTCGTATACCGTGCTTAAATTATCCCATGATTATTTGGTTGTTTTACCATCTCGAATGTGGGTTTGTACATCATCGACACTCCAAACAAGATGATGATTTTTTCTTTCTAATCAGGTTTATCAAACTACCAAAGTGTCGCGTTGTATCGTAGTTGATTTGGTTAGAGTACCATTCACAACAGGCCATATCTCTTCAAACTCAAGTTGTGTCTTGATTTTTGTCTTCCATGCAACATAGTTGTTTCCTCTTGAGTAGTTGTGAATCTAGAAGAAAGAATTTGGGGGCATTGGTTCCCATTTTATAGAAATCACTGACAGGGTTTGGCTCTTATCACTCTAGGTATAAGGTCTCCCAATCTATATACTGTTAGTCTGATATACCAAACCTTTCTATATATGCACCCTTCCGATATACTCGGTGGTACGTGGAAGAAGCTTGCCCTTTCTATATACCTAGTGGTACACGAGAGAGGCATTAACGTATGTGAAAGAATTCAATACATGGTACCAAGACATTACGATGGGGTCTTTGCGATTATTGACACCAGCTCAAAGAAATATCCTCATACGCACACGTAACTTCGCTATATACTCATATAATTTCTTAGTCCATATTTATGTCGTGTAATCATTCACAAATAAATGGGATGGCTCATAGTGTGTGCATTGTGACCTTATTACTCCCCATCGATTTAAAGGGATGATGCCCAGATGACGTTGTTGCAACTATATTAGGTGTTAAGTGTAGTACTAGTTGCGAAGACTTCACTCGTAAGTGCTTCTAAGAGGCATTGTATATACCGAACGCTGCAAATGAGATCTAGGATCTTGTGGGTGTTACAGAACCAATTTTTTGCTTTTTGTGATTACAATATTCTTCCATTTTCTAAGCAGTTACAAAATTTGCAGTTTGACTATGGCAACCTGCAAATTAGTACAATATAATGCAGTATATAAATTACATTTAAAAATTTGGAAAAATTGAATGGATGGCAAAATTTATTTTATATTTGCGGGCCTCGTGGCCTCCGGAGCCAAAAACAACCCAAAATGCCAGAAACCGTTAAAAAGAGGCCCAAGATGAAGTTTTTGGATGGTCTTCCTTTTGCAAAAAATGCCCGAAATGAAAAATAGGCTTAGTGAAGAAAAAAAAATTACCCTAAATTTAGGGTTTTTCTCACTAAATTTTTAGATGCCTATTTAGTTATGACTAAGCAGTTTAGTCAAGGTTTTTTTGCTAAATATGCCTCCAGATTAGGCATTTTCTATTTTGGCCTAAACTCTTTTTTTTTTTATAAAAACTTGTGTTTTTAGTGGGATTTGACCCATGCACCTCCCAACTCCAAAGCTTTCTCCTTATCC
This sequence comes from Taxus wallichiana var. yunnanensis, assembly GCA_018340775.1. Lineage (NCBI taxonomy): Eukaryota > Viridiplantae > Streptophyta > Pinopsida > Cupressales > Taxaceae > Taxus > Taxus wallichiana. The sequence goes on from CM031234.1 coordinate 636,134,726, forward strand.
AACTAGGCTCTATGAGTGCTCATGCTAGGAAAAGAAGAATTTGATATTTAATGTATACAAATTCAAACTAACCTTTTAAAGAAGATGCGACTGGCATAGATGGAGTCCACATAGAGGCGCATATGTGGTTTAGGGTTTCTGTGCAAGAAAATCGGATCTCGAAACTTTTACTACTTTGTATTGTTGATTTGATCAACCGCCTCTTTTTTTATTTATCCACTGTTTATTAATCTCCTTTGGCTTTTCTTTGCGCAGGTTGGAGCGTTGAAAATGATGCCCTCAATTTTTGATTTTCTTGTGATGCAGGTTTGTTGCTAGGATGTGGAGGTCACTGCTCGGTGGGTCTACCTCCAATACAACTCACCACCATGCAAACAGGAGTCCAACCACTTTACAGGGTCTACATTTTTTGTTATATTTGCAGGGTCTCCTTGCACTATTGGCCACCACTATGAATCACTTGAGGGCTCGACCGATTTAAAACATAGTTGGGTAGCTTTAAATGGGACTGATTTGCATTGTTTGTGTCCCAATCAATGCGTCTAGGACTTGCCCTTTGTTTTGGGGCTTCAAACTCTGAGTGGGTGAAGGGAGGGCACGGTGAGAGGTATGGCTCGACTAGATGACGTAGCCTAGATTCTCTAATACACCCAGTATAGGGGCTAGTTCTTTTTTTTAAACTGTCAACACGTCTAAGAACGTGGTCTTTTCAAACAATGTAACTTTCCTTTTCAATTCGTAGCTCACCCTATCAAAAGCAAACAACTCGCTTAGAGAGCTACCAATCTAATAAAGCAGCTTTAATTTAGAACTCTTCAAAAAACTCGGTCTTTCAAATAGAACTCAATCAACATGCAAAAGAAGCCCTGTCAAACTCTGTGGAAGAGCTCGATAGATGCAAGATGCAAGGACCTCCAAATATAACAGCTTGCTAGTTTTGATAGAGACTATATATATATCTCTAATATTAGAGATAAAACCCCTAATGGGGAGAAAACTATATATTTTTTATTATTTTCAATACTGCGCAGAACTTTTTCCTGGTGCTGGGTGCACTGGTGCAAAAAAACATTTTCCTTCCAAAATCTTGAAAGGAACAAGAGGATGTGAGGAGGCAGGGATGGGGCTAGGAGGTTGCAGGAGGCTACACAGGCTCTCTGATGCTGTAAACACTTCTCCAAAACTCCTCTATCTCAACTACTCTCTCTTTCCACTCCTCCATAGCTTCATAGGTCCATAATCTTACTGTGGTACCAAATGTAGACACGGATGGAAGCCTCGAAAATTATATTAATCAAAATCATCCAATTTATAATAGTAGACTGCAATACTTATAGGTATTGTACAGTCATGTGCAGACAAAAGAAATATGTTGCACAGGTAAAACAATACTCACAATTGCTTCCAATATTACATCCGGAAGCATAAAAATACAACCAAACAATTATATTGTTAAAATAATATAACAACATCCCGTATTGTTCAAATACAAACAAATAGATGGTTATAATTAAATATAACCATACAATTAATAAATAATAAATTTATTAATATGCAATGCATAATTAATTAGGATAATAATAATATTTTATCCTAACAGATCGGTGTTGGCTTTTCCTTGGCTCCAATGAAGCCAAGTATCCGATTGGCAAGTTCTAGTCCATTGAATCTCGCCCACTCGTTTATGATATTTAACTCCAAAATGGAGTCTTCTTGCAGATCTTCCTGGATGGATGGTGTGAGAGGGATGATGGCATCCTCTTGTTCTTTTCCTTCCTCTATAGCAGTATGGAACTCCTCTACAATATGCAGCTTCATTATTATGATTGCAACATCCATTAAAGTTTCCTTTGCATCATTATAATCTTCTGCAAGACATTATTGGCTCTGGAGGTCTTTTTGTTTCTTGAAGACCAGATTTCTCTTGGGTAGCATCTTCCTCTAGCATGAAATTTGTCAAATCAAAATCTTCAATTTGCTACTCTAGAGGACTATTTGGGACAACAAGGTCCTCTTGATATCTCTCCTTCATGGAAGCAGGCTCATGTGCTTGGAAGGTGGATGATGGAGGATAAAATGATGTGATATCCATGGGATATACTCCATCAAAGAAATACTCCAAGACACATAGATAATTTTCCTCCTTGTTGTCATACTTCATGTGCTCAACCTCCTCCATGGCATCCTCCTGATCTAAAATTTTCTCACCATGGTTCCCCTCATCTTCAAACATGAAGTTTGAAAGCTCAAACTCCTCTTCAACATTAGAGCTCAAAGGGGAGGAAGTGGGAGGAAGAATTGAAGATTCTTCTAGGGCTTGATCTATTCTTAAAGCCTCTTGATCTTTATGGTTCTCCTCCATATGCTCCTTTTTAACTGGACTTGGAGCTGATTGTTCTTTTTCCTTCATGGATGATTGTATAACTTGGATTGGATCAACATTTTCTTCAAATAAAGTTCCAACATGGGCACTACATTTAGATCAAAGTGATTGTTGATCATCTCCTTCTTGTTCTTCTTCTTATACTTCGCAGCAAACTCACCTTAGCCACCACTAGCTCTTCAACCTTGACCTCCTCTGTTGGCTTAACCATCAAGGGGATATTTGTTATCCCAAATTTGAGAACCCAATTATTTATTTTTTCTATCATTTCTTCTCTCTGTTTGGCTCTTCTTCTTGTTGCCCTTGGCTGGTTGTCTGATTTTCATCTTCCCAACATGGATTTGGGGATGCAAGAGGAGGGGTAGGTTGGGATTCAACTAGTTTTGTTGTTGTTTGTGGTGGAGAGGGAAGTGAAACTTCTTGTTTTTTAGAGGGAATGACTTCTTGGAAGGGAAAATGGTAGAAGAATTAAGATGAGATGGAAGATTAGGAGATGGAGAAGGGAAATCAACACTTGGGACAACAAACAATGGGCTTGACTCTTGACCATGTTGAAATGATAAAGTTTGTGAAAGAGAAAATGAAGGAAAAGGAGCTAGTGAATGACTTACCCATTGACAAGGTTGTCTTATATCCAACTCATAAGCCTCAATCTCCTCATCCCATTGTGCAAGTTGGGGCAGCATTTCAACCATGAAGTTGAGCTTCTCTTGAGGGCTATAGTGTCTTGGAAAAGGGCCTCCCCATGGACAAGGTGCCCTATAACCAATCTGAATGCCTTCATTTGTATTGTAGCCCTTGACTAAACCATGTCGGTCTCTATTTTTTGAATCTTCTCCTAGAAGATTAACTTCTTCAGTGTGAAACTACCTCCAAAATCTGTATATCCATGCTCTGTAATAGCTGTATAGTTTGGAAAATGACCAAACTGATTTGAATCTAGCTCACCTAGATATCCATAGTGCTTATTTTCATTGTGAAACCTTTCTGGAGGTGTGTTGAAGTAACCTAGAGATGGATTTGAATAGCAATGTTGGAAATGAAGTCATGATTGCACAACCTCATGGAATGGAAGAAAATGAAAGATGTGGAAGAAAATGAATGAAAATGGATGGAAAAGGTCTATAACTTTAGAGATTGGGTTGTTGACCAGATGGAGTTGCTAGATGTGCTTTGCATGTGCCTCCAAAGGCTGAATCTCACCAAGAACACATCAAATTGATGAAATGAAGTGGTAAGGTGCTTCAAACCTGTCCCACCGGGCATGCCAAAACTATTAGTGTGGTCACACGGTGGCTTAAGATTTATTGTTGATAATGAGACACCTTGGAAAGATGGAAGATCTAACGTCAACGTCCGCACTGCGTGCAAAAACTATTTGTTCGAATCATAGCACCCCGAGTGCCTGTAACTAGATGAGTTGAGACTCTCAGTGTGATTGCACAACATGGAGCATATCTCAAAGTGTGGGACCTTGTGAGTTGAGAGAGCTCTCTAGATTAAGTCCGTTCATATTCCTCCATTCAGTGCACACAAATAAAAATGTAGAGGATCTATTCTAAACCTACTCTATCTTACCAAGGAGACAGGGTCGAAGAAGATGCAAGAAAATAAACCTAAGCTAATGAGGTGATGCACCAAAGGAATGTTAGACACTCATTTTGTAAAATTAACACAGAACATGAAAATGCAATACATACACCATGCATAAGTAACCAAACTGCAACAAGAGATCGAAAGACAACAATGAACATATGAGAGGGTTGAGAATCATCCACATAAATATATATTATTGCTCAAGAGTCGATACAATACATTACAGTGGCCAAGAGGAAAAAAACACTTGCATTACAACTCGTATGGGAGGTTTGGAAAGCTCCACAAATTCTCTTGCAAAAAGTTAAGAAGGGAGGATGCAAAACAAAATTGTCCAACCCTTTACAATGAGCCCAACTCCTTTCTTTTATAGATGTAGTGAAGAGGGAAGAAGAGAAGAGGTAGGAAACTTGATTTGAAGCTCAGCTACCAAACCATCAATGCCATTGTGAATCCACCCACAACTGCCGAGTCCACCACTCTACATCTGTTTGGCGTGTTGAAGAAGGGAGAATGGCGGATCGAATCAAATTTGATCTAGTTGTTGGGGACAATCAGATTGCATATTAATGACATGAAGACATTTCCATAATTTCACCCACCAAACCTCCTTGAAATTAAATTTTGAGGTTTCCATGGTTTAGACGACATTGAGACCTTTCCAATGGTGTCAAATTTGTGGAGTTTCCGGCACTGGGTCGAAATATATGCCCATTTGAATGTTTGAGTCGGGTCTGTACAAAAATGGTGAAAACCAATTAGTAGAATGGGTCTACGCGCCCAAACTCACTTTTTCCTTTTGGCACCAAAAAATACAAAATGCAAAAAGTTCCCCATAGCCTCGCAATTCAATTTTCACAAAAAATCTTCGGACCATCGGCCCACTTTTTCTTCATTTGAGTGAAAAGTCTCCCTTGGCCCACATTCCCGCTTTGACTCTTTTGATGCGGGCTCAACATTTGAATTTTTCCCTCTTGGAAACAAGGCTCAAAATATCAAAAGGCTCGATGATCCGCCTCCCCTCTTTGAATTTTCAACATGGCCACATGTCCCTTTACAGAGCCCAATATTTACTTTTCTCCCTATTGCAAAAAGCGCAAAAGTTCCAAAACTCCCATGAGACCCACCGACCTAAAATTTACTTTGGCAAATTTTCCTCCGCGTAGCCCCATAACTACAATTTTATACTTGGCGAAAATTCTTCCTTATGTCCACCAGCCTGCCTTTGGCAAAAATCCTTCCAAGGCCCGCCAGTCCATAACTTGCAAAATATGAGGAGTTAGAAGAAATTATTTATATTTTTGGAAAGGGGTATAAATTTATCACCTGATAAAGATGCTTTTAGGAAGGCTTGAGTTCTTAGAATATCTAAAAAATTGATTGAAGCACTAAAAGAGGAAAAAATGGGTGTAATTAACCAAAAATAAGCACAAGCTTATTTTAGATAACAATAACATGTAAAATGTAGAAATTTATGTATGTGATATAATGTGGTGGATAAATAAAATTAGCAATAAAGATGTGTTTGATAATGAAATAATGATGAGATGTAAAGTAATGTTCATAATAGCGCATGATGAGAATAAAGGGGGAAGAAGAGTGATTACCCCAGGTGAGAATGAGGTTCATTTAAAAATAGGGTTAAGAGGCTTATAAGGAATGGATGAAGTAACAAGGATGTGAGGGTAAGTGCCAAATTGGATACTAAAGGGAATGGAGCCTAGAATAAAAGGTGTGGTGGGAGAAAGTGTGGAAGTAAGTGGATTAGGAACCCAATGAGGTTCTGCGTGAATAATGTGTGAGGAATAAGATGATATAACCATAGGTTTAATAGATGGAGGACACGAGATGGATAATGACCTTAGGAGGTGATTGGATGACTAATTTAGATGGAGGTGAAGGAGGCAAGTGAATAGTGGTGGAAGATGGCTTATGAGGAATGAGAGAGAGAGAGAGAGAGAGAGAGAGGGGAGAAGCAATGAAACCTTTATTTTGTAATTTTTGTTGGTGATCATGGAGACCATAACATTCATTATCACGGTGGCCATTGATGTGGTGGAAATTACAAAAAGGGAGGTCATGTTGGCACTGCAAGTGGTAAGGTGGATGATGTTGGGTATAAGGTAGATGAATTATCCGCTTATCAAGTAAGGTTCACAGAACATCATGGGGGTTAGCATTATATGAGAAGTGCAATGGTTCATGAATGGGAGATGAAGAATACTTAGGTGAAAAAATGAAGTATAGGGAAGGAATATTCTTACGCAAAGGAGGATATGGGGATCTTGTAGGAGGGCCAATAGATGAAATAGGGGAAGATTTAGTAGGTATAGGAGGAATAGACGAAGTGGGAGAAGGTGTTAAGACATTATCTGCAATGCCTTCCTTTTCTAGATCAATAAATTTATACAAAAAAAGCGTTAATGATTCACATGTATCATATAATATCTTTTCCTTTAATGGAGGAATCTAGCCATGAAAAAAAAATAAATTATTTTATAAATCAATGGGGTGAAATGATAACTGATCCATGAAGGAAATGAAGTATAAAATGCAATCTACAATTGGTTCATTCTTTCCTTGATGCAAAGGAGGAAATAATTCATACGTGTAACTTTAGGACCATTGTTAGAAATAATTTTTCTAAGAAAAACATCCTCTCGTATCATAATAATTATTAATGGTGTAAACACCCAAAATTGGGTCGCAACCCTCTAAACCACCTTCGATTAATTGATTTACTATTATTCCCACACCATGCCCACATGCACAAATTTTAATTAATTTAACTATCATAATTAAGTTAATTATCTAACTCACTTAACTACCCCACTTATCCACGTCACCCTTTCCAACTCACCATAGACCAAGTCCCCACTTATCCTAACCAACAATGACTCTTTCAAACACTAACTATTCATGACCTATTAATTATCTAAATAATTCCATACTCTAATTTATGCAATTAAACAATCAAGACCAAGAATAAGCAAAAACCACACAAAATTTGGGAGAAAAACCATATTTTTGGAAAATTAGACCAATTTTCCTTACCGAGGCCAGTTATCCCTCGGATGGCACCTAATTCCCTAAATATCGTCACTTGCCTTAGATAAGAGTTTCTAACTCTTTTTATAGGTTCTTGAATTCATTCATTCACTTAATCTTTCGCATTCTAACTCTTTTGCATTCAAGTTACCAGATGACAAACCAAAGATCCCATCGATCTCCACCAACATCCTGTCATCTCATCCATAACTTTGGATAGTCATAGCAGAGCATACAAGCCCTATTTCCATGACATAGGAAACATTCCCGTATCTCCCACAAATTCTCAACAACAAACAATCAACTTCAAATCTACATATTACCATATAAGTAATTCATTCTTATTTTTAAGCTTTTGTTTTGATCTTAAGTATTTCATTTACTTCTTCCATCCAATCCCTCTCTATTCCAAATACCACCTTTCACCTGTTTACCACCTATTATATCAACGTGAACTATTTCACCCATCTTGCATCTCTACCACTCTTTCTGATCCCTAAAAATCACATCATCCTTCTTGAACCCCTTTAACTCTCTATACAATCAAAGAGAGACCCAAAACAAACATTTTTGATATTTCCACCATATTGTCCCTATTGGCACCAGGTTAGCCAATTGACGTTAGTCATTTTACTATAACGACATCGATCGCCTAACTAATACTAGTCTCTATGACTTGTAACTTTACCTATAACAATGAGCTCATAACTTTCACCAAATAGCCAAGAATCACCCAAAACCTTGCCCAAACCTTTTCCTAACACTCAACGACCTTCCCCAACTTGAACAACACCTTACCTAATACTAGATTAGTTTGTATTTTTAGTAATTTTCTTAATATAGTGTATTGATAACTTTTGACACACCTAAATCAAATTATTAACAATAGGAACTTTACTTCTCACATTTATTCTAATTAATTTGATAAAACAATAGATTGACAACCATCTAGGAAGTATCACACTTTCTCAAACTAGAATTTCCTAGGTAGTCCACTACCATATACATTTTAAGTCTCTATTGTGGTCTTGTTGTGCTTTACAAGTAGTTCCTCCTAGCAAAAAGGAAGCTCACACATTTAGTTTGGTCAACGCTTACAACGCGCATAACCTTCTCCCGACTATTCTCGGGCATTCCTCATACACCCATTAACCTTATCTATTTTATCACATTATTTTGAGGTGAAACATTTTGACATGCCCGATAGGACCCCTTTTTTTTGGGTTCTTTGCATTGTTAATTCTAGGGGACATTTGTGTGCTTCTTTTATTTTTTGAAAAATTCACATTAAGTTTCTCTCTAGTTAATTTTATCTTCTTCTACTTGTCTAAAGGAAATTTGTGATTTGGTGTTTAAAAAGAATTCTTCTTACTTTCTTTTGAACTTGCATCTAGTGAAAGATCATCCTCCTAACCTATTCTATATTTTCTACATCCAATTGTACTTTCTATTTGGGATTAAAAATATCTGCATTTCATCCTTCATATGTTGCATTAGGTCACCTAAATTTATTTGCAATCTATTTACTGGAGGTCATGACTAGTGATGATTATCTAGAATTAATCGTAGTTCACACTTTGTGCACACACACCCCTATCTAAATTACTTGAATAATTTATTCACTTCTTAAATATCTTCCTTCCCAATAAATTTTCATCAACGATTAACAATTAGATTGGCGGTGGATCCAAATGGTGGTATTCGCCACCATCATATCGAGTTAGACCTCATATACTCGTGAATTATATATTGGGGAACTTAGAAAAAAATACCAGAAACCAGCATAGATTGCTTATAGGGTACCTTCGTTGACCAAAAACTCTATTCTACTCATAGTCAGTTTTAAATGGCATAAGCCACATAACATTAAAATATAAAGCATAGGATTGACATGTTTTGTTAGCTTTTGACTGGTTAAATTGTGTTTTGAGGAGAGAGGTTATTTCTTCTTATTTTTCTTATCCTTCACGCCCTAACATCATAATGGTGTATTTTGGTTCGCTAAGACTCATCACTTCCATACTCAGTTCCTGGGTTGGTGTCTTCATTTGAATTAATCACCTAAAATTCAAATTTTCATCATCTTCTTAGATTCCATAAGAATCAGCATCGGTCTAGCGATCAGCATCGGGTTACCTCTTCACACCGCATCGGTTGACTGTCTCGACATCGCTTCCTCTACTATTTTGGTTATTTCTCCAAAAATAGTATTCAATTCACATCCAAATATTTTCTGTGACTATTTCTGTCATTTATCACATTTCTAAGTCTCTGTTACCATCAATAGAGTTCATATCCACCCGATTTACATTCTTCATCTCTAGATTTATAAATATTCCATTTATTCATTCACAGAATCAACATCGCTCTAAAACTAGCATTGGTTACCCCAATTCTATTATCATTTATTACCCTACGATGTCCGTCTCTATGTTTTTATTTTTCTCACAAGATAACGACCAATTTTAATTTTCCAGATTTCTTTTATCATCTTTTCCTATGTTTTCACACCATTTGTAGAGCTCAGACCACCTGTCCTATAACTATTCACATGGTTTTGACTCGTAAACAAGTCAACGCCCTATTATTTCATGTTATCCATCAACCACTACCTCCTAGTCCTTCACCACCTTCTATTTCTTTACCCATGGACCCCACTTCATCTATCTCTATATTTACAGGTGACGAGGAGTTTGCAAAACTCCTTGATCACAATCCCGCATCCTTGTAGTATTATCTTTCTCATTCCTCCACCCAAATTTTCAAGAAAACCCTTATACCGGATGTATGTCTCCATTCCTCTATCCCTTTCTCCCATTTCCATATCCACCCACTAGTACAACATTGTCTACTTCCACCTTACCACCTATCGTTGTTTCTCGATCACCCCCACATCTTTGATTTCTATCACACCTACAACATCTATCACACCTTCAACCTCTTCCTAGCCATAACATACAACTCTTTAGTGTAGGGATTACCACATCATCATCATATTACCTCACATCCTCCAGCCAGCATCCACCCCTTTTAAGGTTTGGTCATGTCTATACTTGTTCCTCTACCACCTATCACTACAAGGGTTCCTACATAGGTCCCACCCACCTATACCTTGTCTCAGCTACCACCTGTCACCTACACTTCCCATTCAAGGTATATGCCATCATCATATGCCACTAGTTATATCCCCTTCACAATTTTTCTTACTTGAAACCTCCATATACTAGAGTTCCTTCTATGTCCTATTCATCATATCCACCTCCTTATACCACGTGAGGTGTGCCTCAATCTAATCCCTACCATGTATTTGGTCAAGATGATGATGGACAAGATGCAAACCCTTAGATGCATCTGCTTTTCGGCTCTGCGCAAGGCTTTGACTTATGACAAAATTTGTAATGAGCCTATTCATCCATCCATACCTATTCATTCTTATCCCCCACATTGGGAGATGTCAAAGTTTAACCGATTTAATAGAAAGGAGGATCACAACAACATTTCCGATTGTTTAAACATGTATGTTATATGATTTCCCATAATGATTCCTTACTTCTTCAAACTTTCCCAATGTCCTTGAGAGAACCTGTCTTGATTGATATAATGCATTACATAAGCACTCTATCTTTTCATTCAATCAATTATCCCAGTGATTTTCTCGATCACTTATCCATCAACATCACTAAGAAGGTCACCATGACTTATTTGTATTAGATGTACCAATACAAAGACAAATATATCGTAGATTTTGCCACACGTTGGTGGAGCCTTACCAATCAACTCACCTTTTAACTTCCACAAACTGACCTAATAGAGTTGTTTACTAAAGCTTGTGCTAGACATATCTTACCAACTCTCCAAGTTCACACCTTTTGAATGTTCGATGAAGCATTCACAATGGCTCAAAGCTTGAAATCTGTGCTATCGAAGAGAAGAAATAACAATTTCGCAATAAGAGCACTCCATTTAAATCAAATGACTCTTCTTCTTCCAAACCACAAACTAATCATTCAAAACCCAAAGGATCCGCCAACGCATGGTCCTAAAAGCTCGTCCATATCATCCATCCTACCAACCAAAATCATCTTGTACTCTTTCACCTATTCGAACTTTCAATACAACATGAAAATGACAATATACTCCCATAGGAGAACCTTACTCCTCTTTTGGAAAATGCAAATGCAGAGCCATAACTCTTCAACCCTTCAAACCACATATTGGTTTTGATCCTTTCCATCATGTGCCCAATGGTAAAAGGAGAATTATTACTACAATTATCATAGTGTCGAGGTCATATTGATGATAATTGTAAAACATTTAAAAATATCGTCCAAGATATGTTTTATAATGGATATCTTGTCTTGGATAACCCCAATGCACCAGTATAACCAAAACCTCAAAATATTTAGGAAGTCATTTCCAAATCACACTCCATCATCCAACCAAGATGGAAAAACCTCAACCAATGATACCAATGTTCGAGAGGTGTATGCCATTTTTAATATCACACTAGCCCCTTCTACTCAATTTCCTCCCATCCCATCATTTGAGGAAATCCTTACTTGAGTTCTTCCACCCACGGAGAATTCCACCTCATCCTCTCCTCTCGCCCATGAAGGATTCGACCATATCTACCATTTTGTATCAAGCAACCCACTTCATCTATCACTTCATCTATGGAGGCATCTACCTCTTTGTCTCTACATGTCGAAAGATACCCGCATCACTCACTCTTCTACCCATGGAGGAGCCCATCTTTCCCTTTTCTTCACCAATCAAAGAGTCTACACCATCCACCTTTCCCCCTCCTCTTCCCGTAAAAGATCCACTTTTAGCATCTCTTCCTTTTGGTGACAACTTACCAATAGCTTTTAAATACCCTATCAATTTTGTATCATCTCTTCTACCACAGAGTCTGATACCAATCATTTCCCTATCTCATAGATGTTAGAATTATTTACAAGGATTACTACCAAATAATCATCATCCCTCTCACTTCTACGCCATTCTCCCATTTTTTATGATCACTTGAGTATGTCAACTATTCCATGCTTTGGGGATGCCTTCGACTTCCCGTATCAACTCAAATGAAAATGTTGTCCCCAAACACTTCAATGATTTATCCTAAAGTGTTCAAGATAACTAAATACTCACATACCTAAGCTAGTTATAGTATCCTCTTCTACATCATCCTCACCTACACCCAAACCTTTACAATTACCCAAAAAACCACCTTGCACCCAAACCTCTACCTACACCCATACCTTCACCTATGCCAAACCTATCACTACATTGGGGTTGTTCCAAACCTAGTCTAGTCCATCCTCCTATGAATTTTGATTTATCCACATCATCCCAAACTATCACCAGGCCTATCCCCCCACCTAAGAGGAAGACCCAACCTCTTAGGCCTCATACCCCAGTTTCTCCTAGTTCTTCTCTTTCACCTTCGCCACTTCTCTCCAACTTAGGCCCCCATCCATAAACCTTGGTAAAACAACCTCCAACCCAAGGTAAAACTAAAATGAAACAACCCACATCCTTATCACAATCTCCCATTCCACCCAAGCCTTCTACATTACCTATGCCTTCTCCACTACCCATGCCTTTACCTTCCCAACCACCTTTATGTTTACTACCTCCTACAACTATCTTCACCGCACCTCCACTTTCACCATGGTTGACCCGTCCACTTCCATCTTTTGCATTCCCTTCTACTTCATGCACTACCCTAACACCTTTACCCAAGAAGGTGCAACCCAAGCCCAAAACCACACTTCCTACCAAAAAGGTAGTTAAACCTCCTCAACCTCCAACTCCAGCTCTAGTAGGGCCTCTTCCACAAAATGCACCACACATCCATCCAAACCAACTCCACCTCAAACAACATACCTTCCATAGAATTCACCAAAACTTCCATCTAAACCTACTCTCACTTATCATTGTGATTCCTTTGCAGGGTCTTACGCTAACATCCTCGCTTGGCTGTTAGAAAATTTTGCCATTATTACATTACCACCTCTCATGCCTTATGACCCACTCAAACCTAAACCCGTCAGGGTTTGAAGATACCAAGATTTGTCCTATCATTGTGTGCTAGAGCATGATGTTGAAAATTTTAAGGCCCTTAAAAATATTCTTATTCAACTATGTTCTCTTGAAGAGATCTTTGATGAAGATGATCTTTTGGATGAAGATCCCATTCCACCTTCACCTATCACCATGTAGCCTCACCCCATATCTATTCAACGGACCTTCACCTCCACCTCCACAACCCTATTTTCCTCCTCCAAACTTTGAGATCAATATGGTCCTTATTAGGGAGATAGCTCAACCCACACCGAAATGCTAGTGCACCCTACTCATTTCACAAGGCTCTTATCCCGCACTAGGTTTTTTTCCCTCTTGTCATTATACCTTTCATGATACATCTCCCTCTTTTCCTTAGATCAATATGGTTTGAGTTGCCACTAGAGCATAGAAAGACAAAGGAAAAGAGAAGACAAGAAACCCATCCACTACACCTTTACCCAATATTCCATCTACACCTACACCCAAGGTAACCATTTGTAGGCCGAAATATCCCATTTATGATGGTTTCACACATCGTACCATGATCAAACAAATTCACCAATCCCCCCTCAAAATTTATTTACACGACCTCATCCAAATGTTTGTCTCATTGTCAGCCCTCATCGAGGTGTTGTAATCTATTGAAGTTCCACCTAATGAGCCCACACCCATTACTACCATCATTACCCCATATTATGTGGCTACCCTCACTACTCGCTCCCATCTTCTCTTCCCCGTTACCTTTCATCAAGTATTTTTCTTAGTTTTTATGATGAAGATATTTTACCTCTCTCCAATCGATGATCCTGACCCCACCTATTTCATTTAGGACAATAATTGATAACACACGTGTTCAACGTGTTATGTTTAAGGTATGCCAAGATCAATATCATTTCTTCCCATGTGTACAATATAAAATTCTAATCCCTACCAATTGTATGCATAATAACCCAATTTATTTTGCATTCATTTAATGATGTCATGACTTCCACCCTCACACCATCATTCTCCACATTCATGTGGCCCCCATATAATTCCCCGAATTATTCTATGTCCTAGAGGGGGAATTCCAATACAACATACTACTTGGCTGACCTTAGATTCATGCCATGGGTTGTGTACCTTCAACCTTACACCATTATTTAAAATTTGAGCATGAAGGGCACAACTACACCATTCGAGACAGATCCTTCACCATTCAAAACCTACAATATGCTTTATCGACTTAATGGTGTCTTATACCGCTTAAGGCATCTACCACCACAAATGATTCTTCTTCATATTCTATCCCATCTACCACTACTATCAATTCTTCTTCACCACTACCTCACCCACTACTACTACCTCTACACCTTCCATAACCAACTCCTTTATTCCCACTACTACCACAACTTCCATGAATCGCCCATCAACCAACCCATCTACATCAAAAACACCTGACGCTTCCCCTTCTTAGGATTCTTGTGATTCTTCCATTCCCGCTAACCAAATACCAACTTTTAATCCTTTGGTAGGTTTTTTCAATGCCTTACCTTAGGGATTATCACCTCTACAACATCAACACCTTTCTTACTCCTTAAGAGTATTGAAGCCTCCATCAACACCCACATTACAACCATCATGTAGGAAAGGTCTTTCCATATGGTCCACCCCACCTTCGCACTAACTTGGCATATGGGGTACTTTACGCTTCTTCATATACTCCTGAACCACCTACTAAAACCTGTCATTCTCATTTGAATTTTCAATACCTCACCAATCACCACTTTTCTCACACTTTCTTTCATCGATGTGCATGGAAAGGCTTTGGCTTTTGTCTTTACGAATAGGGTCATGACACAATCATACCTTTCACCACTCGTAAAAACACAAAGACCATAGTGGTCTTGGATTTTATGAGGAACCTTCTTCTAAGAAATCTTGTATCGACCTCATAGAGGAAAGTAAAATTCTCCACGCTCACTCACCTACTACACCACCTTCACCCACAAAGTCCATGGATCCATAATCCATCCTCCTAATTTTTTTTTCATAAACACCATTCCTTAGGGACCTCTTACCTATCAACATGATGGTGAGGTCCTTCTTCCTTCCCTTCTTATGGCCTGATGATCGATGATGACACACCTTCTATAAACATCATTCAATGTCGGATGATGATTCTATTCTCAACTATCTAGGTGTGGAGGATTCTTACATTCACCGGTGTTACCTTCGAGACACAAACCATATTGAATGAATCAAACATAAAGATCAACATTTACACTTGACCTCAAATTTTAAAGATAGGCTAGTCTTTATATCCCACGAAATAATAAGCTTCTTCACCTTTTCCTTCGAGATCATAACAACATTTTTCTTTTTCTTATGTCGATATGCCCGGTATTGACCCAATATCATGGTCCAAAATATCATAACTATTCCTTATGCTAAACCTTGTGAAAAGGAAGTAAAAAATCCCCACATTCCCTTCTTGTGAAAGAATAAATCTAGTTCCTCTTTTCTATATGTTTTATTCTACCCATTGACTATTCCTAGTGGATTTAAACATCATTCTTGTCACCAAAGTGACAGGGGACTCCACATCTACATGGATTTCTATAACCTTAACCTTTCTTTCCCTAAAGATGATTTTCCTCTACCTAGTATCGATCAACTTGTTGATCTTACAGCCAGCCATGAGATGTTATCTCTCATGGATGGGTTCTCAAGTTATAATCAAATATTACTCACTCCTGAAGATCAACACAAAACCGCCTTCATCACCCCTTGGGGGACCTTCTATTATCATGTAATGCCCTTTGGCCTTAAAAATGTTGGTGCCACATATCAATGTGTTATGACCTATATCTTCCATGACATCATGCATCACATATTAGAATATTATGTCGATGACCTTCTCACCAAGTCCAAAATTCATTCCGAACACCTCCTAGTTCTCAAAATCATCTTTGATTGTCTCATCAAATATTACGTTCACCTTCAACCAAAGAAATGTGTTTTTACCATTCTCTCTAGAAAAATCCTTGGTTTCATCATCTCTTTACGTGGTATCAAATTCAATCCTACTAAAATCAAGGCTATTCTTGAGATGTCCTCCACCTACTAACCTTCGACAACTTTTTAGTTTACAAGGCAAGTTACAATCTATTCGACACTTTATTTCCCAACTTTCTGACCGATGTCACCCTTTTCATCATCTTCTTAAAAAGGATACTTCCTTCAATTGGAATGACGAGTGCCACAAATATTTTGAATCCTTTAAGGAATACCTCCATCAACCACCTATTCTTGTCTCACCTAAAAATGACCAACCTTTCTACCTCTAAATTTTGCTATCGATCATTCCTTTAGGTACCATGCTTCATGTATCATGACATGAGCAACATAGGAGAAAAGTGGTTTATTATATAATCCATACTCTTTTAGACTATGATACTAGATATACCCACGCCAAAAAAATTTACTTAGCCCTAGTCTTCATCGCTACCAAACTTTTCCATTACCTACTCAACCACAAAACCTTCATCATCACCAACACTCACCCTTTGCATTACATGTATCCTAAACCTTACCAATACCAATGTGCCACACATTGATAATGCTCCTTTCATAGACTCGACCTCGAATTCATCCATCAAAATTCCTTTAAAGGAAAAACCATTTCTAATCATCTTTTCATGCACCTCTTTCCGAACTCAATCTTCTAACTTAGATTTTCCTAACGAATCCATTGCTACCCTCTCTCTTCGACGACACCTTATATTATATTACCCTATACTTCGATGGTTCTAAATGTCAACATGAGGGTGAGCATTGGGGTTATCCTCATTCCTATTGATAGTGAACCTATGCCTTTATATTTCAAACTTGACTTTGATTGTACCAATAACATGGTTGAATACGAAGCACTCGTGTTAGGTCTCCAAACTAGGGATTTCCTAGATGTTAAGACCATTAATATCTTTAGGGATTATCAACTAGTCGTCAACCAAGTCAATGGTTTATACCAGTGTCGTAATGAAATACTTCAAAAGTATAAGCATCATGTTGACATGCTTTTGAATACCTTTAATAATTATGACATTCAAACTATTTTGTGATCCACTAACAAATTTATGGATACCATGGCTTTCCTCACCTCACAAATACCTGCCTCACCTTCACTCTAAAATATTTGTCACAGTACAATGATTACAGTCACCTTCTTATCTCATCTCATGACATAAATTTTGTGGGAAGAATCAAAACCGACCCACATGACATTTGGTATAAGCAGATGTTGATTACCTTTCCCAATCAATTCTACCTCTAGATCTCACTCACAATGGTAAGTGAGCCTTCCTCCAAAAGGTCTCTCATTATGTCATCATGGGGGTCTTCTTTACAAACATGGCTTTGATGATATCCTCTTATGATGCCTCACTAGTTCTGAAATTCCATACACCATTAAAGAAATCCATGATGGGATTTTTAGTGGACATTTCAGTGGTCACGTTATTTCAAAATGTATTCTTTGACTCGGCTATTACTGGCCAAACCTTAACCAAGATTGTTACAACTATTTCAAATATTGTGTGTAGTGTCGTAGTAAGCTAACCTTCACACACCCCAACTCACGCCTTACAATTTTATAGGGACTTTTGGCCTTTCTCTCAATGGGGTTTAGATATCTTCGGTGAGATCAAATCTCATTCTTCTCAACATCACCAATGGATCATCACAACAACCAAATACTACACTAAATAGGTGAATTTATCCCTCACATTTCTACAAAAGCCGATAAAATATGTGAATTCATCAACCATCACATCATTTTTCACTTTGGTGTTCCTCATCAACCTCATCACTAAAAATGGTAAACAATTAAAAACAAGACTCTACGAAAAATCTATGATAACTTTGGTATTCAAATCAGTTTTTCTTCACCTTATTATCCTCAAAAAAATGGTCAAGATGAATCAACTAAAAAACTCTCAACAAAATTCTTATGAAATTCGTCGATGATACCGGTAAGGATTGGCATATGCACATTCCTTTCCCTTATGGGCTTATCACACTTGCATTCACACCTTAACTTCCGCCACACCCTTTCTCTTTGGTCTATGGTACAAAGTTCATCTTACTTTCAAAGTCCAAATTCCATCCCTTCGTATCTCACTTAAGGGTATGTTCAATGATGAAAAATTTCACAAAGATTGTTTGGCACAACTTGAGATTCTAGATGAACATCGCTTTTAAATGCTCTCGACCACCTTCAAATCTACCAAAATGTATCAAAAATGCCTACAAAAATGTGTTCATGAATGATCCTTCAAGGTAAGTGAACTTGTCCTAAAGGAAAATCAACATGTAACCAAAGAAGAGAAAAAAATGGGGCAATTTTTCTCCTAATTGGCTTGGACCCTATATTGTCACCCATACCTATGGATCAGGTGCTTATCATTTATCTTCTCTTGAAGGTAAACCCAAACCTGAGCCCCTTAATTCCTTGCATCTTTGACTGTTCCATTGTTGAATAAAGTACAACATCACTTTATGTCACTTACATGCTCATCCCTTGAGTGAATCTCTCCTTTCATCTACCTATTTCAAGGACCAATGACTCAAATAGAATTGTGTGATTATCTGTCACCATTTAGCCTTATCTTCAATATGAGTATCACGACTCTACTCATGGCATGATTCTCATCGATACTTTTCATCCTTTTCAGGATGGAATCCCATGGTCATTCGTCACTTAAAACCCTCTCTTGTATAGCTAACTATTCATGCTATGGTTTTTCCTTCATACAAGAGGCTTCTACTCCTTCATAGTCTTTTCCATGACCTAAATCTCAAAAATAAAATGTAAAAGTATACATGGGATACCCAAAAACTCTACTCCTTGATCAAAATTATCACAAATAGATGAATCCTCAAAAGAAAATCTTCCTCTATTTCTACTATTATATAAGATTCCTCTCCTCAAAGGATAACTATAAAAAGTTATCTTATTGTATAAATTTTATCCAAAAAGATGACTTTTTTCTGAAAAATAAAACTAAAATTATCCTAAAGATTCCCGCATCGACCAACTTCACGAACACCTCAAGGATATATTATATTTATCCCACATATAATTCCCGCATCGATCGATCTATAAAGAAAGAAAAAGAAAATAAAAATAAAAATAATTAAAATAAAAAAACTTATGGTCATGGACTTTCCTATTCTATTTTTGAGGATCTTGTGGAAGGGGCATGTTGTCCCATAATAATTTTATGCTAAACACAATCCTACACATTACCTCTTTTTTTTCTCTTCTACTTATTTAAGGGATGATACATGTACTTTACCCATAGTTCTCATGCCTCTTCTTTCACCTATAGACCTATTTTATCATGCAATGTATCTAGGGACTTAGGCTCAATAAGTCTAGGGGTGAGAAATTTATGGTCTTTTCCAACTTGGGGATTTATGTTTCTTTTCATTCATCTCTTCCTACCTTGTTGTTTGTTCTAACTAGACCCGATCATTGAACACCTAGTCTCCTATATACCTTCATCTATACTTACACCTCACTTAAGTTTCCTATTACCTATTTACAACATTTGACCTTGCCTATTATTAACCATGCCTTACCCAACTAACCCACCTTACCCATCCGACCTACCTACCCAACCCAATTATTCACCTTACCTAACCAAATAACATTTTTCTTGGCTTATGGGAGAACTACATCAGCCTAAGGCCTCTTTTTACGGGGCTATGTAGACATCAATCATTGGGCATGGGGCCTTTTGAGCATAGCTTGGCCACTCTTTTACCCCATCATCTTTTTCCCCATCAAACAAAAACTTAGTTACTTTCCATAAAAAAATAATTTTAAAGTTCACTTAAACCAAAAATATACATCACCTATGTACATCATCATTTACTTTCCATACAACCAATAACTTGGAAATTAAATAAAAACAAAATTAAACTCAACCATACCGATCCTCTAGTTTCCATAATATCAATACATTGGAAATTTAAATAATTCACCATAACATCATTTCATTTCACAAATAACATCAACCAAATCATGCCTAAATCATTTAATTTCCATAAAAACAATAACTTGGAAATTTTCAACTCAACCATGCCTAAACCATCTATTTTTCATGACGCCAATACAATGACAATCCATACTAACTCCACCATGCCTACATCTGACTCAACCATGCCTAAAAATCTAGTTTCCATAACATCACAACAATGGAAATTGACTCATTCAACCATATAAAACATCGACTCAACCATGCCTACGTCTACTTTCCATAACATCAATATAATGGAAATGAAACTAACCATACATCATTATAAAGCCATGCCTCACACCTGACACACTATCATTTGGGGCATGTTTTTTCCTCTACCTCGGCCTTGCCTATGGCCTTACCTATTTACCCAACCTACCCATGTTTTGACACTCAAATTTTCCTTCTCGCTATACCTTACGACGATGCTACTTATATTGTTTATCCTACCAACCATGCCTTACCTAATGCCGTGATGTTTATTTTGACCAGCCAAAACCTATTGGTGCTATGGAACCCACCTAATGCATGCATTCCTACACTTATCCTAGTTGTGTTTCAGGATGGTATCATATACCTTGGATACCTAGATCACATCAACCTTGTTTGGATAAAATATTGACTTTTGATGATGTAGAGTTTTTGAGCTCTTCAACCTAGTGCCTTGTTCTATGTGTGTGTGTGTGTGTGTGTGTGTGTGTGTGTGTGTTTGAATTCCCTTTCCTATTACCTGCACCCAAAATAACCATTTTTGCACCTAAACCTTACCTTATTTTTCTTCTTCACCAACCATGTTATCAAACTCATCACCGATTCCACCGATCCTTCATCAGATATAAGTTTGAGGGGGATCACATCAACCCATACCTGGGTAAACACTCCTTTTTGTTAGCGTCCTTATCAATACAATCTACATGACAAAAGGGTGTAAATGTAGACACCCAAAATTTGGTCACAACCCTCTAAAACACCTTTGATTAATTAAGTTACTATTATTTTGCCACCATGCCCACTTGCACACATTCTAATTAATTTAATTATCATAATTAAGTTAATTATCTAACTCACCTAGCCACCTAACTTATCCACCTCATCCTTTCCACCTAATCCCCTATACCCATTCTAAACCTATTAATTACCCTAGACCAAGTCTCCACTTATCCTAACCAACTGGGACTCTTTCCAACCCTAACTATTCATGACCTATTAATCCTCTAACTAATTCCACACTCTAATTTATGCCATTCAACACTCTAGACCTAGACTAAGCCAAAGACCATGCCAAATTTGGGAGAAAAACCTATTTTTGGAAAATTAGACCAATTCTCCTTAAAAACGCTCGGTTATCCTCGGCCGGTGCCGTTCTCTAACCACAAATGGTTACCTTAAATAAGAGTATCTAAATCTTTGCACATGGGTTATCTAATTCATTGACTCATCCGAGCTTTGAATTCTAACTCTCAAGCATTCAAGCTACCAAATGACAAACCAGAGCCCATCAGATCTCCACTAACATATAGTCATCTCATCCATAGCTTCAGATCATCACAACAGAGCACACAGGCTCCATTTGTCATGGCACTGGACACATTCTCGTATCTCCCATGAACACTTATCAACAAACAACCACCTTCATATCTACATAGATTACTAGATAAGTAATTCATTCTTATTTGTTAAGTTTTTTTTTTGATCTTAAGTATTTCATTTACTTCTTTCATCTGATCCCTCTCTGTCCCGAATACCACCTTTCACCTGTTTACCACCTATTCTATCAACCTAAACCATTTCACCCATCCTAGCATCTCTACCACTCTTGTTGAGCCCTAACAAAAATCACATCATCCTTCCTGAACCCTTTAACTCTCTGTGCAATCACAAAGAGACTGAAACACTCATTTTTGATATTTCCACCATATTGCCCCTACCAAAGACCACTACCCAACTATGTCGGGTCATTTTCCAATACCGTGTCCGCTATTTTTTATTATCGACATCGGTCACCTAACTGATACCGGTCTCTATGACTGGTAACTTTACTTAATAAGAAACTCATAACTATCACCAAACAACCCAAAATCACCCAAAGCCTTGTTAAGACCTTTCTTAGCACCTCAATGACCTTCCCCAACCTAAACCACACCTTACCTAATACTAGATTAGTTTTTATTTTTAGTACTTTTCTTAATCTAGTGTATTGATAGCATTTTGAGACACCTAAATCAAATTGATAGCAATAGGGCCTTTACTTCTCACACTTATTTTCATTAATTTGATAAAACAATGGATTGAAAGCCATCTAGGAAGTATCACACATCCCGAACTATCATTTTCTAGGTAGTCCACTACCATATACTTTTTAACTCTTTCTTGTATTTGTTTTGCTTCAAAGGTAGTTCCTCCTAGCCAAAAGGAAGTTCTCACATTTAGTCTTATCAATGTCTACAATGCGCGCAACCTTCTCCTAACTATTCAAAACTATGCCTCTTACACCCATTACCTTTAACTACTTTATAAAATTACTTTGAGGTGAAACATTATTGGCATGGTTGGTGGAGAATATATATATATATATATACATGGGATAACCAAAAATTCAACTCCTTGAGTCAAAATTATCACAAATATATGAATCCCTTAGAAGGACATATGCTTCTCTTTCTTGTTAATATATATAGAATGCTCCATCGAAGGAAAATACAAAAATTAGCTATATTACACAAAGCCTATTTAAGGAAAATAATAAGGTTATGCTAAACACAATCCTACAACTTACCTCTTTTATTCTCTTCTTCCTATTTAATGGATGACATGTGTACTTTACACATAGTGATCATGCCACTTATTTCACCTATAGACATATCACATCATGCACGATGTATCTAGGGACTTATGCTCAATAAGTCTAGAGGTACAACATTTATGGTCTTTACCAACTTGGGGCATTATGCTTCTTTTTAATTCATCTCTCCATACCTTGTTGTTTTTTATTCCGGACTCGATCATCGACACCTAATTATATATATACCTTCATCTATACCTACGCCTCACTAAACATGACTATTACCTATTCAACATTTGACCTTTCCTATTGTTAAGCATGCCTTACCCAATTGACCTACCTTACCCAATTGACCTACCTACCCAATCACTTATTCACCTTTTATGGGAGAACTACATCAACTTTTCTTCCCAAGGGCTATGGGAGAACTACATCGAGGGAATGGGGCCCTTTGAGGTTAGCTTGGACACTCTTTTACCCCATCATATTTTCCCCCATCAAAAAAAAACTTAGTTATTTTCCATAAAAATAATAATTTGGAAGTTAACTTAAACCAAAAATATACATCACCTATGTACATCATCATTTACTTTCCATACAACCAATAACTTGGAAATTAAATCAAAACAAAATTAAACTCAACCATACCTATCCTCTAGTTTCCATAATATCAATACATTGGAAATTTAAATAATTCACCATAACATCATTTCATTTCACAAATAACATCAACCAAATCATGCCTAAATCATTTAATTTCCATAAAAACAATAACTTGGAAATTTTCAACTCAACCATGCCTAAACCATGTATTTTTCATGATGCCAATACGATGAAAATCCATACTGACTCCACCATGCCTACATCTAACTCCACCATGTCTACATATGACTCAACCATGCCTAAACATCTAGTTTCCATAACATCACAATCTGTGCAAATTGAATCATTCAACCATATAAAATGTTGAATCAACCATGCCTACGTCTACTTTCCATAACATCAATATAATGGAAATGAAACTAACATACGTCATTATAAATCCATGCCTCACACCTGACCACACTATCATTTGAGGCATGTTTTTTCCTCTACCTCAGCCTTTCCTACAACCTTTCCTATTAAGCCAACTTGACCACACCTATTTGACACTCAGATTTTCCTTGTCACTATACCTTGTGACAATGCTACTCGTATTGTTTAGCCTACCAACCTTTCATTGACTAATGTCATGATATTTACCTTAACCCTCCCAAACCTATTGGTGCTATGAAACCTATATAATGCATGTTCCTACACCTAGCCTAGTTTTGTTTCATGATCGTATCCTATACTTTAGATACTTTGATCACATCAACCTTGTTTGGATAAAATATCGACCTTTGATGATGTAGATTTAGTGATCTCTTCAACCTAGTTCCTTTTCATATTATATACATGCGTATGTGTTTGAATGCCCTCCCCTATTACTAAACCTTACATCATTTTCTTTTCATCACCTACCATGTTATGAAACTCGTCACCATTCTTCCTTCTCCTTCATCAAATATGATTTTGAGGGGGATCACATCAACCCATACATGGGGAAACCACTCATGTTTTTGTTAGCGTTATTTATCAATACAAGATACGTGACAAAAGGGGGCAAAATGTAGACACCCAAAATTGGGTCAGTAACCCTCTAAACCACCTTCGATTAATCAATTTACTATTATTTTCCCACCATGCCCATTTGCACACATTTTAATTAATTTAATCATCACAATTAAGTTAACTATCTAACTCACCTAGCCACCTCACTTATCCACGTCACCATTTCCACTTCACCCTATACCATTCTAAATATATTAATTACCGTAGACCAAGTCCTCACTTATGCTAACAAACCAAGACTCTTTCCAAATCTAAATATTCATGACCTATTAATCCTCTAACTAATTCCACACTCTAATTTATGCCATTCAACACTCCAGACCTAGACTAAGCCAAAGACCACGCCAAATTTGGGAGAAAACCCTATTTTTGGTAAAATTAGACCAATTCTCCTTAACCGATGTTGGTTATAACTCGTTCGGTGCTAGCTTTCCTAACCACTATCGGTTAGCTTAATTAGAGTTTCTAACTCTTTGCATGGGTTATTTAATTCATTCATTCACTTAATCTTTGGCATTATAACTCTTGAGCATTCAAGCTACCAGATGACAAACCAGAGCCCATCAGATCTCCACCAACATCCACTCATCTCATCCACAACTTTGGATCATCACAAAAGAGAACACATGATCTTTTCCTGGTACTAGAAACATTCCGTATCTTCCGCGAATGCTCATCAACTAAGCACCGACTTCAGATCGACAAATTACTAGATAATTAATTCATTCTTATTTGTTTAATTTTTTTTGATCTTAAGTCTTTTAATTACTTCTTCCATCTGACCCCATTTGTCCCTAATACCACCTTTCACCTTTTTACCACCTATTTTAAAAACCTTAACCATTTCACCCATCCTAGCAAGATCTCTACCACTCTTGCCGATCCCTAACAAAATCACATCATCCTTCCCGAACCCCTATAAATCTCTATTTTTTCTTATTATTTTTTGATAACCTAATGTCACATCATCCTTGACTAGACCCACCTTCCTATCTTACTTGTTCTCTAGTTGGGGTTGGGGCGAGACTATTCAATCACGAGGCCCAAAACACCCATTTTGATATTTCCACCATATTTCCCCTATCGACACTTATTACCCAACCGACATCGGTCATTTTACTATATCGACATCGGTCACCTAACTGATACCGGTCTCTATGAATGGTAACTTTACCTATAACAATGAGCTCATAACTTTCACCAAACAGCCCAAAATCACCCAAAACCTTTCCCAGACCTTGCCTAACACCTCATTGACCTTCCCAACATGAACTATACCTTTCCTATTACTAGATTAGTTTATATTTTAAGTAATTTTCTTAATATAGTGTATTGATAATGTTTTGAGACACCTAAACCAAAGTGTTAACTATAGGACCTTTTATTCTCACATTTATTTTGATTAATTTGATAAAATAGTGGATTGACAATCATCTAGGAAGTACCACACTTCCTCGGAACTAGAATTTTCTAGGCATTCCATTACCATATATTTTTTAACTCTCTCTTGTGGTCTTTCTGCTGCTTAATAGTAGTTCCTCCTAGCCAAAAGGAAGCTCTCACATTCGATCCGATCAATGTATTTAACATGTGCAACCTTATCCGAGTATTCATAGGTATTCCTCCTATGCCCATTACCCTTATATGTTTTATTGCATTACTTTTAGATGAAACAAATGGATCCATAAGGAAAATGAGTATACCATTAGAGTGCATGATCAATCAAGGCTATGATGAAATGATATGAACAACAAGTGATCATTGGAATAAGAAGACATGGATAAAAATAATTTTTGAGATGTTAATAAGGATTTATAGTGCCATCGAAACAAGAGAAGTTGGGCATGATGAAGTTCATTGGGAAAGTGGAATTGTGAATATTTTGAGGAATATGATTTCCATGAAGAGAATGATTGTCAATGGAACAATAATAGACTTTACTTTCGAGGGTGAGTGTATGAACTTGAGATTGTAAAGTACCAACCACATGCATGAGGGATAGAATATCATGTGAAGGAATGGTTAGTGAAGTGAGAGGAATATTTAGGGGTTGGATCTTTCCATTGTGAGTGATCATTGGAATGTGAGAAGGAGGGGTTAATGTGGAAATATGAGAAGGAGATGGAGGAGGAGAAGAGGCACACGAAGGCTCTATGGGAATGCTAGATGGAGGCTTAGAAAATACAATAAGAGGTTTACTAGTAGAAGTATTAGAATCATCATGAGAAACAACTTCAAAAGTAGAAGAAAGAGGAGTAGTAAATTCACATTCAATAGTCTTAAGAGAAGTAACATCATCACTAACATGTTCATGATTAGAAGCATAATCAACATCACTATCAGTCATATTTTCACAAGCAAGTATTTCATCAAGACTATCATCAACATATAAAGAAGTGGTAGGAGTACTAATATCATATTTATCATTACAATCATTGGAAACATTTTCAGAAGTAGAAAGAGTAGGAGATATAGATTTACATTCATCTTGACTACTAATATAAGTGGCATCATGCACATTTACATTTTCAACATTAGAAGTAGAATTATTGGTATCCATATTGTCACAAGCAAGAACATGATCAAGAAAAGAATCTACAATAATATTATCATGTGTTATAAGAGGAGGAGAAGAAGGTGCAGTAGCATGGGTGTTATGGAAGATAAGGAGAACATGCAAAAAATATTTTCTCAGGGAGGCTATGCAAATGTTAGGGGTGTCAAGGCCAATAGGAAGGGTGTTTTGGAAAGAAAGAAGTTTTTGAGGACCGAGGAATCACATTGAGGATAGAAATAGAAGTCATGAAATTCGTATTCTGCAGAGCCATCATCAAATACAAAGTTACAAGCATGTATCAACCATATTATGGTTGGGAGATGAGGACCTCTTTTTAGCCATGAGGGTTTTTGGATTCCAGGGAAAGAAGTTCAAAGAAGAGTGGGTTCACCAAATGATTTAAAAAAATTGGTTAAATCTAATTGTTGAGTAACTAATATGGTAAAATACAGTAAATATAAAAATTCTAAACACTCAAGAAATGCAAAACTATGAGTAAATGGGAGACAAAATGACTTAGTTGATTCTTGTGTGATCTGGAACTGATCTAAGCAGTGTAAAGTGTTTGAAAAATGTAAAAAATGTCACAAATTCTCCTAGTAAATTCTTGAACCCGAGAATGATGCAAGACAGGGGTTCTCGGGTACATGATAGAGGCACATGGGTGCTTTGGTTACGTCCTGATGCTAGCTGATCGTGTAAAGGCTTGGGATCTACTTTATTTTCTATCATTAGGGTTTGGTCTGCTAATTCCTTTCATTCTCCCGATATTCACTCTTTGATCACTAAGGATACCTATAACTCTGCAAAACAAGCCCCGTACGTTCTTAGCACAAGCTCACAAACACATCAAATCAGAATGAAATATGCATGTGAAGTCGGATTAACCACCGGTGGTCATCCAATGAGTGAACTTATGACGGATCACCGCCCTACATTCCAAAATCTCCATGTAATTCTTTGTGCTTATGTGTGAAATAATGTCCTTAGGTTGCCCTTGTGCCAATGATGCCAAGATAGTGGGATATAGCTAGATAAGATGCAAATGTGTGATATGGAATTCAACACTTCCCCTTCCTATGTAGTGTATGCAACCCAAAAATGTAGTCCCTTTGATGGTAGTGATAGTATGTAGATGTGATTGCCCCTTAGAATTGTCAGCTAGAATAATAGTGTGTATGCTATATATATACATAGATACATATATATATATATATATATATATATATATATATATATATATATATATATATATATATGAATCTCTTATTTGAATTTCGACACTAGTGACATAAAAGGCTAACTATGAACATTAGATAAGGATTAGAAAACTAAAAAGGCCAACCACAAATGTCAAAATGTGTAAAAATAACAAAGAGGACATAATCACCTAGAATGAACACAAGTGCCTTGGCACTAGTATCCAAATTAGGTGCGCTAGTGTCCTAGGATAAACAACAACATATTTATAAATACCAAAGAGATGGATCCTATGACCTAACTTAATCGGGTACATAAATGACAAATGTGAGAGAAAAAGACAATAGAAACAATCAAAGAAAGTAGATGGACAAATGATTTGTCACCAAAGTGAATAATATTCTTAGTTAAGATCCATGCATATAACAACATACTTGATGTCATCGTAAAATAGTAGTATGTTCGTGATTTTATGTCTACAAGGGCCTACACTAATTAATTGTGAAA
Organism: Taxus wallichiana var. yunnanensis; assembly: GCA_018340775.1. Taxonomy (NCBI): domain Eukaryota; kingdom Viridiplantae; phylum Streptophyta; class Pinopsida; order Cupressales; family Taxaceae; genus Taxus; species Taxus wallichiana. The sequence continues at coordinate 636,163,585 of CM031234.1, forward strand.
GTGCTAGTGTATTTATGTGATTATTTCTTATTGGTCCAAATTAGGTTCTTCATGACACATGTTTATTTTCTAGACATTAGAGGTTTCCCATGTATTAGATATGAATTTCAACACTTTAAATGTTTTAAACTATAACTATATCTTACTTTTGTTGACTCTATTTTATGAACTTTGTTTTTCCTTGTCTACTTCCATTTCTCATGTTTCTCACCTCACTTTGATCAAATTAGAACCTTTCTTTCTATCTATCCTGACACTTCAATATATCAACACTCAATTTAAACTCCCATAACTTATAAAAGGACATTATTTTCCCAATAGTTACGACTCTTGTTTGTCTCAAAATTTCAAAAACATACTTTCTCATTGTTTCTTTACTTTTTTTTTTATAAATTGTATGGAACTAGTGATTTGCATTGTAGGCTCTTTTGACCCTAGAATTCATCTATTTTAGTTTTGTAGCCCTTTTTATTGGATTTTTCTACCCCTTAATTATGTCATCTTATGTATTAATAAGGTCCTACTTTGAATTCAAAAAGTCTACAAATGTATAGATTCATAAGTACATTTAGTGACAAATAACGATAACAAGTGAACTATATTGAAGTTTGGAAAAAGAGTTTATTTATTTTTTATAATTTTTTCATGCATAAAGAGGTTTGATTGTGAAAGGCTTGTGAATAGAAAAATATTTATAAAATTGTTCTCTAAGGTGTACTTGTCAATTTAAGGTTTTCAAAGAGGAGAGTTTCAAATTGACTTGCATTGATTCAATGAAAATTAAGGTTTTGAAGATGAAGGATTGAGGATCACAATCCTAGAAATAGAGGGTAACTAAGGCCTATGCAAACTAGGCAACTCACTAGGGCACTAACATTTAGGAGGCCCTAAGTTATTTTATTTAACTATGGTTTATATGAAGAGTAGATCAATTTATTAGCTCAATATATGCTTTGGTAGGAGTTATTATCGAACCTTACATATAAATTCAGTTCACTTCATTCAAAAATAAAATAAAATTATGTAATTGTATTAATAATATGATATTTAGTAGGCCTCGATATTTATGCAAGTGCTTTTGTTGCATGATTATTAAATTTAATTCATACTCATATATTTTTCATACTTTGTATTGTTTTGAAGTCTTGGAAGTTTTTCTGGAGGAGAGAACAAGAAAGGTGAATATGTAAAGAATGTGGGAAAAATAAGTTAGGAAATATATGAGAAAAGGAGGATTATGATAGACTATATGAAAGAGTATTAAGGCCGTAGTAGCTACCAAAAAAATAAAAATACTATGAAATTTTCTCGAATGAGAAAATCATTCAAAATAATATGATATTTGATCAAGGTTAATTATTTTTTTACTAAAGATTTTATTTATTTATAAAGACATTAGCTCTAATATTACCTAAGGCGCTCATAACCCTTAATTCACCCCTGCCTAGCAATGTTTTTTAACTAGACACCATGCCATTTCTATAAAATCTTTACGAAACATATCTGCCAATTTGTATAAGTTCTCGTAGTATGTTAGCCAAGAGAACTATGTAGTTATAGATTTGTAGGGTTAATTGTCCTTAATAATTATACATGTTTCATATCCACAACTGACTGTTCAAATTGACAAGACATCTAGAATTTTGGTCCTCTAACGTCTAAAATGACGTTAACGACCACCTTCGCCTCAACACCTTGCAAATTGCAAGCGTGAGTTCGAGTGAAAAACCTCGATATATTTGGGTTGAGCCTATCTCTCACGCACGCTTCAGTAAGCTCAACACCTTGCAAATTGCAAGCGTAAGTTCTCGAGTTTGAAAAAATATTCCCCGCCTGGCGATGTATTTGAAGTCCAACTTATGTTTGCCGCAGGCGTTTCAAATTGTGCATTAAACAAGAAAAGAGGGTACAACACGTGAATTGTAGAAGAGAAAACGAAGAAATAAAGAATGAAATCGAACGTCAGTTTCGGTGCATGATACGGACGCGTTCCGTCTCCATTACGCCCAATAACTTGAGCGGCGGTTTTGATCTTGGCGGTAATTACTTGGGTGAAGCTTTTCCTCGTGGTGGTAATAAATTGAGCTGACGTTTTTTACGAAGTGTTCCTTATTTAAAATAAAATCGTACTCGGTTATGTTAAATGAAGCATGGACAGTTTCAATCAATATTTTTGCTCAAAATTTGTCGACCACAAACACGCAGACAGATTGTGCGTGCTGCTTATATTTACTCTGTTTCTTTGACGAGATCATAAGCAAGAAATACTTGCGTAGAAAATTTATTGAAAAAGAAGTCGCCAATAATTCTGGTTCACTATTCCTTTCAAATCGTTTGAGATGGTTCAGTTCGTGACTTTCGTGAGAGATCCCCACGTCCCATTTGCTATCCAATCATTTTCAACTTGATCACACGACGTACATTTACATGTGAATGCCCATCATCTAATGAATCTGGTAAATTGTTACAGACATTCAGCTTATAAATACTACACGAACTAAGATCTTTTGCAGCACATTAATAATTCTGAATTTAAAATGGAATCTGTGAGACATTGTGTATCTGTTACGAACATTGTTCTAGTTTTTAATCTTCTCACCACTGCACTTGTAGAAGCGCAAAACAAACCGCTTGTATCAGCCATCTATGTATTCGGAGACTCGACCATAGATCCTGGTAATAACAATGGGCTTGATACAATTGCTAAAGCCAACTTTCCTCCCTATGGAAGAGATTTCCCCAACGGTCGACCTACCGGCAGATTTACAAATGGAAGATTAGTAACAGACATACTATGTAATATTTCTTACACTACAACACCTTTTATTCTGTTTTTATTTAACATGTTTGATCTGGCTAATTTTATAATGTTTTCACCATGATATCATATAGCTGAATTAGCGGGTCTTCCAGAATTGCTGCCTGCGTATTTAGACCCTGAATTTCGAGGAGAAAAATTGCTGACAGGTGCAAGTTTCGCCTAGTCTGCTTCGGGATATGCCGACACTACCGCTCATACTTTGGTCAGTGGAGCAAGTACAGTTTTTATTATGTATTTTTTCATGATGTTCAGTTGGTGGGGCTGAGAACAATGAAAGACCAAAGATTTTTCTCTTTTGTATTTGCAGAATGTGCTGCCACTGGATGAACAAGTGGACAATTTCAGGCTTTACAAAGCACAGCTGGTGAATATGGTCGGTCAAGAAAAAGCCACCAAGATCGTATCTGAAGCCTTGTTCGGTTTAAGCACGGGAACTGATGACTTTGCACTTAATTATTATTTGAATCCTTTAACGAGAAACAATTATAGCGTTGAAGACTTCCAAAATCTGCTTATACAGTCTCTAACTGTATTTATACAGGTAAAATATTATGTCTCTCTTATTACAGTTTCAAATTGAACTTTTCAAATTCTTACAATTTCAATTCGGGTGCTTTGTGAACAGAACATTTACAGTGAGGGCTGTACCAGACTTGCTATCATTGGGTTACCACCTTTTGGTTGTTTGCCTTCACAAATTACTGTTCACAACTTGCTCCAAGATACATGCGTCGAAGAGTTCAACGAGGTTGCAAGATCTTTCAATACGAAGATAAAACTTTTGGCTGAGAAATTGAGCTCAATTATAGCGGTCTTCAAATTGTTTATTTGATATATATGATACATTGGCTGACATTGTTAACTTTCCCATAAAATATGGTAATCTTTTAGCTGGCTCCCCACAGTACTAGTCAAACTTTGAGACGATTGTTTTAATTATGATAGAGTATTGAAACGTTGCAGTGACAGTCATGAAAGGAAATTTTCTTGGGGTGAAAGATATGATTTCTTTTCTATATTTTGCAGGGTTTGAAGAGGCAAGAAAGGGTTGCTGTGGAACAGGTGTGTTGGAGACGACGATATTTTGCAACTCGGAAAGCCTGACTTGTGGTGATGCAGCAAAATATGTGTTCTGGGATAGCTTCCATCCAACAACCAGAGCTTATAACATCGTTGCCAGTGATTTATTCCAACAGGGTTTGGCTTCTCACCTAATACCAATTACCAAAAATTAATGCCATGATTCTACATGGATAGTGGTAAAATAAACCTGAAGTATACCCGTGTCTTAAGAATAAAACAGCCTTTTCATGTTGATTCTTGGTTTACATGGTCGAGGGTTGCAATCGTTATTTTAAGTGACATCCATGCCCATGTGTCCTCATGGTATATATAAAATGTTATCGTGAAATTATGTAAATAGCATTTGGAAGTGAATAAGTGTTTAAATAATAAATAAAAACACACATAATATAAATTTACAATGAGGAAGGTCATTGATAGAAATGTCAATACAAATGCCATACAAGACCTATTCCTACTATATAGTTTTTCCCACTAAGGCATGAAAGTTATGTAGGTTACTGCAATTGTTTGCACACGTTATATATGGGGTTTCTAATGATAGTAGAATTTATGCGGGTGCGTTAAAGGCCTTAAGACAATGTTTTAATTTTTCTTGTTTGTGTGCATAAGTCATGTGTAAGGAATGTAAGTCAAATATAACGTAATCATGTATTAAAATGTCAATTTTGGTGTCTTCAAAAGTATATTCTCACATATTTGCAACATCTTAATTAGATTAACCTTACTTTTGATAGTACATCTGTATTCTAGTTTACATATTGATTCCTATATTAGACCCAACATGAGGGGGAAGAAGCCCATTTTTATATGAGAGTTATATTACCTGTCATAGCTTAAGTATTCCAAAAAGAAATATAAAGAAATATGTTGGCAAAGAGAAACAAAAAATAAAGAATATAGGAAAAACAAACCAATATAATCATGCATCATAAGAATCTTATTTTACAATAATAATAATAATAAAATAATCATGAAAAGATAACACGAAAGAATGAAAATAAAGCCACTTTGATTAATATAATTAATTGATTAACTAAACTAGTTAATAATTTTTTTACTCATTGCACCCAGAGAAGACCGAAAACATAATGGAAATGGAAGGAGGAAAACAACTATGATTTTACATATATATATTTTTGATATATTGTGAAAGGTGGTTTTGACATAGGCCCAACCTAGGAACAACAAAAGCTTGAGAGCCCAGATACAACTTTACAAAAAAAGGAAGCAAGATAAGATCAGCTACCTAGTAGCGAAAAACAACAACTAGGAATGAGAAAATATTTTCTTGAGATAATTTATTCCTTTGTCCAATCATCAAATACATCATCGACAAGTCCATATAACATCATACTAGAATCGAACTACGTTTTGAAGATCGACAAATATGCAAGAATTTAGGCCTCACTTTCCTAAACACCACATGACTCCAACCATCATCCAGTTGGGCCGCCAAAACTTTCGCTTCACAATCCAAAAGGCCAAAAGTGTTCCTCACATAATCCTTGTAGCTCAAAACCTCCAAAAAAAAATCCAGTACCTTTAAACCTCCATGTTCGCAAGGGGAAGATCTGGCTTCCTTCACTAGCGAATTCTCAATGTTTAACACTATTTCAATTCTGCGCTGAGGGCTGTCAGCAAAATACTTTTTTGAGTCGTCATTCCCAACATCTTTCTCCTCTTCATCGTCAACAACTTCCAGAGGGCTAGCATCTCTGACAACGTCACTTTCACTGTAGCACCCATGACAGACTCTGCATCTAGCACAGAAGACAGGACTTTGTTCATACACCAATCTTTGCTCCTATAACCCATGCTTCGTAAGGATCTTGATGGACAGGGAGAGGTTTGTCAGCTACAGAGCTGACATAGATCCCATCATAGGTCAATTTGGTGCGAGCCCTTGTGGTTGAATCAATGGCCATCAGATGACTCAACGCCCACAAAAACTTTTTCTTCCAAGAACTCGTCTGGAAGCCCAGGAAATCTGACCCACACCGTAGGAGCACAAGGAAGGACGCCATGGTAAAGACCAGGTTCCCATTTGTCAAGAAATAAATCTTATAAACCATTAAACCAGGGCCCCTCCTGAAAAACCATCGAAATATCTTCTTCTTGCATGAAGGAGAATAAGAAGGCAGTGTCGGTCAAGGCCACAATCTCCAAACTTCGAAGCGGCTTCAAGTTCTTTCTTTCCCATTTTCTCACAAAGTCTATATTGGGTCGAATCCCTACAAATTTACCAGTAGCATCGAATCCTTACCGCCTCTCCACCCTTTCAATCAATTCATCAGGCACGAACAGGAGAGGATTCTCGCCTTCCCAGCAGTTGAAAAGAGTGCTTCACAGGACGGTCCCCAGCCACGCGGGCAGCCCAAGATTTACATAAATATTTATCTAACAAGGATTTTCAAATATATGCCTCAACTTTAAACTGTCATCAAAATTCAAATTTCTTTAATGGGTTTTAATCCGAACCACAACTTAAATTAAATCTTCCTATTAATGTAGCGAAACTCAATTGTTATTAATTTTTAATAATTGTTGATAAAAATGGAGTGTGGTTAGTATGATATTCGTCAGCTACTAAGGCTTTAGTGTTCAACTCTCTATCCTTAAAATTAGATATCCTGTTAAAAAGAACGTGACTAATATAGTTTTTCCAGCTGACCATGGGGTAGAAAAGATGTATTTTACTAATTTTGGTTTTCCATCGACCATGGGATAGAAAAGATGTTTTTAATAAATTTTATAAAAATGAGGTCTTTTAGATTCATGTGTTTGTTTGTAATGTGCTGCTGAAACAAATTTACATTAATTATTAAAATCCCATTTTATTAATTATCTTGGTATTTATTCTGAGGTACACTTAACATGTGGAGGAAATGGATTTATTTCACAACCCTCGTTTGATCATCATTTTTATTTCTACTTTTGGGCCCGTTTTGTCTATTGCGGTAACTACATTAATTGTTAGTATCCTTAATTCGTTTTTTAAGAACCCTAGTGAGATTATTTTCTTTTTTATTCAACATGTATATCATCATTTGTCTTTTGTCTTTTGAAGAGAATATCCATAATCATCACCCTTTGGAGAGGATGTGGTGGCATGAGTTTTTATTCATACACATGTGCATGTGTGATTTTTTTTTTTTTTTAATTTCATTGTGTATGTAACTAGTAATCGTACGTGAAGTGTACAATGTGAACGCCAAAAGGGATATAGTGAAGAAGCGAAATCGGAAGGAGGGAAAGGAAGGGGAAGGAAGAGGTGTGTAGGAAATGGGCGTTTGACGTTAGAGAAGTGGATGGGAAAAGAAAGAAGAATCGAGGATACAATGCGAAAATATATGAAATGCGAAGAGACAACATATGTTTGGTAATCGTAAAAAGGATAAAAACCGTCTTTTCAATAGACGTCCCGAGAAAATGTAATGAGAGATACAAGAAAATGGATGAAGAAAATTAAAATTTCGTAAGATGAAAACCCGATTGAATTTGCATATGTTGACTTCATTCGTAACTTAGAGAAATTGGAAAATAAAGGGAAATTCGAATACATGTAGTACGGTAGATGTTAGGGGCACGAATGCGCGAAGTAGTCATGAAAATGATGAGGGTACCGAGGTATTCACAAAAGTGCAATTTGTGTCTAGAGGGGAAAATGAAAAAGGAAAAATAGAATGTTCCAATTTTGGAACCTTTCTGTAATGAGCACTTGTTGCAGAAATTTGTGCAGCGACCTATGTATCTAGTCGTAATGTAAAGCAATTCCAAGAACAAAAAGCATGTTCATGTATCAATAATTAACACCTTCCAATGATTAGTCATACGAGCCAAAGGTAGATTAAGGTTGTGGCTTGCATGCCCCACACGTTTTCCAGATATCATATTGGTTCTACCTAAGTAATATAGGTTATCTATGGTCCAAGTAAGCACTTCAAACTTAGAAAGATGATTTTTTTTTAAACTCAAAAATTGAAGCGTTTAGAAAGTTGGAGCACATAATAGATATTATTTAGGCGGGAACAATATAAGTCATGGTGATCCACTTCTTCAACTCTTGTGTTATATGTGTGCTTGTTGTTTACGAATTTCCTCAATATTTTTTAGTTACTTCACTTGGTTTGTGATTTAAAATCACCGTGGTATATGATTAGTTAGACAAAGAAATAAATAAATATTCTCCAAATTGGCCTTGTACCATTGATAAATTGATAAGTGTTAAAAAGTTGGCGCAAGAACGAGAAGAAGATATAATTTGTTTTTTCAGATAATACGGTGCAGGAAGGGATGATTGTGCCCCCTTCGAATTGGTCTATTTTGGATCCACACACGTCTAGACGTTCAAGAGTTTTAGACAAATACTAAAAATGCTTATCCATCTTTGTGCAAGAAATTGTAGAAGAAAATCAAGTCTTGTTATAGAAACTCCACACAAGGGGCGAGGAATAGGGGTTCAACTCAAATAAAGTGTATGATCACATGGTGTTGCATGTGAGTGTAATCTATATATTTCTATCAAATCATTTCTTGTAGGTTTAGTTGATTATGATTTTTATATTGAATGGAATAGAACGGAAACATAAAGAAACACAAAACATCAGTTCCACCTCCAATGATGAGAATGTCCTCTAATGAACCAATCTTGTACATGTCATTTCGCAAGAAACTATAAAGAAAAAATCCGAGATTCTCGTAGAATTTCCACGAGGGGTTAGAACCAGGGGCTAAACTCTAATAAAGCTTATGATGACACAACTCTTCTTGTGAGTGTTCTTTATTTTTTAATCATTTCTTCCAAGTCTAAATGATTTTGGTTCTTTTATTGAACAAAACAGAACAAAATTAAAAAGACATAAAAATAGAGAATTAAAACATAACACTTTTCTATTTATTTTTTAAGTTAACTATGATAACTTCGGTACCTTGCGCAAAAAAAATTCAAAATTTGTAGAGTAACGACAAATTTTAATTTTTTTATATGGGCATTTGTTGGTTGGATATTTTGTCAAACCAAAATATGACGTTCAACCACAGTATATGAGATTAAATCCCTCCTCAAAGACAGTGAGGTCACCGCTTATTACTAATCTAAAACACAAGAAAAAAATGATATATACAAAGATTCACACTAATCTAACCATTGGGGGTGGGATGGAATCCCGAAATCCACATTCACACAATTCAAGGATATTTCTTTCGTAAATGAACTGGGTTAGAAATTGTTACAATGAAAGAAGCACAGTAGAAAGGAAATGAGAGAAACGTATTTTCTTTCGAGTAAACACAGAGCACGAAATAATCATACGAGCTTTAGATCACAGATATAATGTCCGAAATAATCAGAAACACTAAGATGCTATGCAAAGAATAGCTTAAGATCATGAACATAAGAACACTATCTTAAGTAAGATATATTCCACAACACAAAGTCTGTAAAATGATATCAACTCCTATTCTTCAAAATGATTGAATGAAAACACAAAGTTTTTCTTCTTTCCAATAGCCCCCAAATATTCCAAAAAATCTCGACCCTTTGGAATGCATAAGCATCCCTTATTTATAATAAAAGAAGTAGAGATAAAATAGGGCAGATCCTAAAAAATAGCATTTTAACAAGAGTTCTGTTTTGCTTGATTCTCACGCAGGAGATCAAGTCAAAATATGATTCAAAAATGTGATGAAACAGAAATGAAAAAGACATGTCAATTTCAAGATTGAAATGACATGAAATGTTGGGACTTAATCTGAATCATCATCCTTTGCTCCTTCCTCTTTTTCTTCCTCCAACTGAGACTATTTGCTCTGAAATTCCTGGAACTTCCGAATTATGCCTTGCATTTCGTTCTCATCAGGCGCAGTGGAATGATCATTCCAAATTTCGCAAGTCTCATGAATATCATCGTATTGCCGGAAGCTTTTTCAATCCTTTGCTGAGCTTTCTTAAGGCCTCCAAAGAATGTTCAACCCTTACCAACCGATCAATGATCTCAAGGCCAAATCCACTTATTGGTTCATGCTGAATAGACTCTTGGATTTGCTTGAAGAGATCATCTGCTGATAGGATACCTGAGTTCCCAACTGACACCTTTGGACAAATCTTCAGCAATTCTTCTTCCGCATCACTTTTCCCATCAATCAATTTATCCCTCGATTCTCTCAACTTACCGCAGCTTCATTGAGAATCTTTATTCTCAACCCGATGGCCTTGGTCAGCGGAAATGCTTATCTTGTATGTGGGAGAATACCTTCTTCCACCAAGAGATGTGCCGGTATTTGCTTTAACACCTGGAGAGCTTCAAAAGTCAAATCAAGATGTCCAATTTCCTGAGAGAATTTCATCCATCTTCTCTCCATCCTTCAAATGTCCCCGAAGGACTGATGAACTTTCACCACGTCTTGAATTACTTCCTTCCCCTATTGGAGCAACCTTTGGATCCATTCATCAACCACCCTTCCTTTTTTAGCAATCTTCTCAATCGTAGGTACTGATGAGAAATCGAATCCGACAGAAACAGAAGAAGGTGGTATGGATTCAAGGGGTTTTGAGAGTTTAATCAAAACCTCTGTCAACTGCTCCACTTTTTCCTTAAGCTCATCTCTGTTGTCCTTTGTTTCTTTTAACTTTTGGCACAACACGTTTATGGAATCCCGTGCATCTTGTTGCGCACCTTCACGCTTTGTCACTTTCCCTAGAGCCACCCCGTTACCCGATAATCGAGGCTGTTATATCCTCTCTAGTTTTGTCACCGAGGAGTGGCAATCTCTCGTGAACTTATCTCCTGAAGCATCCACCAAAACCCTTAAAACTATTTTGGGTTTCTTGGCTGATTTCGCGTAGGAGCCTTGAGTGAGCTGAAATCAAAGGCCGGGTAGGGGCACAATCACCTTCCTCTTCCTCGAGTTTGCTCGAGTAGCCATTGCTGCATGCATCGAGAGGAGTTGCCATGGTTGCAGAAATCGTATCATACCCTCAAGGGGAGAAGATTCTACTAGTGGAGGAGGAATAGTTACCAACGTGGTAGTAGATCCAATAAAAGAGGCACAGGAGGGGGCGTGTTGGTGATCACTTGGGTACCAGCAGAGAGGGGTGAAAGTCTAGAGAAAATAGTGGCCATTACTGAAGAAGTTGTTGGAGAATAAGGAGGTAGGAGTGGTTGTGTGGAAAGAGGCACAGATCCAGACTCCAAAGCCTTGGATGCAAGAGATAAGGTCTCTTCAAATTGAGCAATCAAAAATGGTGAAACCGTAAGTCGGCTTCCTCCTTCTTCCAAATTAATTTATCCTATTTCTCGGTGGTGTTGGTGATTCTGCACATTCACCATTTCTACTGGAGAAACAATTGAAGAGATTTCTCTTTCTTTCCTCTTTTTGACAATCTTGACCTTTATAGGCTCCCTAGAAGATTTTCTGTCCTTTTCCTTTTTGGAGGGCCCCACCTCTGAAGCAGCCAACTTTGAAAACTTATCATCTTTAAAATTCATTCCCCAAGAGGAGAGCCATGCTTTGGTGCGAGCAAGGATTAGAGCCGACCTATCTGTAATAGAGGCTTTTTCGCTGGCTGACCAATCAATAGGTGGGAAAACATATTGATCCTCCTTTAGTCCATCATAGGAAAGATCCAAAACACTTTCATTGTCACCCATACCTTCTGGTAAATCAGCAAGCTCCAGTGTTTGAATCTCAGCAATAGTCAATCTGCTATTATCCTTTCTGCGAACAGCAACCTCATTACGCAGATCCACCCAAATATCCTCTATGTTTGGCCTGTGCAGATGCTGGGTTCCATATGCTCTGAGCACTCCTCGGATGTCAAAACCGTCTCGAGGCTTCATATGCTTCTTCAATTTGTCCTGAAGTTCGTGGACAACATTTTTGGCTTTCACTACTGTTGAGCAAGTATATCTCCCAATAGAAATTGGGAAGGATACAACAGCCTTATGTTTGCTTTGTTGGAATTTATGGAAATCCAACAGCTGCCTAACCAACTCCATCAATATCAGTCTATCCCCTGGATATCGGGGTAGGCGAAAAGGATCTCCCGAGTACATGACCACCCGAAGATATGTAAACTTCTTGAATTGTAAGAAGATACATCCCCATTTAGAAACTTCAGCCCAAGCCTCATCTAAGACTCTTGTCTTCCTCAGCTCAGGGTTTATCCTGCAGATATTTTCATAGAAGAAGGCATCATTCACCCTCCTGAAATGGTCTTTGGACCCCTTCTTTGTCAATTGAGGGAAGTATTGATACACCTGGTTCGCCGTTCTGCTTCCCTTAGTATCCAGCCCGGGATAGTTCCTCATCCCGGCTGCTGCGTATGTGACATATGAAGACATATAAAATTTCCCAGTTGACAAGACCATTGTCATTTGGGAATCAATCTCATTGCTGATGAGAGTACCCCAGTCGATCCCTTGCTGATTCTTCTTGATGGTGATCATAAATTGATACATCCATCCTTGAAATACATTCGATTCGGGCAAACCAAAAACCCGACTCAGCAGGGTGATGATGTCATTGATTTCTTGGATGAAATCACTCCTGGGGATAATCCTTGGAAATCTGGAGACAGCTGGTTTGGGCTTGATCAGGAACTTCTTGTTCACATGTTTGATGCAGTCTTCCTGATCGTTGTCCCAGGCTTTCTGAGCTGACTTGATGTCCAACTCTCCATACTCGTCAAAATTGGGTAGTTTTAGGAGATCATCAAAGTAACCTCCATCCAATTTGATCACTACTTCACCTGATTGACTTCTCACAGAACGAGACGCCGAGTCATAACTGGATGCACAAGCCAAGATGAATTCTAGACACTGAGCGGACATGGGAAAACCCATTGCGAGAGGCAAGCCACTATCGGCTATAGTTTTCATCCATGGAGTTTGGGAGGAACTCCTCACCCTACTCCAGAAATCTTCAATGTCTATATTTCCGAGTTCGGTGTCTCGGATGTCGTAGTTGCAATCAATATACGATGGAGATTCTAGCTTTTTAAACTTGTATTTCATTCTGCCTGACTTCTCGGTCTTTTCCTGAGATGGACCAGGGTCCGACATGAAGGACGTCGAAGGAAGAAAGTTTCGAAGCTCAGGAGATGTTGCTCACTGTGAGAATCCCACTCCGCTGGATATGCCTGGAAAATGGAAGAGTCCGACACTCGCGAAGATGATGTCGAAAATCCTAAAACCCGATGCAAAATGTCGAACTTCGAAAGTCCGAATGATAATGTCGGAACTTTGGGAAAGCCCGACACTGCCGATGATGTCGAAACGGAAGAAAGCTTGACACTTGTGTTGATGCCGGGAACTCTGGAAAGTCCGGCACGCCAAGCCTTCAATATACTTCGGGTCTTCGACACTGCACAATAGCCTTCAAAACCCGAGAAGAGAAAAACAGGGTTTTTCGTTGAATTTCAAACATGCAATCTCCTTTTAACCATTCATGTACTAGGCACATAATAAAACTTTGAGGAAATAGCACCAAGTGGTAATTTAGAAGAGATAGACCCTAAAACCTAAACCCCTTTTTTCAAAACAACTCCAGAAAGAAGAAGAATAAAAATCTTTCAAAACCCAAAGAAGAAAATGGGAAGAATTCACGCGCAATCAATCCATAAAAATAGGAACAAAGAGTTGAGAGAGAGAATACCTTCAACTAGAGAAAGGGAAGATCAAAAATGGCGATTCAAACGGGCACAAAGAGCTTTCGGGTTTCGAGGTCGAAGAGCATGTATTTAAAAAATCCACGAGTTAAAAATACGTCGGTAAAAATGACGTGGAAATCGACGTATTTATAAGAAAATTGTAATTAATACACTTCAGCTCGGCACGTGCCAACTCACCGACAACTCGGCATGAATGCCATGTCAGCATGTTAGAGAGGTCCGAAAACCCGACACAAGGGGGCTTAGTGCAATTCGGGTTTCGGTTTCAGGAAACACAAGACATAAAGCATGAGATGTTTAGATGCTTCATAGCTCTGAAAACCCGATACAAAGGACTAAATCGGACTTCGGGTATCGGGCAACAAGTGACACAAAACATATTTTGAATAGGTCATGTTCCGATGCGCTGGAGGTCCGAAAACCCGATTTCTCTAATAAAGCGGGTTTCGGGTATCCGAAAAAAGCGACACAAGGCATGTTTTGAATAGGTCATGTTCCGATGCGCCGAGGTCCGAAAACCTGAATTTCTCAATATGAGGCCATAATGCAAAATCAACTTCAAAAATTTCATAGGGGTTATCTAATCGTTTTGTCGTGAACTCAAAACGGAGATAACAACTGGCTCCAGCTGGGGACTTTCTTTGTAATACCAAAGGAAGAGAACTCAGAATCTCTGGTCTTTATTCATTGGGCTATGGAGAAAAGAAGAAAAACCAAAACAAAACAAAACGAAGAAAGAAAGAAAGAAAACCAAAAGCAAACACACTACAAAAAGTAAAATATGTACAATGCAAGAGAGCATCTTGCATTAATGGTGGAACAACTTTAGATGTTGTCCACTGAAAGGCAAAGGGAGTAACCCTCCATCCAGATATGATAGAAGAAAACTATTTTCACCATTCAGCTCGTGGATCTTGAAAGGTCCTCTCCATAAAGAATCAAACTTCCCGTGCATTCCTTTCTGTTCTCTCCTCTTATCCCAAAGCAACACCAAGTCTCCAATCTGGAAGTTACGCTGCTTTGATTTTTTGTCAAAATTTTCTTCACTCTGCTCTGATGATCTGCTATGCGATCAACCACCTTTATTCGTTCCTCTTCTAGCCTGGCTAGGTACATAACCCTCTTCTCGATAGAATTCTGAAAAGCCGCATCTTCAACCGCTTTTGCCAACTGCAAGGCCGGCAATTCTACTGAGATAGGAATTTCAGCATCAATCCCGTATAGCAATTGGAAAGGAGACATCCCTATGGCTCGCTTTGGAGTGATCCGATCAGCCCACAACGCATCATACAATGCTTTGTGCCATGTCCTCTGATTTTCATCTACTAGTTTCCTAATTATGGTAACCAGATTCTTATTGCTGGACTCAGCTTGCCCATTACCCTGGGGATAATAATCAGATGAGTGAGCCAGAGTGATGCCAAATCCATAGCAAAATTCTGTCAACTCATGTGATGAGAAATTAGAGGCATTATCAGCTACAATCTTATGAGGCACACCGAATCTGACAATTATATTTTCTTTAAGGAACTTGCAAACAGCTTCAGAAGTTGCTTGCTTGATTGGTGCGGCTTCTACCCACTTGGTAAAATAGTCTGTAGCAGTCAGCACGTAGTTATGTCCAGCACTGGAAGCAGGATTCAATGTTCCGATGAAATCAATCCCCCATTGGCGGAAAGGTTCTTCAATCACTACAGGCTTCAGAGGAAGAGCTGCTAACTTGGGGCGACCAACGAAATGTTGACAAGCTTCACATTTAGACACCCATTCTCGCTTGAATCCCTAAGAGAGTAGGCCAATAGTACCTAGCCCGTAGGATCTTATACGCTGTTACAGAGGATGAAAAATGTCCTCCGCAAGCTAGGCTATGAAAGGATTCTAATAACTTTTCCTGTTGTGATTTATCAACACAACGCAGGAAAACACCATCAATACCTTTCTTGTATATTGCATTATTCCACAAAAGGTATTTTGCAGATCTCAACTTGACGGTCCTCTTCTCCTTTTGATTTAAATGCGGGGGCATTCACCATAAGTTAGAATGAACTCCACAAGCCCAAAGATGTACAAAGTCACATACTCCTTCAAGCCTTTTCTGTAATTAATTGGCATGCCCTTTCCCGTACTGCAAATGTCTAAATCGACATTACAACCTTAGCTATCCTCATGACTTCCCAAAGTCTAATGGATTTATCAAAGCAGATTTTCGAAGATGTTAGATAAGTACCTAGAATTATTTTCCATCCATCACCACTTGAGATTGCTTTTCAACATTGTTCCTCATGTTCTTTCAACGGACAGCTCATGAACGAATGAAGAATGGTGAAATCCGGATCTAGTGTTTTTCTCAAGACATACCGATAGAAAGAAATGAACTCCAAATGGAACTTTGCTTTACTTCCAAGGATATCCTTGGGTAAGGTAAATCTTCTCAAGCTTAACCTTTCCGAAGAAAGAATGAACTCCTGCTTTACGGTAAGGTAAGGCTCTGAATAGCCTTTACCCTTTCTGGGTCAATTTTGGTTCCTTCTTTAGTCACAATATGACCCAGCAATTTTCCTTCGGTCACCCCGAACATGGACTTCTTGGGATTCAATGAAATCCCGTGACGCCTGCATCTCAAAAGTACTTGTTCTAAATGATCATAATGATCACTCCGTTTTTTAGAGAAAACGGTCAAGTCATCCAAATACACAACTATGACCTTGCCCATCAAATCTCTGAATGCCAAGTCCATAGCTCTCTGAAAAGTGGCTCCGGCGTTGATCAAGCCGAAAGGCATCCTCCTGTAAGCAAAGGTACCCCATGGGGTCGTGAAGGCCATCTTGTGTTGATCCTCTGGTATTACCTCGACTTGGTTATATCCCAAAATCCGAGCATGGAAAGCATTTCTGATCCAGTAATAGTTTGTAATACCTGATCCATGATAGGTAAGGGATAGTTATCCTTCAGTGAGGACTGATTCAAGTTCCGAAAGTCAACACAGATCCGGATTTCGCCATTCTTCTTCCTGACAGGAACAATGTTAGCAATCCAAGTGGAGTGATGGATTGGGAAAATAATTCTAGCATCTAACATCTTCTGAATTTCTGCCAGGATAGTTCCTGAGATCTTGGGATTGTAATGTCTTTGCTTTTGTCTGTACGGCTTCACATCAGGCTTCAAAGGGATACTGTGCTGTACATCTTTGGGCTTGAAGGATTTTAAATCTGCATAAGACCAGGCCAACACATCGATGTATTTCTTCAAAAGCGAAGTGAATCTCACCTTCTCTTCGGGAGAACAACATTTCCCGATATTCACCATCCGAGGTTGATCAGACGAACCTAGATTGATTTGATCTACTTCAGAGAAGAAACTCCTTCGACTTGCCTTTTGTTTTGAATAAAATGATCATGCTTATCAAACAAGCCCTCCAAAGAAACCAAACCTTTTGGTATCTTGTTGCCTTTCAGCTGAATAAATTCACCATCAACCTCTTGATATGGATCCGAGATAGTTTCACGGAAGGCTGATTCTGAACCTTCAAAATATAACTCACTGAAATTGTCAGCCTTTTCTAGAAAAGCCAACACCTGTTGATCATCATTGAACACCTGCCAATGAGTTGCATTATCTGGAATACTGGGACGGTAGACAATCTCGATAGAGTATGTATCTTGCTTGAACTGAGGGTGAGGAAGAAGAAGGGATGTAGATACAGCCAAAGAATCAGCCTTATCATTATAATCTCTCAAAACTGCCTAATAGAAAATGCATCAAAGCATTCTATACTATCCCAAACTTTATTCCGGTAATGTTTCAACCGATCATTTTTCACCTGATATATACCCCTGACCTGATTGACAATCAGCTCCGCATCTCCCTGAACCTTGAGATTTCGGATTCCCTTCTGTCTGGCCATTTCTAATCCTAATAACAGGGCTTCATATTCGGCCGTGTTGTTAGTATTATCAAATTGCAACTTGTAAGCTGATGGGAAAATCTCGGAGCTAGGAGATATAAGAACAACACCAGCACCTGATCCAGAGGTTGAGCAGCTACCATCAAATTCGAGCATCCAAATAGCATTGGGATCTTCTTCTTCAACATCTACAATGGGTATCTCTGAAGTCATGAAATAATTCCCAAAGCTAGCATCTTCGAAAAGAATCTGAGCTTTTGGATCATCTGATTTGGTCACCAAATACTTCGCCTGTGGTTCAGGATGAAGAACTTGATGAACCCCATTGACCGGGATCTTAGCTTTGGTCCAATCCATATTAATCTCTCCTCCGACGTCTTTACAAAATCCTCTACCCAAGAGGATACCGTAAGCTGTAGGAATGTCGCAACCAGAATAGTCATTTTCACTCTCTTCTCAGGGAAGGCAACAAATGCAAACTGTGCGTCCTTGATTTGACCAATCAAAGGGACTTGTTTAGTTTCCATGGAGTAGCACCATCCATATGACTTAGTCAAAGTAAGTCCAAGGGCATGGGCCACTTTTGCGGGCATAACATTATCAGAGGCTCCTGAGTCGATGATGCAATTGCTGAGTTTAAACCCATTTATAAGTAGAGACAAATAAAATGGTTCAATCTTTCCTGAAGAAGCAGAGGTCAGATTTTTCTGTGGTGGGAGTTGAGTAGGATTTGGAAGGAGACCTTTTGAAGGTGATGGAACAGACTTTACTTCTGATGAACTTGGCCAGCTTTTCAAACTGTTCAGGATTCGACTGAAGGTATTCTGCCTCTGACATTTGAATTTTGGTTCTCTTTGCATGATCAACAATGTCAAAAGCAGTATAAGAAGGAATGATGGTAGGCTCAGTCCTAATTACATGAGCTTGTGCTGAGGCACTGATCTTAGGAGAAGGAGAATAAGGAGCAGCTGCCTTTTTGGTAACCTCTCTTTCAGTTTGTGCCAAAATAGGGGTACCCCTCTTAACTATGGATATGGGAGGTTCCTTATTCTTCTCCTTAGTGTTTTCAAGAGGTTTTCTGGGATTCTGAGATTGGGACCGAGTGAAGACAGCAAATGACTGACCATCTGGTGCACATTCATCTTCATCGTATTCCAAATACCCAATGCTGGAGTCACCAGCTGACTCGTCATAAGACTCATCAGCATATCCTGAAGCTTCGAAAGCCTCACTGGGAATCTTGTTCTTCTCCTTCATCGTCTTCTTCAATTATTTCTACTGCTGCATTGATGGGAGGAGCTTCAATTGCTAGTCTCGGTTGAGCAGGAGTTAACCGTGGCCTATCTCTGGCAGGTGCACCATTGTTGTTATTGAAATTCCGTCTAGGGATATCCCGATACGGAACATTGCTCACCTGCTGGGACATTTGCTTTTTTAAAGCAATCAAATCGTTAGCCATTTTTTGAAACATAGGATCAGTGTTACCTTGAGAAGAACCTTGATTTTTGAGTTTAGGTATGTCTTTCTTGATCCTTCCGGCCAAGATGAGATCATCCTCTATTTCAGTAGCTGTTGACTGAGCAGTAGCCAAATCTGGGATAACCGACCTTCTTAATAAAAAGCTTATATCAGGAGGTTGAGCATTGATGAAGAAGCATTTTTGGTTTTCCTCGAGTAGTACATGCCTATTTCTGGAATCTTCTGACCAGCTTGTTGAACTTTGCCATGAATTCCCGCATAGGTTCATGCGATTCCTTCTTCATATGCGTGAGCTGAGCTAACAAAGCATGGGAATCTTCGGCTGGTTTGAAACGTGCTTCAAACTTAGTCCGCATGGTAGCCCAGTTTGCGATGCATGCATTCGGGAGGTGATAAAACCATTCAGCTGCTGCACCCTGCAACATTTCAACGAAGATTCGACGGAGACATCTTCATGGGCTACTCCGAGAACACCGCATGCAACAAAGAAAGATGCAATGTGCTCATCAGGATGCTGCTTCCCATCCCCATTGAACTTGGGAATGTTTTTACGTGATCCACGTGGTAACTCGTGCAATGGAGGAGTCAAAGAAAGAGGACCAATAACTGCACCCCAAGGCACAGGTTGAACCACCATCCTCCTGAAAAGAGTGCGTAGTGGATCCGAGTATCAGACAAGAGTAGTGCACGACAAGTTGCAGATGCTTCCTGCTCCACAGGGATCCGGTTTCTTCGAACAGGCGAAGAACTTCTGGTTCGGTTAGAGACAATGTCTTTGTTGGGAGAAAGATGAAATTGTGCTTTGTCATAAAGAACTCAAAGAGTGGATCAATTTCACCTTGAGCTCGGTGAGACTAAGTGAAGATATTCTGCCAGCCTTGAACCGAAAGGAGATCTTGTTGAAAATAAGGAAAATACGGAGTCGCCGACACCGAGAGGATAAGCTTTATACTATTGATCCGTAGTTCCCCAATGAGTCGCCAAAAATTATTGGTTGGATATTTTGTCAAACCAAAATATGAGGTTCAACCACAAGATATGAGATTAAATCCTCCTCAAAGACAAGTGAGGTCGCCTCGCTATTACTAATCTAAAACACAAGAAAAAATGATATATACAAAGATTCACACTAATCTAACCATCGGGGTGGGATGGAATCCCAAAATCCACATTCACATGATTCAAAGATATTCCTTTCAGTAAATGAACTCAAGTTAGAAATTGTTACAATGAAAGAAGCACAAAGTAGAAAGGAAATGAGAGAAACGTATTTTCTTTCGAGTAAACACAGAGCACAAAAATAATCATACAAGCTTTAGATCACACATATAATGTCCGAAATAATCGAAACACTAAGATGCTATGCAAAGAATAGCTTAAGATCATGAACATAAGAACACTCATCTTAAGTAAGATATATTCCACAACACAAAGTCTCAGAAATGATATCAACTCCTATTCTTCAAAATGATCAATGAAAACACAAATTTTTCTTCTTTCCAATAGCCCCAAATATTCCAAAAATTCGACCCTTCGAATGCATAAGCATCCCTTATTTATAATAAAAGAAGTAGAGATAAAATATGGAAGATCCTAAAAATAGCATTTTAACAAGAGTTCTGCTTTTCTTGATTCTCACGCAGAGATCAAGTCAAAATATGATTCAAAAATGTGATGAAACAGAATGAAAAAGACATGTCAATTTCAAGATTGAAATGACATGAAACGTTGGGACTTAATCAATCATCATCCTTTCTCCTTCCTCTTTTTCTTCCTCCACTGAGACTGCTTGCTCTCAAATTCCCGAACTTCCGAATTATGCCTTGCATTTCGCTTTTCATCGCGCAGCGGAATGATCATTCCAAATTTCACAGTTCTCATGAATATCACTGTATTGCCGGAAGCTTTTCAATCCTTTTTCGAGCTTTCTTAAGGCCTCCAAAGAATGTTCAACCCTTACTAACCAATCAATGATCTCAAGGCCAAATCCGCTTATTGGTTCATGCTGAACAGACTCTTGGATTTGTTTGAAGAGATCATCTGCTGATAGGATACCTGAGTTCCCAACTGACACCTTTGGACAAATCTTCAGCAATTCTTCTTCCAGATCACTTTTCCCATCAATCAATTTATCCTCGATTCTCTCAACTTACCGCAGTTTCATTGAGAATCTTTATTCTGAACCTGATGGCCTTGGTCAGCTGGAAATGCTTATCTGTATGTGGGAGAATACCTTCTTCCACCAAGAGATGTGCTGGTATTTGCTTTAACACCTGGAGAGCTTCAAAAGTCAAATCAAGATGTCCAATTTCCTGAGAGAATTCTTCATCCATCTTCTCTCCATCCTTCTGAATGTCCCCAAGACTGATGAACTTTCACCACGTCTTGAATTACTTCCTTCCCTCTTGGAGCAACCTTTGGATCCATTCATCAACCACCCTTCCTTTTTTAGCAATCTTCTCAATCGTAGGTACTGATGAGAAATCAAATCCGACAGAAACAGAAGAAGGTGGTATGGATTCAAGGGGTTTTGAGAGTTTAATCAAAACCTCTGTCAACTGCTCCACTTTTTCCTTAAGCTCATCTCTCTCGTCCCTTTGCTTTCAACTTTTGGCACAACATGTTTATGGAATCCCGTGCATCTTATGCTGCACCCTTCTCGCTATCACTTTCCCTAGAGCCACCCTGGTTACCTGATAATCAGAGGCTGTTATATCCTCTCTAGTTTTGTCAGCCGAGGGAGTGGCAATCTCTGTGAACTTATCTCCTGAAGCATCCACCAAAACCCTTGAAACTGTTTTGGGTTTCTTGGCTGATTTCACAGTAGGAGCCTTGAGTGAGCTGAAATCAAAGGCTGGTAGGGGCACAATCACCTTCCTCTTCCTCGGAGTTTGCTCGAGTAGCCATTCCGGCGTATCGAGGGAGTTGCCATGGTCAGCAGAAGCCGGGTATCATACCCTCAAGGGGAGAAGATTCTACTAGTGGAGGAGGAATAGTTACCAACGTGGTAGTAGATCCAATAAAAAGAGGCACAGGAGGGGGCGTGTTGGTGATCACTTGGGTACCAGCAGAGAGGGGTGAAAGTCCAGAGAAAATACTGGCCATTACTGAAGAAGTTGATGGAGAATAAGGAGGTAGGAGTGGTTGTGAGGAAAGAGGCACAGATCCAGACTCCAAAGCCTTGGATGCAAGAGATAAGGTCTCTTCAGTTGAGCAATCAGCAAATGGTGAAACCAGAAGCTGGCTTCCTCCTTCTTCCAAATTAATTTCTCCTATTTCTGGTGGTGTTGGTGATTCTGGCACATTCACCATTTCTACTGGAGAAACAATTGAAGAGATTTCTCTTTCTTTCCTCTTTTTGACAATCTTGACCTTTATAGGCTCCCTAGAAGATTTTCTGTCCTTTTCCTTTTTGGAGGGCCCCGCCTCTGAAGCAGCCAACTTTGAAAACTTATCATCTTTAAAATTCATTCCCCAAGAGGAGAGCCATGCTTTGGTGTGAGCAAGGATTAGAGCCGACCTATCTGTAATAGAGGCTTTTTCGCTGGCTGACCAATCAATAGGTGGGAAAACATATTGATCCTCCTTTAGTCCATCATAGGAAAGATCCAAAACACTTTCATTGTCACCCGTACCTTCTGGTAAATCAGCAAGCTCCAATGTTTGAATCTCAGCAATAGTCAATCTGCTATTATCCTTTCTGCGAACAGCAACCTCATTACGCAGATCCACCCAAATATCCTCTATGTTTGGCCTGTGCAGATGTTGGGTTCCATATGCTCTGAGCACTCCTCGGATATCAAAACCATCTCGAGGCTTCATATGCTTCTTCAATTTGTCCTGAAGTTCGTGGACAACATTTTTGGCTTTCACTATCAAGTGAGCAAGTATATCTCCCAATAGAAATCGGGAAGGATACATCGCCTTTATGTTTGCTTTGTTGGAATTTATGGAAATCCAACAGCTGCCTAACCAACTCCATCAATATCACTCTATCCCCTAGATATCGGGTAGGCGAAAAGGATCTCCCGAGTACATGACCACCCGAAGATATGTAAACTTCTTGAATTGTAAGAAGATACATCCCCATTTAGAAACTTCAGCCCAAGCCTCATCTGAGACTCTTGTCTTCCTCAGCTCAGGGTTTATCCTGCAGATATTTTCATAGAAGAAGGCATCATTCACCCTCCTGAAATGGTCTTTGGACCCCTTCTTTGTCAATTGAGGGAAGTATTGATACACCGGTTCGCCGCTCGCTTCTTAGTATCCACCCGGATAGTTCCTCATCCCTACTGTTGCGTGTGACATATGAAGACATATAAAATTTCCTGACTGACAAGACCATTTTCATTTGGGAATCAATCTCATCATGCTTATGAGAGTACCCCACCGATCCCTCGCTGATTCTTCTTGATGGTGATCATAAATTGATACATCCATCCTCGAAATACATTCGATTCTGCAAACCAAAACCCGACTCAGCAGGGTGATGATGTCATTGATTTCTTGGATGAAATCACTCCTGGGGATAATCCTTGGAAATCTGGAGACAGCTGGTTTGGGCTTGATCAGGAACTTCTTGTTCACATGTTTGATGCAGTCTTCCTGATCGTTGTCCCAGGCTTTCTGAGCTGACTTGATGTCCAACTCTCCATACTCTTCAAAATTGGGCAGTTTTAGGAGATCATCAAAGTAACCTCCATCCAATTTGATCACTACTTCACCTGATTGACTTCTCACAGAACGAGACGCCGAGTCATAACTGGATGCACAAGCCAAGATGAATTCTGGACACTGAGCGGACATGGGAAAACCCGCTGCGAGAGGCAAGCCACTATCGGCTATAGTTTTCATCCATGGAGTTTGGGAGGAACTCCTCACCCTACTCCAGAAATCTTCAATGTCTATATTTCTCGAGTTCGGTGTCTCGATGTCGTAGTTGCAATCAATATACGATGGAGATTCCATCTTTTTAAACTTGTATTTCATTCTGCCTGACTTCTCGAGTCTTTTCCTGAGATGGACCAGGGTCCGACATGAAGGACGTCGAAGGAAGAAAGTTTCGAAGCTCAGGAGATGTTGCTCACTGTGAGAATCCCGACCTGCTGGATATGCCGGAAGAACGGAAGAGTCCGACACTGGCGAAGATGATGTCGGAAAATCCTAAAACCCGATGCAAATGAGAATGTCCGATACGCTTGATAATGTCTTTGGGAAAGCCCGACACTGCCGATGATGTCGGAAACGGAAGAAAGCCCGACACTTGTGTTGATGCCGGGAACTCTGGAAAGTCCGGCACGCCAAGCCTTCAATATACTTCGGGTCTTCGACACTGCACAACAGCCTTCAAAACCCGAGAAGAGAAAAACAGGGTTTTTCGTTGAATTTCAAACATGCAATCTCCTTTTAACCATTCATGTACCAGGCACATAATAAAACTTTGAGGAAATAGCACCAAGTGGTAATTTAGAAGAGATAGACCCTAAAACCTAAACCCCTTTTTTCAAAACAACTCCAGAAAGAAGAAGAATAAAAATCTTTCAAAACCCAGCAAGAAAATGGGAAGAATTCACGCGCAATCAATCCATAAAAACTAGGAACAAAGAGTGGAGAGAGAAATACCTTCAACCAGAGAAAGGGAAGATCGAAAAATGGCGATTCAAACGGGCACAACCGAGCTTTCGGGTTTCGAGGTTGGAAGAGCATGTACGAAAAATCCACGAGTTAAAAATACGTCCGAGTAAAATGACGTGGAAATCGGCGTATTTATAAGAAAAATTGTAATTAATGTAGTTCATCTCGGCACGTGCCAACTCACCGACAACTCGGCATGAATGCCATGTCAGCATGTTAGAGAGGTCCGAAAACCCGACACAAGGGGGCTTAGTGCAATTCGGGTTTCGGGTTTCGGGAAACACAAGACATAAAGCATGAGATGTTTAGATGCTTCACAGCTCCGAAAACCCGATACAAAGGACTAAATCGACTTCGGGTATCGGGGAACAAGTGACACAAAACATGTTTTGAATAGGTCATGTTCCGATGCGCCGGAGGTCCGAAAACCCGAATTTCTCTTAAAGAAGCGGGTTTCGGGTATCGGAAAACAGGCGACACAAGGCATGTTTTGAATAGGTCATGTTCCGATGCGCCGAGGCTCCCAAAACCCGAATTTCAAAAAGAGGCCATAATGCAAAATTTCAAAAATTTCGTAGGGGTTATCTAATCGTTTTGTCGTGAACTCAAAACGGAGATAACAACATTCGATATAGATATATTCCTTACATCGATAAGAATGTTGTTGAAAAGATATAATATGAATTGTGGTAAGCTTTCAAAGTATTTTTTTCTCCATGTATTTGACAACAAAATATAAGTTGAGTGGGAATAATAGACCCATGCAAAAAAAAAAAAAAAACCACCACCTGGTTAACCACTCTTTAAAACCCAAAATAGAACATGGGGAGCGACATAAACGTACACTACCTTTCACACTTGTAATTTTACTTGCATAATAATACAAGAACTTTATTTGAGATCAAGAGGTGTTAAACATGTTGTCAAACCCAAGTTAACTTTATAAATTTAGTATTATTTGGATAGACTTCGAGAAAAATAAATTAGTTAAATAATCATAATGTTATGGGGATCTGTGCTAACTAGAGCTCTCGCTAATAGCCATCCCAAAATCATTAATTGATATGACACATGTCAGCGTCATGAGGAGCCAATCCCATTTGGAAAATGTGTTTCATGCGCAATTATTTCTTAAAACAATGTATGGGACCATGACCTAAAACATCTCTTACAATGAATTAAGAATCACTAAATAAGTTTAAGAAAAATAAAAATAAATACCATTTTAAAAAGTAAAATCCCTTCTAAAAAGTGTGACGTAAACCCCACAATGGGAGCATATCCCAAAGTGCTATTATTATTTCTTAATAAACAATGTATAGGACCATGACCTAAAACACCTCCCAAAGCACTATTGTATTTCTAAATAAATAATGTAAAATATATATAAATAAATTGTTATTCTTTTTAGATAGGGTAAAAATGGTTTGGTTTTAAGGGGACCAAAAAACCCCAAATACAAAGGGAGAAAGGATATAACATTGACACTCAAATGAAGAGGCCACTATTAGCAGCCAAACCAATACAAAGAAGGGATCAAAAATCTTGTACAAACCGAAAGAGAGCCAACCAAACACACTAGGTTACAAAGTGATTATCCCCGGGACTCATTCCCATGAGATCTTAACTGCATTTTATGGGGATTTTTAGCATTGTTCCTTTTCTTCCTATTCCCCACTGTAATCCATCCATCATCCATATTCAGATTTACATTTTCCTTGGAGTGAATCGGGATGAAAATTTTAATATTCTCCTCGTGACTCAAGAGGAGACTCAATTTTCCCAACATTTGAGTCCTTGAATAATCCATTATAAAATTGGCTAGAGGCCAACCCCAGAGGTTTCCGCTTTTCCATAGTATAAAAACCTAGTCCTTCATCTTGTAGTGCCCACTTATCTTTGACACCTTTTTTCTGCTTTGTTGATGCTCTTTAGCTGCCTAGAGAAATGGATATTGATATAGTATTTTAGATAGCATGGTTTAGACTATATGGACATTGCATATTATTTTTATTTGACTCTCATCATGGATTATATGGATTCCTAGTTGATATCAAGTTTGATATTGTAGCACATGTTGATATAGTTTCACTTTAATATATACTGACATTTTGGATTCATAGAAGTTTTGATTATGTTTTGATGCATCGTCTAACCATGTGTACATTGATATTATGGTTTATTGATTTCATGATGATGTTAGGTGATCAATATGTAAATTGTGATTATGGACTATTGTAAATGTTTGATTTAGAATAGAATTGCATACTATGATGTATGATGATTATATGATGAATGATTTATATGTGTTTTGATCTCCTTGACATATTGATGTGTCCTTGAGGCCGAAGGTGGTATTATTTTGTGGTTGCAGGAAACAAAATTACACAAACAAGGAGGGACTAGGAAGGCCAACCATGAAGGAATGTTGCATGTTCACAACATGGTCACCTTGGTAGCTATCATGTTTGTTTTTGTGTTGTGTCATCTTCTTGTTTGTCATCCTTTTGAAGGTATCCATGGGGGAGAACCTTACATGTGACCATGGGTAGGTATGTGCTTTTTTTTATTTTAATTGTCTTGTGGTTTTGTTATTTATTTTATTGTGGATGTTGTGACTTTATTTAAGTTCTAATGTACCTTGTAACCCTATGTTTCTATGTTATTAATGTACCCCTTAATTGATTATGTAATTGTTTGAGTGAGCTAATGTTTCACCCTATGTTTCTTATGTTGGTTATGTATCTTGGCTTAATTAAGTTAATTGTGGAGGGGATTAATGTTAATGTGATGATGTGGCTTTTGGGAGGTAGATATTCCTTAGAATATACTTTATTCCTTTCACCTCTTTTAATTTAATTTTAAATTTTGCATTGGTATACGTGCCATTTCTAAATCCAATATCGTGTTTCATCTTTAAGCCCAATTTTGAGATGTTATGGACAAGTTTTACTCATCCCACACTCTTTAAAATTCCCTCCTAACCTAAACTCTGACCCAAGGGGTCAATATAGGCTTGTAATCATGAAAATTTGATAGGAAAGAGGATATTAGTACCCTCATATTTTTATTCTCTAAATTGAACTTTGATATGTGAAAAGGGAGCTCGTATGTAAAATTGGTGAAGGTATCTCCTCACCTACCTCTTTATGATGCTTTGGTTTGTGTGGGTAATGAGTGTTGTGGATTTTAGGGAGATGAAGTAGCATCCTACATGGAGCCACATCACCTCTCCCTCCTTCTTTTCTATTTATGTGCATCCTTTTGATGGTTTTGGGGTTACTCATTTTGGGTTACTTATTTGGATATTTTCTTGGTTATCTTGCTTCCTATTTTGGCTTGAGAATTGGGAGAGGAATTTGGAATTTGCTTGGAACTTGGCTTGGTCTCGGAAAGAATTTCTTGTAATTGCTTGAGTAGATAGTGCCACATTATGGCAAGGTAGGGTCTAAATCCTTGTTTTTTCTTGTCTTTTTAATTGTGTATGGAATGGTGAATTGTATGTATGTTTGTGTGTGTTATGGGATTGGGTATTTTTTGTTAAGAAATGTTTAGGGAGTGGGAATATGGAACCATTGGTGAAATAGAAGGGAGTTTTTTGAGGATGGAGTATGGGTAAGGTGTTTCACCTATGGGGAGAGAAAAGGTTTAAAATTGTTGTATTTTGCATATTTGCATCATATAGGGATAAGGGATTTTGAGTTTGTTTGTGATGTTCCCTTTGGAGGTTCTTAGGTGGATCCTTAACCCACATGGGAGGTATATGGAAGCGGTTTCCATTATTCCCTCTCCTTTGCTCTAGATTGAGCCTTTGTTATTGATTTAATGTTGTATTTTTTAATTGTTTTTTCGAATGTGTTGGAACATTTGCTTGTGTGTGTATTTTAAATGTGAAGCCATTTTTTTGTTGGCATGGTTATGAACATCCCACATAGTTTCATGGTTGGAGCTCGAGGGCTAATGAGGGGGTTGGCTTTTCCCCTTCATTTGAATTTGGATGGGAGGAGAGTGTTTTCTAACTCTCTCCCTTGTTTGTGTGTTGTAGAAGGGATGAAGGAGTTGTACGCTTATTGGAGTTGTTGGAAATTTACTAGAAAAATTTTAAATGTTGTCTCCACAATTGTGGAGGGCTTGTATAAAACTTTAATTTTAATTATTGTAAAATCCGACTTAATATTAAACGTGTATTCTTTAGAATAAAAAGGACTTGTATTCCTTCTTAAAATTATTGTAAAATCTTCCTATAAGTCATGTCTGAAAATTATCTGAAAATGAGTGTAAAATATGCCTTATCAATCAACTTTGAATTTTATTTGGAAACTTGTAAAATGTTGAAAATTATATTCTCAGAACTTATTAGAAATATTGTATATCATTTGAAGGATTAAGAAATTAACATAATCTTTTGAAGGATATAAATCTCTATTTGATCTGCATTTTTATCATGGATACCATTCATTTTCCCGTAAGTTCCAAAGGAATGTATTTGATTTCCTCTATCCTTCTCTGTGAAATTAAATCGGTGCATATATATTTTTACACCATGATTGAAATTTGTCTCATTACTACAAAATACCTTTGTGAAAATATGAACCAGAAAATGTAATGTCTTTTCCTATTAAAATATGTTTCCTAGTCATAGAAACATGACTTAAAATGTTATACATGTATATAATGTATATATATACATACACTTAAGATATATGGATATATAGAAACCTATACATATGTGATGTGAATCTAATTGCAAGAGGTTGAAATACCTCCAAAACACACATAAAAAACTTTGAAAATAAAAACTAGGAGTTTTAAAATATATTTCTTCTCATTCTGGAATCCACACTAATATTTTACATCATTACAATCCTCCTTTTATTTCACGTCTACTCTAAAAACCCTAAAATGTCAAAAACCCTAAAATGCCAAAAATTACCTACTAGCAAAACAAATCGGATGGGCCCCAAAATTTTTGTGCCAAATATTCCTTCATAAATTAAGGCTCACACAAAATTTTGAATTATTCTAACAAGTACAAAATAAGTTATTAAAGTTCTAAGACCTAGTCAAAAGCGAAAAAGACGTTGAGCCAATTTTAGAAACTAGATGAAGGAATCTAGGACCAAAATGTTCCAAAATGGACACAAACTTACATGAAAGTTGACCCCAACAAATTAATAATGTATATATATAACCCTGTAAAATTTCAAGACGATCCAACAGTCGGATCAAAAGTTATGGTCTCTGCAAGTTATGCTCTCGCATCATTCTCCCCTGGTTGAAAATAATTCGGCTCTTGTGAATTTAGTTGATGAAATTAATTTTATTTTGCACAATAAATATTGTTCAATTCCCACTCAAGAATCCAATTATTTTCTTCTTGCTACAAACCTTCCCACTATACCAAATATCTGTTGTATCTCCCATGTCTAGTAGTGACTGTCTTTTGGTCCAAGACACACATTACCCTTTCCTTTTTCTTCTTCGACATTTGCTGCTCCCAATTTATTTATTCCTCCTCCAAAACATTTTCATCATGACTTGGAAACTTATATAAGTCAGAAACATTAAAAACTGGTGAGATAGAAAAGTTGTCAGGTAGCTCCACCTTGTAGGCATTATCACTCATTTTCTTCATAATCCTACACGACCCAATCTTCTTATACTTGAGTTTATTATATGTCCCTTTGGAAACCTCTCCTTTATAAGATGAACCATCACCATATCTCCTTATTTGAATACACTTA
Source organism: Taxus wallichiana var. yunnanensis (assembly GCA_018340775.1). NCBI lineage: Eukaryota > Viridiplantae > Streptophyta > Pinopsida > Cupressales > Taxaceae > Taxus > Taxus wallichiana. The sequence continues at coordinate 636,193,923 of CM031234.1, forward strand.
CTCTCCTACTGGCATCTGCAACTACTTTATATTGTGCATTACTCACTTTCAACTTTTCCCTCACTTCATCCTATAGCTATAGAATGTGTTTTACAAATGCTTCTGCATCATCACTAGTTTTATCTTCACCAGGTAGCACAATGAGATCTAGGACCCCTTGGTATTCCTACCATATACAATCTAGAAAGGAGACCTCCATGTTGACATGTTTATCGAGCTATTATATGCAAACTCGGCTTGTGGTAAAGCTAAGTCCCATTGTTTTGGCTTTTCTCCAACTATGCAACGTAGGAGATTTCCCAAGCTTCTATTCACTACTTCTATTTTCCCATCAGTCTAGGGGTGATATGCACTACTAAACTGTAGTTGTGTCCCCATTTTCCTCCATAGAGTCTTCCAAAAGTGACTCAAAAACTTTGTGTCCCGATCTGAAGTGATCGTTCTTGGAACTCCATGCAATCTAACCACTTCTAAAAAAACAAATCTGCAACTATGGAAGCATCATTAGTTATTTTGTAAGAAATTAAATGTGCCATCTTAGAGAATCTATCAACCATAAAAAAGATAGAATTATTTCCTCACTTATGTATTAGGAATTCCTAACATAAAATCCATACTCAAATCAACCCATGGCCCTATAGGGATAGGTAATGGCATATACAACTAAATATTTTTGCATGGCCCTTAGCCATTTGGCACACTCTACATCTTGCTAAAATCCTACTTATGTCCCTTTTTACCTTTCACCAATAATACTTTTCTACAACAAGAGCAATTGTCTTACTTATACCAAAGTGTCCAACCAACCCCCCACTATGCAATTCTCTTATAATATTTTCTCTCATTGAACCAACATGGATGCACAATTGTTTCCCCTTGAACAAATAACCATCCTACATCAAATAATCAAAAGAAAAACTACCTAATGTAGGATCCTTAAATTGTCTCACAACATCACCAAAATCTGAATCACCTTCATACAATTCCTTAACTAGCCTAAACCCTACTACTTCATTTTCCATTGTTGTCAAAAGTGCTACACGCCGACTTAAGGCATCAACAACATGATTTTGCTAACTTGTCTTATGCTTTAAGAAAAAAATATTCTTGAAAAAATGAAACCCATTTTGCATGCCTACTATTTAGTTTCTTCTGTGTGTTAACATACCTCAATGCTTCATGGTCAGTGAAGAGTACAAATTCCTTTGCTACCAAGTAATGTCTCCAGTGTCTTAATGCCTAAACAATAGCATAAAATTCCACATCATAAGTAGAATATTTCCTCCTAAATTCATTTAGTTATTCACCTGAATAATTCTATTGGTCGTCCTTCTTGATTCAAGAAAGCTCCAATCCCAACATGTGATGAATAATACCAACCTCAAAGACCTTGCTAAAATCTAGAAATACCAAAATAGGTGCTTTTGACACTTTCTTCTTCAAAAATTCAAAACTATCTATTGCTTCCTTAGTCCATAGATAATCCCTTCCTTTTGTACACTCTGTTACAGGGTACAACAATGCTACTAAAATTTTGATGAGGTTCCTATAAAAAGTTGCCAATCCATGAAAACGATGAACCTCTCACACATTCCTTGAAATAGGCCACTCAAAAATTACCTTTACGTTTTCCTCATCCATCCTCACTCCATCCTCGGATATGACAAAGACCAAAAAAAGAAGACTTTTATGAAGAAATCTAAACTTCTTTAAGTTTGCATAAATACTATCTTTACGTAAAAAAAGTCTAACACAAATTTCATATGTAAAAATTGTTCTTACACTATCTTACTCTTGATTTGTAGAGCTCAATTACTTCATTTTATCATGCAATGGAAACTTTATGGAAAAATATAGTAACCGTCATCGGTTAAGGGGGAATTGACATCGGTCACCCAGAAATGACATCAGTCATGTATGACCGGTGAGAACGGTCGATAAGGAGAAACCGTGGCAGTTAGGGCTAACTAGTTAGTTACTTGTGTGAGGATGTTTTAATTAACTCTTGGGAATTAGATCTATTTTTAGCATTAAAGTATATCTATTGATTATAATTGCATGACTAAGTTCCATAAGTCTATAAACGACTATATAAGCATAAAATCTATGGTTTAGAAGTAAGATGATTAACAAGAATTAGAAATAACTTGCAAAAGTTTGTGAGAGAGAGAATTCTTGGTGCTGAAGCAAAATATTGAGAAAAAGAAAGTACTGTACATCTGAGAGGTGTGGAAGATTGTAAATATTCATTGTATATCTTGTAAAATATTTGGATAATAGATTGGCTTGTTTCTTGGTAGGACGTATCCCACACTTTGGGTGAACCACATTAAATCGTGTTTATTTATGTCTATGTTTTAATATATTTCTTCTAGTAGAATATCCGTGTTTATTTGCATGTATGCTTAGATCTGATATATTGTCTGTACAACCGGTGTGCTAACCCCAACAACTAGTATCATATCTTTGTTTGAGGGTTTTGTCCATTGAAAAATTTACTCACAGAGGGTTCTCTGATTGAGTGGGAGCTACAACAATGGTAGAAGAAAATAAATACAATGTAGATAAATTTGATAGTCATAATTATCAATTATAGAAGATGCAGATTGAGGATTATCTGTATTAAAGAGATTTGTATTTACTATTGGATGAGAATTCTAGACCTACGAAGATGACTGATGAAGAATGGAAGATTCTTGACAGAAAGGCTTTGGGATCTATAATATTGAGCCTAATAGCATCCGTGGCTTCCAATATTACAGAAGCAAATTCTACGGTAGAGTTAATGAAATATCTTGCTAATTTATATGAAAAACCTAGTTCTTCAAATAAAGTTTATTTGATGAGGAAACTATTTAGTTATAAGATGTATGAAGGTGGATCCGCATTTAGTAATTTGAATTATTTCTGATCTATTATAAATCAGTTAAAATTAGTTGCTATACCATTTGATGATGAAGTAAAAGAACTTGTATTCTTATGTTCTTTGCTTGATAGTTGGGATAACTTGGTAATGGTTACTAGTAATACAACATTTGCTAATAATATTTTAAATTTTGATGATGTGGTTAGTATAATCTTGAATGAAGAAATTCACAGGAAGAGTACAAAGGAATCATCATCTAGAAATGCTTTGAATGTAGAAAGTAGGGGCAAACGAAGAAGGAGAGATCCAAGAGTAAGAGTAATGGGAAATCAAAGTCAAGGGATAATAGATCTAAATCCATAAGTAAGGGAATTACTTGTTGGAAATGTGGAAAGAAAGGACATGCAAAGAAATATTGTTGGTCAAAGGATAAAGAGAACCAACAACTAGATAAAGGTAAAGAAGAAAATCTTGTTGCATCAGAGGTAATGCAAGATGATCTTATTCTTTCTTTAGATAGTAGAATTGAATCATGGGTTTTAGATTCATGAGCTTCTTTCCATGTAACCCCTAATACGGGTTATTTCAAAAATTATGTCTAGGGAAATTTTGGGCATGTTTATTTGGGTGATGATGAACCTTGCAATATTACTGGTAAAGGGGAAGTTCATCTCAAATTACAAAATGGAAATACATGGGTATTGAAATATGTGAGGCATGTGCCAAGCCTCGGAAGAATCTTATTTATGAAAGGAAACTAGGTGAATCTGTCATGCATGGTTACTTTTACAAGAGACTCTTGGAAAGTCACCAAGGGTGATTTTGTTGTGTTAAGAGGTAAGAAGGTAGGAACTCTATATTTATCTAATCAGACATTAATTCCTTTTCTACATTATCTACTTCAGATTTAGATGCATGCATGTGGGATAATCGGTTGGGTCATATGAGTCAAAAAATAATATAGATCTTAAATGCTAAGGGTAAGTTATCAGATTTGAAAGATTTAGATCTTGATTTTTGTGAGCATTGTATCTTTGGAAAGAAAAAGAGAGTGAGATTTCTCAAAGTTGGGGCAACTAAGAAGGAGAAAAAATTAGAGCTTGTACACTCAGATGTGTGGGGACCAACTCAAGTAGCTTCTCATGAAGGATCCCAGTATTATGTTACTTTCATTGATGATGCTACAAGAAAGGTATGGGTTTATTATATTAAACGTAAATATGATGTTTTTGAGACTTTTAAAAGATGGAAATCCCTTGTTGAGAATGAATCAAATTCTAAGTTAAAGTGCCTTAGATCTGACAATGGTGGTGAATAATGTAGCAAATCTTTCAATGATTATTGTTCAGTGAATGGGATACGTAGAGAAAGAATGGTTCCAAGAACACCACAAGAGAATGGTGTTGCAGAAAGAATAAATAGAACAATCATGGAACGTGCTAGAAGTATGAGGATACATTCTAGATTTCCCTTGCGCTTTTAGGCGAAGCAGTTGATGATACAAAGGGTTTATTTGATTAACTACGGGCCTTCAAGTTCACTAGATTGAGGAATAACAGAGGAATCTTGGACCGGAACAGAGGTAGATCTTTCTTTTCTTAAAGTATTTTGTTCAAAAGATTTTGTGCATGTTGATAGAGAAAATATGAAGAAGTTGGATGTAAAATCCAAGAGATACAATTTCATTCGTTATGGATCTGGTGATTTAGGTTTCCATTTTTGGGATTTAGAAAATTCTAAAATTATTAGGAGTCGTGATGTTGAATGAAATGAAAAAGAATGTACATAGATCAATTTTTGTACCCAATACTAAACCGGTTGAGAAGTTTGTAAATGAAAATGAACTCTCATATTTAAAAGTATTACTGACAGGGTTACATAGTAACCGATGTTGGTTGACCCCTAACCGACATTGGTAAGACGAACTAGAATCGGTTACAGAGGATCCAAACCAAAGGCATCGATTAGTTGAACCGACATTGGTTGGAGGTGACCGGCATCGGCTTATCGATTTGGATAGGAATGTACAGGAGGTCCAGATTGAGCCTCCGGTACCCCAAAATCCTGTGTGAAGGTCACAAAGGGTAAGTAAACCTCCAGAAATATTTACACCTTCTTTGTTGTATTTATTATTGACTAATAATGGTGAACCAAAGAGCTTTGAAGAAGTAATGCAAGATAAGACTCACATATAGTGGGAGCATGACATGGATGAGGAGATGGACTCCTTGGAATAGAACCAGACTTGAGATTTGGTTAAGTTGGCAGGTAAGAGAACATTATAGAAAAAGTGGGTTTACAGGATCAAGGAAGAAGAGGGTGGATAGAAAAGATACAAGGAAAGGCTTGTAATAAAGGGATTTACATAGAAAATAGGTATTGAATTTGGTGAAATATTTTCTCATGTTATTAAGATGACTTCTATTCATACTGTATTAAGCTTAGTTGCGATGAAAACTTGCATTTAGAGAAACTAGATGTGAAGACATATTTCCTTCATGGTGATTTGGATGAAGATATTTATATGCAAAGAACCGCTTGGGTACGAAGTCAAGGGTAAGGAGAAATCGGTGTGTGCGTTGAAAAAGAACCTATATGGGCTCAAGAAAGCTCCAAGGAAATGATACATGAGGTTTGATAGTTTTATGCATGAGCATGGTTACTTGAGATGTGAATCGACCATTGTATTTATTTCAAGAAGCTTGAAAATGGGAGCTATCTTAGTTTTTTACTTGTATGTGGATGATATGCTTATTGTAGGATCTAGTATGAAGGGGAATTGGTGAGCTTAAGGGAAAGATAGCTCACCTATTTTCTATGAAGGATTTAGGAGCTGAAAAATAATCCTTGACATGCAAATACTAGAGATAGGAAAAACAAGAAATTGTATTTGTCTCAGGGAGGATTATATCTACAAGGTGTTAGAAAGGTTCAACATGTAGAATGTAAAAATGTTAGTACACCTATGGATGGACACTTCAAATTGAGAAAATATCAGTGTCCTTCATCACATGAGAAGGTCAAATACATGGCACGAGTGCCATATGATTTAGCAGTTGGAAGTCTCATGTATGCTATGGTTTGTACTAGACCAAACATTACATAGGCAATGGGAGTTATGACTAGACATATGGCCAATCCAAGTAAAGAGAATTGGAAAGTAGTCCAATGGATACTCAATTATTCGACAGGACATCTAGCATGTATTTATTTTATGGAGGTTCGGATATTTCATTATGTGGCTATGTTGATTAGGATATGGTTTGGAGATCTAGATGGTAGGGGAGCACTACCTGATATATTTTAGCGATAGTAGGTGGGATGAAAGTTAGTTGGATTTCAAGATTGCATGAAGGTTATGGATTTTTCTACAATAGAGGTAGAGTATGTTGTAGATACGAGAGGCTAGAAAGGAGATGATATGGATAAGTAGGTTCGTGGAAGAGTTGGGAAAGGAGCAAGGTAATTGTAAACTGTTCAAAGTGAAAGTAGGAGTGCAATTCATTTGGAAAGTAACTCATTCTTTCATTCGATAAGGAAACACATTCAGTTGAGGTATCACTTTATAAGGAAAGTATTGGAGGATGGACAATTGAATCAGGAAAATATTCATATGAGTAAGAACCATGCGGATATGCTAACAAAGCCATTAGCAAAGGATAAATTAGACCTACAATCCACTACATTGGCCTTCAAGTTTGAGACTTGAAGAGTAAGAAAAAAATCTAAGGTAGGATCCAAGAATAACACAGCACAGGGTATGGTGTAGTAATTAATCTCCAAGTGGGAGATTGCTGAGTTTGGAGCTCAATTACTTCAGTTTAACATGCAATGGAAACTTACTGGAAAATATAGTAACCGTCATCGGTTAAGGGGGAACTGGCATCAGTCACCCAGGACTAGCATCCATCGGTATGACCGGAATCGATCGGACAAGGGAGGAACCAACAAAGGTGGTCGTGGCTAATCGGTGTCGGTTGCCTATGCTAGGATTTTTAATTAACTCTTGAGAATTAGATCTATTTTTAGCATTAAATTATATCTATTGATTGTAATAGCATGGCTATGTTCCCTAATTCTATAAATGACTATATAAGTATAAAATCTAGGGTTTAGAAGTAATATGATTAACAAGAATTAGAAAGAACTTGCAAAATTTGGTGAGAGAGAGAATTCTTGGTGATAAAGCAAAAAGCTTGAGAAAAATAAAGTAATGTACATTTGAGAGGTGTGGAATATTGTAAATCTTCATTGTATATCTTGTCAAAGATTTTGATAATAGAATTGATTGTTTCTTGGTGGACGTAGCCCACACTAGGTGAACCAGTTAAATCTGGTGTTGATTTATGTCTCTTGTATTGTAGATTTCTTCCGGTAGAATACCCACTTCTATTTGCATGTATGCATAGATCTGATATATTATGCATAAACCAGTTTACTCACCCCAACACTTACCGAATATCGAATATATCATCAAAATAGACAACAAAAACTTAGCATTGTACTCTCGAGTACTCTATTCATTAGCCTCATGAATGTACTGGGTGCATTAGATAGCCCAAATGGAATCACCATCCACTCATACAACCCTTATTTTGTTTTGAAATCCGTTTTACATTCGTCCCTTCACGAGATCTAGTTATGGTAGTATCCACTCCACAAGTGAATCTTGCTAAAATATCAAGCTCCCAGCACATCCATCATATCATCCAATCTTGGAATTGGGAATCAATACTTAATTTTGATCTTATTTATGGCCCTACTCTCTACACACATTCTCCAATATCCATATTTTTGGAAGTCAGTAGAGATGGGGTTACACATAGACTCTGTAAGGATATTACTTGTATAAATCAGAACATATACAGCAAAATAACATGAGAGAACACCAAAATATATATAAATGATGAAAATATGCTCATATAATAGCCTTGCCACTTCGAGGGGGCAACCTCAATACCACTTCGAGGGGTAACCTCCAAACCATACAAGAAACACTCCAATACTCAATATGATGATTAACTATAACCTTCTAACCCCTATATATACCATTCTAACCTATGGCCAATACTGAGGCCGACCTCCTAAGCATAATAAATCATAAATGAATGATATAATAAGATAAGGGGATGTGTGCCACATGTCGACATCTCCATCAACCCATATACATTATAATATTATATCCCAAGGTACATAGCATTGCCTCCCTCTTTGACATGTTTCATCCCCGAAACATAAGAAGAAGCCATATAATGAGTGTGCTTTAAATTATTGCACACTTGTCGCCAAGCTCGATCATCCAACCACCATATGAAATCCTATCCTGTGTAGCAGCTTCATCATCAACATATTCTTCTTCTTCTTCTTCTGATGTTTCTTCTACTTCTGATTCTTCTTCTTCTTCTTTTTCTTTTTCTTTTTTTTCTGCTTCGTCTTCTTCTTCTTTTGTTGCCCATCTGTCCATGAAAACTTCTTCCAGTTCCTGTAAAGACCAATTAGACTTTTCCTTTTCTAACTTAGAAAAGAAAATCTGTGTAGGGCCACTAATCCACAACTTGAATAACCAAATATCTGATGGTTTAGATAATTTATCCCTAAATTTGTTCCACCATTCTCTAGCATCAATCCTGCCATCTCTAAAAAAAGTGACCATCCCCATGATCCACAAAACTAGGGTTTTTGTAATTCTGAAAATACTGCGCCGATGATGATGAAAACACAAAGAACAAACCCTAACTAAAATTTCAAGAGCTTTCCGAAAATATAAATTTTGCTAAAAAATACCACAATTTGCTTCCTGAAAAGTGAATTTATGAAAAAACCTAAAACACCAATAAAATCCGCAAAACAGATCCAATGCATTAAATTTTTAGATATTCTGAATTAAAGTTTTTCCAAACTATGATGAAAAAATTGGGAAAAAATTAGATACCCTCTTCAAGATATATTTGAAACAAAAAATTAGGGTTTTTACCCTAATTTTGGCCGAAATCGCTGCTCTGATACCACTTGTAAGGATATTACTTGTATAAATCGTAACATATACTGTAAGAATAACATGAGAGAACACCAAAATATATATAAATGATGAAAATATGCTCATATAATAGTCTTTGCCACTTCGAGGGGTAACCTCCAAACCATACAATAACACTCCAATACTCAATATGATGATTAACTATAACCTTCTAACCCATATATATACCATTCTAACCTATGGCCAATCTTTAGGCCGACCTCCTAAGCATAATAAATCATAAATGAATGATATAATAAGATAAGGGGATGTGTGTTACATGTCGGCATCTCCATCAACCCATATACATTATAATATTATATCCCAAGGTACATATCATGCTTTCTCTCACTAATCCTTTCTCAGTATTAGATCTATCCCTTTTCGTTTAACTCTTCACTATGTGTCTGGACTCATCCGATAGGCTGCCTAGTTTAGAAGGGGTGATCCTATGATCAAATCAATATGGTATTAAATATATCACTTTAGAGGTCACCCATCTGGTATCTCATCTGGTATGACATCTTTGTTTTATTTTAATACATTTTCTTCAACAACAGGTATATTAAAGTCCTCTATTTCCACCTTCTTTGACATCATTGCATAACACTAGCCAACTTCTTCCATTTCCGTAACAAACTCTTTTGAAGCCAATAAGTCCTCACTCTTCTCTTCTTCCTTAAAGGGTAACAAGAACACCTTTACACCATCCTTCCAAAAGGTATATGTATTTTTCCTCCATCATGTGTAACCTTCCTATCATATTGCCAACGCCTCCCCAAAGTAATATATGGCATGCATCCATTGGGATAACATCCCAAAATACCTCATCCTTGTAGTTATTCCCAATCAAAACTTTATAAGGCATCTTGTATCTATGGTTACCTCATTCCCTTTCTTGAACCATGATATACGATAGGGATATTAGTGCGTCTCACATTTCATATTGATTTTATCAACCATCACACTCAAACCATATTTTCACAACCACCATCATTAAAAATTTTACATACCTTTCCTCTAGAGGTACATTTTGTTTGAAATATATTTATATGCAACCATGAATCAGCACTAAAGATAATTTTGTTCTTTCTCCTTCCTTGAGAAATCATCTTCCTCCTTATCATGATGGTTTCACCCAAGTTTGTAGCAACCTCCATTTATTCTTCCTCTTCACTTCAATCAAATTTATTCGTGGTTGTTCTCTTTTCCATCTATCTTGTGTAGGATAGTGCGGACACTCAAAGGATTTTGACCCTCTTCACCACATCTATAACATGTATATTTCCTTTGGGGGCTATTCTAGCCATGTCCTCCATTATAACCTCTTCCCCTCTAAAACCCCCTACCTCTTTGGTAGTTACCACAATTTTGAATGGAATCTTCATGCCCTTCTACATTAGAAGATTCACCTTTTGTAGATTCAAATCTACCTTTGCCTCTCATTGGAGATGATGATGGCCCTCTCTTCACACCTCTTCTAAAATTATTCCTCTTGTTCTTTTCTTCTTTTTTTAATGCAATTTTATAAGAATCATCTAGGTTATGGATCCAGAGCATACTCAACTTGTCTTGTATGGTGTAACTAAATCTATTTATATACCGTATAGCCTTCGATTCTTCAGACTCTCCATGTTTAACCCTGATTGATATCTTGTAAAATTCATTAGTATAATCCTCAATGTTTAGATCAATCTATCTTAGGTTTTGAAACCTTTGAACGAGTCTTTGAGCATAATCTACAGAATAATTTTTCTTTCAGCTTCTTTACCATTTAATTCCAGTTTTGGATCTTGCCCTTTTCATTCCTTTGTATTTCATTTTGTAGGTGATCCCACCAGATCAATGCATGTTCAGAAAACTTAGTGCATGAAAACTTAACCTTCATCTCCTTTGAAAGGGTTTTCCACTCAAAGAATTTTCCCATGTGATTCAACCACCAATCAACTCCTCCGGTCGTAACCCTTCGCCATAATTAGGAACATTAATCTTTATGCCATCATTCTTTCCCTCTCAAGCCTGGATAAATATCTCCTCAAATGGTCTCGCATTCTATGTTTCTTCATCTCCCTCATTTTCTTATTCATCTCCTCCATTAATTAATGGAGTCACTTCTACAGTATCAATATCTCGGGTCTCATTCCCATTTGCATGTTTCCTTCTAAGGTAGGTAACATCTCCTATGAGCTCAACAACTTGTCTCTGTAGTTCCAGCATATGCCTATTCATCTGGGAATAACCTCCCCTCCTGCATGTAGCCATGATTATCTAAAATAGAGGGAAAATTACACAAAAAATGTAATATGTTACCTTAACTATTTCTTCAAGATCAAAATCGCTTGATACCATTTGATGTGAATCTAGTGCAAGAGGTAGAAATACCTCCAAAACATTTTAAAAGATTTGCAAAAAAAACCAGGAGCTTGAAAATATATTTCTTCTCATCCTGGAATCCACACTAATCTTTAACATCATTAAAATCCTCCTTTATTTTCACGTCTACTCTAAAAACCCTAAAATACTAAAAAACCCTAAAATGCCAAAAAACCCTAAAATACCAAAAATTACCTATTAACAAAACAACTTGGATGGGCCCCAAAATTTGCATTTCAAATATGTATTCATCAATTAAGGCTCACATGAAATTTTGACTTATTCTAACAAAGTACAATAAAAGTTATTAAAGTTCTAAGACCTAGTCAAAAGCGAAAAAAGCGTTTAGAGCAAATTTTAGGCAACTAGATGAAGGAATATGGGCCTGAAAATATACCGAATGGCTACAATATTCCATTCAAATTTGACCTAGTATAGTACTAATGTATATCTACCACCCTGTAAAATTTCAAGACGATCCAACGGTTGGATATTAGAAGTTATGGTCTCTGCAAGTCATGCTCCCGCATCAATATGTTTTAGAATCGCATCTTAATCCAATGGAAAAATATTATGAAAAGGGTGTGTGTGTGTGTGTGTGTATAAAATATGTATTATTATAATAAAAAAGAGAATCTCTACAGATAATATAACCTAATTTGTAATCAAATGAATTTTTTTGAAAGAGATTTACATGTAGACAAATTCATACCATATTTTACATGAGGAATTTGATATGTTAAATAAAGGAATTTAAAAAAACATGAAATCATAAAATGTACAACAATTTACAACCATTGAAAAATGTGACTGTAGTAAAAGTTACGCGATTAAATTTCATGTTCCTATGGAAGACATTCTCGCCCTGCTTTAGGTCTTCCACGATAGTTATTTGATCGTCAAATTTAGCACATTAAAATATTTTGGTTTTTTTTTTTTGATCGCTTTTAGGCATGAATTTGGACATTTATAAACCCCAAAAAGGATCAAGTTGCATCCAAAACCTTAAATATTTAGATCCGAAAATATATGTATAGATATGTATATATATGTATGTATGTATGTATGTATGTATGTATGTATGTATGTATGTACACACACGCACGTGCACGCGCACACACACACACACAAAATTGTCTATATATATACATACCCAAATTTGAATTGATCTCTAAAATATAAACAAAAATATATATAAATAGAAAATTATACATATACGTATATATATTTGTATTTTACACAAAACAAGAGATATAAATAATTTAATATACATATAGGTTATATATACACACACTCATGGGCATATAAATACACACACACACACACACACGTGCGCACATATATTTTAGTATCTCGACTTGAGAATAGAAAAATTGTTTAACCAAGAATGGAACTTGTAAATGAAATCATGCAAACCATCATAAATCGATAAAACTTAAGTAGTGAAAGAAAAGGAGACAAATCCTCCCATTTCTATCCATGTATCATCCTCATCAACATAGTTTCAACCCCAATCCTCTTGCCTCCATTCTTTCCCTTTCTTGTAGCTTGACCTGTGCAAATGTAGGCACAATTAGGGTTAGAAAGATAGAAATAGAAGCCATAAGGATTCTTATGGGAAAAAATATGAGAAACCTAGATCTAAGGGTGAGGATTAAACCCATCCTACGGTTGGGATTTAATCCTCATCCCTTTAGTATTGGATGAATAAAACTTTAAGTAATGTTTGGGAAAGTCAAATTAATAAATCCCTTGAAATTTGTTGTTGGGTATGTAGAAGTTTAAATAAGTTAGGAACTTTTTACTAAAGTCTTTATTTAAATGTTGTGCATGGTGTATAATTTATCAAATGGGAAATTATTATGACTAAGTGGTAAATGTTATGAGTAAATAATTTAAAGGGGTGGCACAGGGATAAATTTCTGCTAGGAAATTTATTAAGTTAATTTAGGAAATAAAGATAAAGGTGACATTAGCTTACAATATTAATAATGTGAGGTGAACCCTTAATGGGTGAAATTTAATTAATTAAGTTTTGTGAATAGTTTAATAAGATGGTTTTAAAATTATTATTAACCTAAGGTGGGGAAGTTAAGCAAAATAAATTAAGGTTGAATTAATTAACTAAATAAAATTAATTGTGGGATTAATTAATAGAATGGAAGATTAATAAATTAATCATACCGAAGTAGATAAAATAAAATAATTTAGTAGGAAATGTATTGAAAAAATAAGCAAGTTCTTTCATTAATCGTAATTAATGAAATTATGATCGTTAACGCTTTAATGTAATAAAAAAATTGTCATAATTTTCTAGTGGAGTGGCATCATTTTGCCATGGGTTGATGTGGGAAATTTTTGGGCATCACACTTTGATATCAAAGTGAGGGGTTCAACACTTCGACCTCGGGTAAACATGGAACACAATTAAAATCCTAGTGCAACCTAAACCTAAGACACTTGAAAGTGTTTAAAATGTTAAAAACTTAGTAAATTGAAACACACCTAAAATAATGGACTAACTCATGTCTTGGTTTATGTAGAGGCAGGTGAACCAAGATGAGGGTTCTTACACATTGAGCTAGAGGGACTACCCCCGGATCAACCAATTTGCTTCCATATTGCTGCAGCAGATTCTTACGGACCTTACAAGAGGTCAATGTCGTTATACTGGAGGTTTTCTTGGGGACAACCTACCTAGCATGATTAGGGAGTCATCGGAGGAGGCTCATGTCTCTCCACAACATAGTGAGGAGCATAGGGACAAAGAGTTCTCATGTGGATCCAGATAGATAGGACTCGATACATAGGAGATAGGGCCATGAGGCACAAGGAGAGATCTAGATCCCTAGATTGAGAGACAGCCATTGGGGAGAGATCTAGGAGCCCTAGATAGAGAGAGGGCTATGAGGAGAGACCTAAGGGCATGCGGGAATAATTGTGACCAATCATATTTGAGAGATCTTGAAGCTTCATTTACCCCACTATGTTGTGATACAAGAGGATTTTAGGTGAAGGTGTGGTTGGTTAGCTTGAGTGGATGCTTCAAGCTATGTCCATGCTCTCTAGCAACACGAAGGCTCGTGTTTCTATTCATTTGTTGAGAGATGGGGCAGGATTTTGGTGGAGGATAGAGGAGAAGAATATCCACCTTGATTCAGATTTTAGTGACATGGGAACTCTTTGAGGAGCATTTCCAGAGTAAGTACATTTTTAGGAGGTTCATTCAATAGTGGATCGATGAGTTCCATGATCTAGGACAAACAAGATTGTTATTTGTAAGTATGAGAGAAATTCTTGGATTTTCTTTAGTACATGGATTACATGTAGGATGAGTAGGTTAGAGTGCACCAGTTGATCAGGGGCCTGAACTTAGAATTGGGAGGGGAAGTGCACATACATTGTCCACATATTTTATATGAGGCTATTGAGAAGGCCTATATTACAGAGGAGAAAATGAGGAATACATAATAGGCACAAGATAAGGTGAGGATTTATATCCAATAATTGTAGGAAAATTGATTAAAGGGGGAACTCTCCCCCTCTTTGCAGGCATCGATCCACACATTCTTCCTTCAGCTCCACAATAGCAATAACAAACCCACCCACCTTTCAAATATCCACACAAGATATTATGCTCATAGAGGGTGTAGAATGGGGCCTCCAGATAGGTGACCCACTAGGACCTGGCTCCACCTAGAGCCTAGTCAGTTGGAGCTCGTCCACATGATAGTGACCAAAACCATCCATAGTAGGATCATTGGGTTCTACAACATAGACCGATAGAGTCATTAGGATGGGTTTCTTCCCATTAGAGAGACTGAGGTAGTTGTTTTGGATGTAGTGTATAGGGGCATCACTAGAGAGATTATCCAAGAACCCTAGTAACAAGGGTAAGGGCCCCATTTCAAATCCGATAGTTGGTGATATGGCTCGGAGCCATAGGATATATGCATTGGATGATGACCACTAGGTAGAGCATCAAGGGAAAATGATAAAGACTACATAGGTAGCATCGGTGGTATTCCTACCTCTATTTTGTTTGATTTAGGCTCTTCTTGTTCTTTTATTTCTCCATCCTTAAAGCAGAGAATGATGCTGGTAGTTAGGTAGGGTCATAGTTGGGACGTTGAGATGGCTTCTAGAGCCAAGCTCTCAGTGGAATCCTTGGTCAAGGAGTGTGTAGTTGACTTAGGACCCTTCACCATGACCTTGGATCTTCGCATCCTTCCTTTGGGTTCTTATGGAGTCATTTTGGGTATGGATTGGCTATCTACACATAGAGCTAGAGTGGATTATTATAGTAAGGTGATATCTTGTAGATGATTTGGGTGTTGAGTCGGTGATAGTTGGGTTAGGAGGCCCATTTTTATTTGCACTATACCTATTCTACATCTTTAGCGATGTGCGCATCGGGGATGTTCATTGTATGCTATTATAGTGAATAACATATCGAAATGATGAGTCTAATGGGCCTTCACTTGATGATCATCACATTTTGAGAGATTTTTTATGATGTTTTTACTTATGTGTTACCCATGGCCTACGTCACCCACATGAGATATATTTTCATATAGATTTGGTTCTTGGAGCAGCCTATCTCACACGCGCCATATAGGATGACTACCCTTGAGATTTGTGAGCTCAAGCTTCAGTTGGAGGGCCTTCTTGAGAAGGGTCTCATCCATCCTAGTGTATCCCCTTTTGGGTGCACATGTGATATTTGTGAAGAAGAAGGATGGATCCCTATAATTGTGTATTGATTATAGATAGCTAAAAAAGTAATGATCAATAATCGTTACCCCCTTCCATGCATTGATGATTTGTTTGATCATATGAAGGGGACCACTGTGTTTTTCTAAGATAGATCTTAAATCAAGGTATCATCAGTTGAGGATTGCAGAGGTAGATATTCATAGGATGACCTTTCACATGAGATATGGAAACTACGAGTTCACAATTGTGCCTTTGGTTTCTCGACAAATTACCCCACAATATTCATGAGTTTGTTGAATGGGGTGTTCAGGAAATTTTTAGAGCACTTTGTGCTTATATTTATGGATGAATTTTTCATTTTTTCACACATGAGGAGCATGAGGAGCACCTTCGTTAGGTTATGCAGTGTCTTTGAGAGAAACATATTTATGGAACTTGGAGAAGTGTGCATTCTTTCAGTCAGAGGTTCAATATCTAGGTCACATTATTTCTAGGGAAGGTATCACACTCGATCCTTCCAAGATTAGAGCTATCATTTATTGGCTAGTGCTAATGAATGTGAAAGAGGTACACAACTTCATGGGATTAACAAGGTATTATAGGAGGTTTGTGTGATATTTCTCATGTATTGCTCATCCATCACTTCCCTACAATGGAAAGGGAAGAATTTTTTTGGTTAGATAGATGTGAGCAGGCCTTTAGGAATATAAAGGAATTCCTTACTACAACACCTATCCTAGCAGTGTCTAGATCCACAGAGGGATTTATTTGTATGTACATATGCTTCATTGGTAGGGATAGGAGGAGTATTGATGCAGGATGACCGAGTTATATCCTTTGAGTCTCACAAACTCAAGGATTATGAGATCAATTACCTAACTCATGACCTTGATCTTGTAGTAGTGGTCCATGCTTTGGTTTGATGGTGACATTTTCTATTGGGTAGGAGGTTCACACTTAGGACAGAACATTTGAGCCTACAACACCTCTTCACATATTCCAATCTCAAGGGCCATCAAAATTGTTGGATGGATCTTCTATGTGTGTATAAGTGGACATTGAGCATGTGAAGGGGAAGGATAATTTGGTAATGCATTCACTTTGAGTCGATAGAGGCACCTTGCCATGGCTATAACAGAGGGTAAAAATTTGAGGGATAGGATCTTGCAGAACTTCCTTAGATAGGTTCTACTTCATAGCTAGAGAAGAGTTTGATTCACAAAGATGCCTTGCGGGGAAGTTTGAGTGGCTATATTTGATTCGATGGGCTTCTTTGACACAATATCTAGATTTATGTTCCTAGAGATGGAGGTTTGAGACAAGATATCTTAGTAGAGGCTCATCATGCACCTTATTCAGCCCATCCGTGGGTGAAGAAGATGCATGCTTCTCTAAGGAAGTGATTTCATTGGAGGGTCTTTGGAGGGATATAACCCGGTTTGTATCTCGGTGTTTGGAGTGTCGAAGGATGAAGGCAAAGCATGAACATCCAGCTGGCCTTCTTTATCCTCATGTTATACTAGAGTGGAAATGGGACACCATTTCCATGGATTTCATTGTGGGGCTACCTATGTCAAGATATCACCATGACATCATCATGGTCACGATGGATATATTGATGAAAGTGGCTCATTTTTCTCCAGATGAAGACCACTTATATACAAAAGTGCTAGTGTAGTTTCTCGAGTCTATTTAGATGATATTGTCAGACTTCATGGGATTCTATAGAAGATTATTTGTGAACATGACCCTTTGTACACATCACATTTTTGGACCACCATGCAGTTTGTTCTTAGGACAAGGATTAATTTCAGTACAACTTATCACCCAGAGACGAGATAGTTAGTGTGAAAGCAGTGGTGATTCATGTACTTGAGGATATGCTTTGCATGTATGTCATGGACCAGCAATCATGTTGGGAGGATTATCTATATCTAGTAGAGTTTTCTTACAACAACAATTTTTAAAGTTCCATCGACATGACACCATTTCAGAATTATACGATAGAGAGTGTAGGACTCCTTTGAGTTGGGATAGGTTAGAGGACATGGTGTCTCTTGGGCCATCCATATTATAGGATATGGAGTATCAGGTCACCTTGATTAGACATATATTATAAGAGGCATGATATAAGAAAAATAAGTATATAGATCATAGGAGAGTTGACGTCATTTTTGAGATGATCTCAAAGGTATTCCTTAGATTCAGACCTCATAAGAGCCATATCCATTATGGAAAAGGCTCTAAGCTAGCTCCAATATTCGTGGGTCCATTTGAGATCTTGGAGTGGATCAGTCCCGTAGCCTATCACCTAGCCTTTCCACCTAGCTTGTCTCACATCCATGATGTTTTCCATGTTTTTGTTCTTTGAGATATATTCTAGATCATTCTCATGTCTAGGATTCGACCACATTGTATATGTAGGAGTAGGGATAGGTGACTATAGAGCCCATGTGCATCATAGAGCACAAGAACCTAGGCCTTTGAAGCCATGATATTGATCAAGTGCACTGTCTAGTGGGATCGGTATGACGAGACATCAACTACTTGGGAGGATGCCACTTTTCTACGAGATTAGTTTCCACACTTATTCAAGTGACTTCAAGGAGGAAGTTGAGTCTAAGGGGAGGGGGATGTAGTGCCCACTCTTCTTCGATACATTTTTCTTACTTTGTTATACTCTATAGCTGCCTAAAGACATGGATATTTATATAGTATTTTGGATAGCATGGTTTAGACTATATGGACATTGATTATTATTTTGATTTGACTCTCATCATGGATTATATGGATGCCTAGTTGACACTTTTTTGATATTAACACATGTTGATTTAGCATTACTTTACTATATACTTGACATCTTGGATTCATAATAGTTGTGATTATATTTTAATGCATCTGTCTAACCATGTGTACATTGATATTATGGTTTATTGATTTCATGATGATGTTAGGTGATCAATGTAAATTGTGATTATGGACTATTGTAAATGTTTGATTTAGAATATAATTACATACTATGATGTATGATGATTATGTGATGAATGATTATATGTGTTTTGATCTCCTTGACATATTGATGTGGCCTTGAGGTCAAGGTCATATAATTTTTTGCTGCTTGGTTGTAAAATAAATTAGACAAAGAAGGAGGGACTATGAAGGCCAACCATGAAGGAATGTTGTGTGTTCACAACATGGTCACCTTAGTAGATGTCCATCGTGTTTTTGTTTTTGTTGTGTTATCTTCTTTTTTTTCTACTTTTAAAGGTCTCCATGGGGGAGCACCTTACATGTGACCATGGGTAGGTATATGCTTATTTTTATTTTAATTGTCTTGTGGTTATGTTATTTATTTTATCATGGATGTTGTGACCTTTATTTAAGTTCTTATGTACCTTGTAACCCTATGTTTCTATGTTATCAATATACCCCTTAATTGATTATGTAATTGTTTGAGTGAGCTAATGTTTCACCCTATGTTTCTTATTGTTTAGAAATAAGGGATAAAATATGCTGAATAATCCCTCACGTAATCAATGAACAAAGAGAACCGATATGTAGAAAATATTATAGATCTCAAATAAAAGTGCATAATAATAATAACACAACACAAAGAGACAATATTTAACATGGTTCTCCCAATTTTGGCTATGTCCACCAAGAATCAATTGCGCAGATTTTATTACAAGCCACCGCTCTCTCAATACAATACCTAGATCTATTTGGATCTATGCTTAACAAACTCTACAGAATTCACACCGAATTCAGACACATCTACAATATTACATAATACCAACCATATGCATAAAACCACATAAGTAGAAAATTTCTTAAACAATTTTACAAAACCATAGGTATCAAAACCATGGGCCAAAACTGTCCCATAAACCTATGGGCTAAAAATACCACCCATATGAGAAAATAACATTTATTGGTATATCGGGCATGTTTCAAGGCCAAAATAATTTTTTCAGGGGTTGCGCCCGAACCCTTGCTACCGGGGTTTCGCCCCGACCCCCACTCAGGGCCCACCCACCCTCAAACCTCCATGAGACAACTGTGGAAAGTGTACAATACTCTTAGTGTAAAGTCTTCATCACTTTCTCAAATGAAAACATGTTCCATAACCTAACAATCTCCCACTTGGAGACTATTTTTCCTCTGAGCAAGCTTCTCAACCATTCACTAGTTTTCATGAAGACAAACCAAAGATAAAAAAAGTTTCGCTTTTCCCTTATGACCACCTTGGTCATCATGTCTATAGAATTATGACTAGTATGAATCTTCTTGAGTTTCAAATTCTCTTCCTCCAAGGCTTTCCTAATAAAATGGTACCTAAACTATATATGCTTCATCCGAGAGTGGAAAACAGAGTTCTTATCTAGGTGTATAACACTCCAAATATCACTATGAAACTTTCTTTCCTCCTAGTTATGCCCCAACTCCTCAAGTAATTGTTGTAAAAAATAATTTATTTACTTTCCTCTATGACAAAAATACTCAGCCTTCATGTGGTTGACAAAATCACCACCTTCTATAGTCATGAAATCTATCTCACCGCTTTACCACCTACAATAAATATAGCTTGTCATGTTCCTCCCGCTATCTACATCTCTAGCCATATCTCGAATATACATAACCACTCAAAGTGGTGTCTCGATCTACTATATCAAAAAAATTCTCCACAGTTCCTCTCAAGTATCGAAGGATCCACTTTAGTTCCTACCAAAGATCTCTACTTGGATAACTAATAAATATGGTCACCACTCCTACTTGCATGGGAAATATCAGCCCGGTGCATACCATGGCATACATCAAACTTCCCAACCATTGATGAGTAAGGTTCCTTGGACATCTGGTTTCTCTCCTACTTTTTCTTGGGACAATGCTCCTTAGATAACTTGAAATGGTCTCGCTAAAGGAGTCACAACTTATTTAGCATCCTACATATTAAACCTCTCCAAAAAATTCTTAATGTACTCCTCCTCCCGAGATATAGTCATCTTTTTTCCTTCCTATCCGAGATATCCTCATACCAAGGTTGATTGGCCTCCCCAAATCCTTCATAGCAAAATATTCACTTAGCTTCTTCTTAAGTAATTTTATTTCCTGCGTGTTTTTACCTGTAACCAACATGTCATCAACATACAAACACATGATAATATAACTACCATCCTCAAATTTCATTTATACATGTGATGGTCATAATGACATCTAATATAGCCTTGCTCCATCATTAAGCTATCAAATTTCTTATAACATTGACGTGGAGCTTGTTTTAATCCATACAAGCTCTTCTTCGAGTTTCACACCATATCCTCTTTACCTTTGACCTCATAGCCCTCTAGGTTGTTGCATATATATATCCTCATCCAAATCACCATGGACAAATTCAGTCTTTACATCAAGATTCTCTAAGTGAAAGTATTCTCATTGTAACTATTCTAAGAACAGTTCTAGTCGAAGTCATTTTTACTACAGAGAGAAAAATATCATCAAAATCTATACCTTTTTTCTATGCAAACCCCTTGACCACAAACTGGGCCTTGTATCTTTTCTTTCCTCCTTCTTCCTTTTTTACTTTGTACACCCACTTGTTCTATAATGCTCTTTTTCCTTCTAAGTAGCCTCACCAAATCCCATGTCTAGTTCTCCATTAGAGCCTAATGCTCCTAATTCATGGCTTGCTCCCACTTCTTCCCGGAATCTAATTGCATTTCTTTATCAAAGCTCTATGAATCTCCACTTTTAGTAAGTAATAAATAATAAAGAGAGGGGAAAAATTTTCAAGTTCTCTTCTTACACTAGAAGACCTACTCAATATAGGATTTTGGGTTCCTATTGAGGAGGTTCCAAACTAATTCATATGTTACTTTCCCATTTAGAATATCCTCTACCACTACATATTCTTTCTTGGATTCTTCTCTATTTTCCTACAACTACTTGCTACTTATACATGACTTTCTCATTAAAGACCACATCCTTAGATCAAATGATTTTCTTTCCTTAATACTACAACATTTATATCCAAAATCATCACCACCATAACCATTAAAAGTACATTTTTCTAATTTATCCTCTAGCTTGGTCCCATCATCCTTGTCTATATGAAAAACACCTACTTCAAAAGACTCTAAGAAATGAATAATCAACTTTCTTAATATACCACGCCTCCTTAGGTATTCCTCAATCCAAGGTACTTGAGGGTCCTCTGTTTATCAAGTACACAATTTTTTCTCATTGCTTTTGCCCAAAAAGAAAGGGCAGCCCCGCATGTAACCTCATGCTTCCTAAGTACATTCCATTATTGTTCTATTCATCCTTTCTCGACACCCGATTCTATGCTATGGAGTTCTTGGAACCATATTTTTCTTGTGAATTCCATTCTTAGAACAATAATAATAAAATTCATTTATGTAATACTCCCTCCATTATCTCGACTGAGACATTTTAGCTTAATACCTATTTTATTATCTACTAAGGCTTTCCATTTAACAAAAGTGTCAAATACATTAGATTTTTTTAATATAATAAACCCAAACTTCCTTGTTGCATCATCAATAAAAGTAACATAATAACTTGAACCCCAAGAAATGATACCGAGCCGACGCCCCACACCTCAAATTGCACCAACTCTAACTTACTCTCTTTCATTGTAGGTCCAACCTTGAGAAACCTTACTCACTTGGTTTCCCATATATGCAGTCCTCACATAACTCCAAACTTGTTTCGTGTATCCGAGAAAATCCTTCTTTATGATGTCCATGCCCTTATGGCTCATATGATCGATCCTATATTGCCACAATGTTGTATCTACTTCTAAAGCCACAAGATTACAAACATTAGTGCTATAAGTGGTTAAATATAATGTTCCAACCTTATTACCTCTTACCACCACAAGAACACCCTTGGTAACCTTCCAATATTCCATTGTAAATATCACAAGACAACCATCACTTCCCAAAACCCTATCAATGTCAAATTTCATCTTAATGTAGGCACATGTCCGAGATCCTTCAATAGCCAAGTATTCCCATTCCGCATCTTAACCCGAATATAAACTTTTATGACTATGTTACAAGGCTCACCATCACCAAGAAAAACATGCCCAAAATCTTCTTGAACATAATCAACAAAATAATGCCTATGTGGAATACCATGGAAAGAAGCCCCCGAATCTAAAACCCAAGATTCAATAATATTGTGAAAAGAAAGAATCAAAGCATTTTGACATACATTACCCATTGCCACATTTTCCTCCTTGTTTTCTTCTTGTTGTTTCTTTTTGTCTTGAAGCTCCCAACAATCCTTTACATGCCCAGACTTTCCACAATGCCAACATACTATCTTGCTTTTGGATTTTGACCTTTCCCGATCCTTTGATTTTCCATGGCTTCCTCTATTCTTATGTCTCCCTCTAGTTTTGATCATTAAATAATTCTTTGAAGTAGAAGATTCCTAGAGTTTTTCTTCACATTTCCTCGCTTAGAATCAACCCTACAACATCCTCAAACTTCAACTTTGAGTTAGCTGAACCGAGTTGCTTACCGCCATTACTGTGCTATTCCAACTCTAAAGTAAAGAGCACATAATTAATAAAGACCTAACTTATACATCAAATTCTATTGTGAAGTGAAGCTAGCATATTTACAACCGTATTAAAATCATTTAAAATATCTTCTACTTGAACCATTATCGAAATATTGATATCAAACAATTTTTTCATTAAAAATATCTTATTAGAGGCAAAGGGTTTTTCATACAACTTTTCTAATACATCCATTAGTTCTTTTGTAGTCTTTTCCTTTGAAACATTAAATAATACCGAAGATGTAAGACAAAACCGGATTGTCCCAAGTGCCTTCATATAAAAAAACTCATTCCACATCCATCATGCTCGAGGGTTTGTTCACCTTCTTAGACAATGAAATATAAAGATCCTTCTGATAAAGGTAATCTTCCATCTACATCTTCCAAAGATTAAAATTTTACCCATTGAATTTATCAACCCTTGATCTTCCATCATCTACCATAACTACCACTCAAGCTAAAAATTTCCTATGATTCAAGATTTCAGCAAACCAAACTAGGCTTTGAGTACAATTGTTAGGAAATAAGGGATAAAATATGTGGAATAATGGATCACATAATCAAAATAGTAGAAACTAATATGTAGAAAATATTATAGATCTCAAATAAAAGTGCAGAATAATAATAACACAACACAAAAAGATAGTATTTAACATGGTTCACCCAATTTGGGCTACATCCACCAAGAATCACTTACTCAGATTTTATTACAAGCCACCTCTCTCTCAATAGAATACCCAGATCTATTTGGAGCTATGCTCAAAAATTCTACAAAATTCACACCCGAATTTAGACACATCTGAAATATTACATAATGCCTACCATATGCATAAAACCACATAAGTAGACAACTTATTAAACAATTTTACAAAATCGTGGGTATCAAAACCATGGGCCAAAACTGTCCCATAAACCGATGGGTCAAAAATACCACCCATATGAGAAAAGCACGTTTCTTGGTATATCGTGCACATTTCAAGGCCAAAAAATTTCTCGGGGTTTCCACCCCAGGACCCTTTCTCGAGGCCTAGCTTGGCCTCGAACCCCATTGAGAAATTGTGGAAAGTGTATAGTACTCTTAGTGTAAAATATTCAACACTTTCTCACATGAGAACAGGCTCCACAACCTAACACTTATGTTGGTTATGTATCTTGGCTTGATTAAGTTAAATGTGGGGATTAATGTTAATGTGATGATGTGGCTTTTTAGAGGTAGATATTCCTTGGAATATAATTTATTCCTTTCACCTCTTTTAATTGAATTTTAAATTTTGCATTGGTATGTGTGCCATTTCTAAACCCAATCTCGGATTTGGGATTTGAGCCCAATTTTGAGAGCTTGTGGGACAAGTTTTACTTGTCCCACACTCTTTAGAATTCCCTCCTAACCTAACCTATGACCCAAGGGGTCAATTTAGGCCTTTAATCATGAAAATTTGAGAGGAAAGAGGAAATTATTGCCCTCATATTTTGATCCTCTAAATTTAACTTTGAAATGTGCAAAAGGGAGCTTGTGTGCAAACTTGGTGAAGGTATCTCCTCACCTACCTCTTTATGATGCTTTGGTTTGTGTGGGAAATTGGTGATGTGGATTTGAGGGAGATGAAGTGGCATCCTACATGGAGCCACATCACCTCTCCCTCCTTCTTGTCTATTTATGTGCATATTTTTATGGTTTTGGGGTTACTCATTTTGAGTTACTTTCTTGGATACTTGCTTGGTGATCTTGCTTCCTATTTTGGCTTGATACTTGGGACAAGAATTTTCTAGAATATGTGCTTGGGCTTGGAATTAGTTGAGAAGGTAGTACCACATTATTGCAAGGTAGGGTATTAATCCTTGTTGTTTTCTTGTTTTTAATTGTGTATGAAATGGTGAATTGTATGTATGTTTATGTGTGTTATGGGCTTGGGTAGTTTTCCTTAAGAAAGGTGTGAGGAGTGGGAATATGGAACCATTGGGGAGATAAAAGGGAGTTTTGTGAGGTTGTTTTGAGGAGGGAGTGTGGGTAAGGTGTTCCACCTATGGGGAGAGAAAAGGTTTAAAATTGTTGCATTTTCATATTTGCATCATGGAGAGATAAGGGATTTTGAGTGTGTTTGTGATGTGCACTTTAGAGGTTCTTAGGTGGACCCTTAACCCACATGGGAGGTATAAGGAGGTGGTCTCCATTATTCCCTCTCCTTTGGCTCTCGATTGATCCCTTACTATTGATTAAATGTTGTAGGTTTTTAATTGTTTATTCATGTGTTGGAACACTTGCTTGTGTGTGTATTGTAAATGTGAAGCTATTGTTTTTTTGTCCCTATTATGAACATCCCACATTGTTTCAATGTTGGAGCTCAAGTTCAATGAGGGGTTTGGCTTTACCCTTTCATTGGAATTTGGTTGGGAGGAGAGTGTTGCCTAGATCTCTCCCTTGTTTGTGTGTTGCGGAGGGGAAGAAGGAGTTGCGAGCTTATTGGAGTTGCTGGAAATTTACTTTGGAAAAAATTTCCATGTTGTCTCCACCATTTTGGTGGAGGGCTTGTATATAACTTGCATTTTAATTATTATAAATGTTCCTTAATATTAAACCGGTATTCTTTGGAATAAAAATGTTTGTATTCCTTCTTAAAAGTATTGTAAAATCCTACAATAAGCCATGTCCAAACATAAGTGTAAAATCTACCCTATCAGAAAATCTGAAATTTATTTGGAAACTTGTAAAATGTTGAAAGTTTCAGTTTGTAACTTATTAGAAGTTTTGTACTTCATTTGAAGGATTAAGAAATTTTTGTAATATTTTGAATGATATAAATATTTGTTTGATATGCATTTATATCATGGATACCATTCATTTTTCCGTAAGTTCAAAAGGAATGTCTTTGATTTTGTATAACCTTCTCTGTGAAATTAAATTAGTGCATATGTATGTTTGCACCTTGAATGCAATTTGTCTCATCCCTCCAAAATACCTTTGTGAAAATATATGAACCAAGAAAATGTAATGTCTTTTCTTATTAAAATATGTTTCCTCGTTATAGAAATTTGACTTAAAATTTTATACTTGTATATAATGTATATATATACATACACTTAAGATATATGTATATATATAAACCTATACATAGGTTTCTAACTATATCTTAAGCTAATGGAAAAATATTATGAAAAGGACCTATAAATGTGTACATGCATGTGTGTGTGTGTGCGTGCGTGTGTGTGTGTGTGTGTGTGTGTGTGTGTGTGTGTGTGTGTGTGTGTGTGTGTGTGTGTGTGTGTGTGTGTGTGTGTGTATAAAATATATATTATTATAATAATAAAAATAAGAATCTTTACGAGACTAATATGGCCTGATTTGTAATCAATTGAATTTTTGTTGAAAAGAGACTAACTCAGTAGACATATTCATATCTATATTTTACATGAAGAATTTTATATGTTAAATAAAAGTTACAAAAAAAACAAATATGAATCCCTCATAAATGTACAACAATTTCAAACCCTTGAAAAATGTGACTACAATAAAATTTATGACCATATTAAAGATGATGACCATATGGTCGTCCATACTATCCATTTTAGGTCCGGCATTACGGTCTTTTGACCGTCAAATTTAACAGGTAAAATTTTATGGTTTTTCTTCCATAATGCTTTGATGCACAAATTTGAACATTTTAAAACCAAAATAAAATATCAAGTTGCATCCAAAACCTTAAATATTTATATCCAAAAATATGTATATATATACACACACACACACACACACACACACACACACACACGCAAACACACACAAAATGTCTATATTGACCTAAGAAGAGAAAAATTGTTTAACTAGTAATGGAACTTGTAAATAAAATTATGCCAACCCTATGAAATCTACAAAACTTAAATAGTGAAAGAAAAGGAGAGAAATCCTCCCATTTCTATGCCTATATCATCCTCATCAACATAGTTTCAACCCAAATCCTCTTCTCTCCATTCTCTCCATTTTCTGTAGCTTGACCTATGCAAATGGAGGCACACTTAGGGTTAAAAATATAGAAAAAGAAGTCAAAAGGATTCTTAGGGAAAAAATTTGAGAAACCTAGATCTAAGGGTGAGGATTAAACCCATCCTATGGTTGAGATTTAATCCTCATCCCTTTCGTATTAGATGAATAAAACTTTAATTAATGTTTGGGAAAGTCAAATTAATAAAGCCCTCC
The DNA here is from genome assembly GCA_018340775.1 of Taxus wallichiana var. yunnanensis. Lineage (NCBI taxonomy): Eukaryota > Viridiplantae > Streptophyta > Pinopsida > Cupressales > Taxaceae > Taxus > Taxus wallichiana. The sequence goes on from CM031234.1 coordinate 636,221,676, forward strand.
AAATTTGTTGTTGGGTATGTAGAATTTTAAATAAGTTAGGAAGTTTTTACTAAAGTCTATTATTTAAATGTTGTGCATGGTGTATGATTTACCAAATGGGAAATTATTATGACTAAGGGGTAAATGTTATGAGTAAATAATTTAAAGAGGTGGCATGGGATAAATTTGTGCTAGGAAATTTATTAAGTGAACTTAGGAAATAAATATAAAGGCTACATTAGCTTACAATAATAATAATGTGAGGTGAATCTCTAATGGTGAAATTTAATTAATTAAGTTTCTTGAATAATTTAATAATATGGATTTAAAATTATTATTAACCTAAGCTTATGAAGTTAAGCGAAATACATTAAGGTTGAATTAATTAATTTATAAAATTAATTATGGGATTAATTAATGGAATGGAAGATTAAAAAGTTAATGATCCAGAGTAGATAAACTAAACTAATTTAGTAGGAAATGTATTGAACAAATAAGCAAGTTCTTTTATTAATCGTAATTCATGAAATTAAGATTGGCTTAACGCCTTTAATGTAATAAAAATTTTGTAATTTTCTAGTGGAGTGTCATTGTTTTGGCATGGGTTGATGTGGCGATTTTTGGGTGTCACACATCCCCCTTAACAAAGGACTTCGGACTCCCAACCAACATCTTTTCAAGTATTAGTGTCCTCCAAAAATATATATAAATAAATTGTATAATGAACTAAAAATAAATATATAAAAAAATGTAACTATTATTATTTATTAATAAAAATTGTATTGGACCATGACCTAAAACAAATAATTAAGCAACTCTTACAATGAATTAAGAATATATATAAAAAAATGTATATTTTTAATTAAAGGGAATTTGGTACTTTTGACCTTTTTTATAATACTCAAACTTAAGTGAAGTCATTGTTTCCAATTCATAAAATAAAATAAAAAATAAAAAGTTAATCGAATGTAAAATTAAATGGAAAAATATAGATCAACTTAAGCATAAGAGTAACAAATTGTGTCGAAAACTCAACACATTAAACGTAAATTATATTTTCCCGTAGAAAATATTTAATACAAATAAATTAATTCAATGTTAGTTTAAATACAAATTAAAACTAAATCTTCATTAGAAATTAAAGGGCCATATTATCCAAATTGAACAAATCTATTAGTTGTGCAATGAAAATTACATGAATACAAAACCTATAGGATCCATAATTGCAATGAATGACACAATTCTCATTCCAATAAAAAGATATTTGAATGCAAAATGTAAAATTTGAATATGCAAGCAAAACTATTTGGAGAAATAGTAAATACTATCCATATTGTAGGGAGGCATATATACAATACACTAATAATCTCATTAAATTCTATGCATGGTAATTGAATCCAAAGAAAGTCTCTTATCAAAAGAGACTACGTTCTTACAATTATAGTGTTAAAATGTGGCATTCATGTCCCATTTTGAAGGGAATCACTTATTTATACAAGTAATTTACCAAACATTCGATTTACACAAATTAAAGTCAAAATCACACATATTACGCACAACATATAACCTTCGGGAAGAGGGGTGAAAAGGTATATTTACCAATTAATTAAATGTTAGGTTAACATACATTAATAAGTGGAAATGTAAATATGCACACCATAGTAAGAATAAATAACAACATAAAACAAATTACGAGCGACACCGTATGTAACATGGAAAATCCCTACATGGGTAAAAACTATAAAAAGAGTTTTTCATTTATTGAGAAACTATTAAATCAGTCCAATAACTCCTCTCCTCACTTCCTGCTCCATGTTTTTAACCTGGTATAATACAATACAAACAATTATGGCCCACGACCATATTTAAATAACCCCAAGGGTTATGAATATTAAGTGACAAGGTGTGCACCCTAGTTTAATAAATAATTAGTTATTAAATAACTAATAAACATAATATAAAGTTTATATTAAATAATAAATAATATAAACTATATTCTAAATTATTTAATTATAAACTAAACATTATACACACTTAATATTATGTTCTAACACCCCCTTAATATTAATTTGGGATCGATTTTCCAAAGATTACCTACTTGTAAAAACAAGATTTACAAATCCATAAACCCTAAAGGTTTAGGATAACATATGTATTTTTGAAGGAATTATAACACCTTCATCATGCTCAACTTACCTTTTGGTACAAAAGGATTTGGAATCCATAAATCAAAAGTATGATTTAGGCTAAACATGATTTGTGAGACTAAATCCCATTGTTTCTCATGGAAATATTCTTAAACCACATATCTAGGAGTCTTTTATAATATAATGAACTCCTTTACAAATAGATGCACACACTAGATTGTATTTTCCGTAAACTCTATCAGTTTACATAGATCATAAAATATCTTTTACAATACTTTATACCATAACAGAAGTATAGAGGAGAATGAATCAACAACCAATCGACCATTAGGAGGTGGCATTACATGCACACTCCCCCCTCAATGGAAACTCTAAAAGGCCAATCATTGCACACAATTGTAGTATTTTACATCACACAATAGATAGTAAATATAACTCCAATCTTGACCTTCAATCTAGTAGAATTGGAGATCTCTATCACCACAGAGAACCTTCTCTCGATAACATGCATATGAACTTCAATATGCTTCATTCTCTGATGTTGAACTGGATTCTTTAGCAAGAGTAATAAAACTCTGACCATCACATAGAAGAGGAATACTTCCTTTAGCTTTCATGTGTATCTCTTCCAACAAACACTTAGCTACATGACTTCTTTTCTACTTCCATTGTACTTATTTTCCTCAATAGAAGAAATGGAGACTATTGGTTGCTTTTGTTGTTCCAAGTAATGGTTCCTGCACCAAAAAAATTGAACACATATCTATTATTTTATATCTAACACAACATCATCATGGTTAGAGTTATAATATCCATATAGACATCATAATGAGCATATAAATCTAAATCATTATTGATTTCACTTTTAACCATCTGTAAAAGTTAAACATTAGTTGTATAATAACTAACATAACAATATGCTTAACAACTAACCATGTTAAAATATGTCAAAAAATTTCAACACATTACTTTTGTAAAATATATATTAGATGCAATCAGTATTGGACATCTCCAATACAAACACAAAGGTGTCCCCAAGTGTTATTTGATATGCATATAATAATATTTTAGTAATCACATACTAAATTAGAATTTAGAAATGTATTATCAACAACATATATAACTTCATTATCTACTTTATCCTTTAAATGATAAGACAAATAGATAACATATATGCAATAATGACCAAATCATGCCAGAATAATGAATACAACATTATTTATCGATACTTCTTACATAAAAAAAAGGTGAGGATTTGTTCACAGAAGGTACTTGAACACACGATTAGGGAGTAGGGTGGGGGTGGTAGCCCCGCAGGGCCAAGGAATAGGCGCCCTTGCGGGTCTAGGGGCAACGCCACGGCATGTTCCTTGTCACAATACAGGAGGGGTCAAGGGAAGTTCCTCGAGGCCAAGCATAATTTACAATTTACTCCTCTGAAATTGTCAAAAATCAACTCTTTGTGATAAAAAATATTATTATGAAATTTTTATGATCAACTTTTTGATAATAAATTAGGTTTTATGGAGGAAAACAAACATTGCAAAAAGAGTTTAGAAACAATCCCCTTGTTTGTTCAAGTGCAAATGTCATTTGTATTTTGATGAATTTCCTTTATTCACATCAAAATTTTGACCTATCAAACAAATACTTACACAAAAATATATTAGTTTGACAATAATAATATTCAATCGAAATGTGAGTGAATTTTTTTGTTAGTTTTTCTTAAAAAAAAAAAAGACGACGATTTAATCGTCATGTCACAAAATCATCATTTCAAAAAATTAATCTATCTAATTAAACTAATTACTTCAAATATTTTCCTTAGTTTAAAACCAAAAATAATTAAATTCTATTTAAGTTTTAAAAATAGGAAAAATAATTAAAAGAAAATAGTACAATTTTCTTTTTGGAGCTCTTGTTCCTTTATATACAACAAAGTTTACATGTTATACCGAATGCCATTTTATATCTTAGTTAGCTCAGCTCAGCGAGTTGAGTTACAAATGTTTAACTTTGAAAATTCAAACCAACACCTTAATCAAAATATATTTCAATGCTATTCAATGACTGTCGAGCTAAGATATTAATCAAAATCCAATTATTAATGCTAACTGCAGTGAGTAAAGGGGAGCCAAGATAGTGGTAAGCAAGGCGCACGGTAGGACAAAGCTGATCCTTTTGCTCGAACAAAATGAACGTTCAATTTGACCGAAGTCACATTACTAATTTGCAACAATGTGGAATAAAAAGCATTAGCTACCATAAGGTTTAGTCAATGTGGATCTAATATCGCTAGATATAAAATAAATAAAAAACAATCGGCCATTACTTATGTAGTCTACGGCCAATAGAAAGAAGGTGCAAGTCAGTTGAAAGGGGACACGTTAGCCACGTGGATTATATTGTTCATTAAATGCAAAAATTGTGATATGAATGTAAGAAGTTTATTGATTTCGAAAGACACGGGTTTGAAGGGAAGGAAGATGTGGATAATATCTCAAATTTGTTGTTGGTAAAATTTGTTGTTTGTTAAATTTTTTTCGGAGCTCGTGCTATACATTGTTAAAGTATTTTTAAGGTTTGTTGTCTAGAGTATGGAAGCAACAACTTAGTCATGGAAATCATTGATACAAAAGTTGCAGCCACATGATTATAAGGAAAATATTCAATTGTTTGTGCTTTACACCAAGAAATGACCATCTAATCGACCCACCATGCATGAAGTTACTAGAGTTCTAAACTCGATGTTTCAAGTTCCTTCTCTTAAGAAAGTTCTTACTAATAATTATAGGAAGAATTTGGATGAATATGCAGATGGTAAGCACATAGATGTTACAAGGAGCACAAACAACACTTCTGATGGGCATTTGTTTGTGAGTTTTGGCGAGGTGATTTCACAAAGCAGTGTGGACCGGAATGAGACTGGATCGTGTTGTGCCGGAAATAGGTGCAACCCTAAGATTCCTCTCTATTATGGGTTTTTTTTCCTCAAAAGATGATCCGATTATCAAGTAAATAATTACCACTTTTTTCTTTAACAACCCATATTTTTTCATATTAATTCAATCCACTTGAAACCTATGTGAAAGGAATGACTAGATTTGAGTTTTCATGTCATGGGAAGTCTTGCTTTGTTTGGTTCTAGTCACTCTCCACTTTCCAACCACACTACAAAATGTGTTCCTTGTTGAACTTAAAATGGGATGGCCCTCCTTCAACCGCTAACCAAAGGATATTTGATGAATACTGGTGGCTACACATGGAGGCCTATGTATAAGGGACGGTGGCCGCATTAGCACCACACATGAATAGTCAATCACCATGGAACATGCCATTTACGCAAAGGTTAGGTGTAAGATAGTTAACAACCACATTTCTAATCATTGATACAAACTCCCATATTAACCATGAAAAGTGGTTTTAGATATAGATTAAAACAAAAACGGTTAGAATAAGGTTTAATTTAAAAAAAAAGATATATGTGCATATGTTTTAATTACTTAGGTAACGGTAAAGTTTTTAATTAAAAACATTTTATAACCTTTTTTTTAACATATAGGCCTCAAGTAACATAGTCACCTTATATATATATATATATATTTAAACTATAGTATTATAGGCTATAGTTTGTATAGTGTATAAACTATTTTTAATGTATAGTTTTTTTCACAGGATTTTAAATAACTAAAATATAATCCTTATTAAAGGGGCTTAAAAGAAATAAATGAAAATTTTACCAAAGGGTTATATATGTTTTCGAATACACATGAGTACAAGTTAATTTGAAGAATTACATAGGAGACAATAATTTCACAAGACTATCAAATAAATTGAAATCCCTATTTTTAAGGAAGTTTTGTATGTGATTTTCATGCACAGTAAATATTTGAAGCCCCTTTCACCCTCGCACACACTAAATCTCAAAAACATTAATACATATCGGAGAGGGAATTGGGGGTTAAATAATTTTCTAAATATTTTAACTACCTTTCCAACAGTTACAAACCTAGGATGTATTATGTTTTAATTTATTAATCTCACTCGATACCATGTTAGGACGATGGGTAAAAATGTATATTTACCAACTAATTAAATGTTAGGTTAATATACATTAATAAGTGGAAATATAAATGTGCACACCATAGTAAAATAAATAACAACATAAAACAAATTACACAGAACCTTTAATTTGTAATATGGAAAACCCCGAAATGGGTAAAAACCACTCAAAGCTTTTTCCATTAATTGAAAAAGTATTAACTCATTCCACTAACTCTTCTCCTCACTTCCCGCTCCATGTTTTTAACTTGATGTGATACAATACAACTATTTATAGCTCATGGCCATATTTAAATAACCCCAAGGGTTATGAATATCAAGTGACGAGGTGTGCACATCGGTTTAATAACTAATTAGTTATTAAATAACTATTAAACATAATATAAGGTTTATATTAAATAATAAAGAATATAAAATATATTTTAAATTATTTAATTATAAACTAAACATTATACGCACTTAATATTATATTCTAAAAAGGAAGATCTTCTCTACCACACAGGCATGGCTCACACTCACGCTTGTCCCCACATTTGTAGTATGACTTTCACGCCACTTCCACATCGACCTTGGAGCAAGTGTGCGTATTGTAATGACAATGCTTACCACAAGAACACTATGCATGCATCTCTCCACCACTCTTTGTTACACACAAAAATAGTATTCACATCGAATACATCTATAAAATAGAGTTAAATCAAAGTTTCTTAACAAATTCAAAGACTCGTGGCTAAGAAGCCATATTCCTTTAGATGAGGAACTAATGGAGGTGTATGAAAAAGGATAAAAATGTTCAAATCTGAAGAGGAAAAATAAATGAACAGGGAGATGTTGTAAATTTAAGGATCATTACACTCAAAGGTATGAGAGATTAACATATCACATAGAAAGTTGAAACCTAATTGTAATAGATAAGGGAAAATGTAATTGGAAGCATAAATAATAGATCGAAATGAAATCTTGACCGTACTCCGAAGCTTCCCTCAGCTTTGCATTGTTGAATCCACCATTTTCAAAAGTAGTGTCAAAATCAATTATACAAAAGATAAATGTAATGCCCATATTTTCAACACCAAAATACAATAGTAAAATTATCTGAATAAATTTGTTTTTCCTTTAAAATATCACTCCCCAACATCACATGGGCTCGAATAGAAAATTTTCACATCACATAAGACACTTACACAAAACATTGACCCACATAGACAACATGATAACACCATATACACATTGATGCCAAATTCTCCATAAAGGAAAAATATTATCAATGACCCAACCACAAAAGGGACCCAAGGATTGGAAAATCCACAACACATCATTAGAATGGTTACATCTTAATTACACTTAAAATTCCAAGAGCATGTATTGTGTAAGGATAAATTATCTTTTTCCACCTACATATTCTTAATTTTATTTAACATTCAACTTACAATATGAACACTTAATTTGGATCTTTCTCCCTTGCAATAATCTCCATAACTAAATAGTTATTTGCCACATTTCGAAATGCATACAAAATTCCTAATGCTCTCATTCTTATGTTGAGGTTTCATTTCTCAAACGTTTATTTGATGTTAAAACTTTACCCTTGTTAGACAAGGGGAAACTACGTGAAGTTATGGAAGGAATATTAGGGTTTAAAGAAGATTTATATTCAAGATAGTTCTTCCCATAGACATCCTTCCATTCTTTGTCTTCATTATTTTCCTATTATAGTTGATATAGTTCAATAACTTTTTTGAATCCATTCAACATTTTCACATCATGAAATTTTATTTATATATATTTAAGGGAATATTTTTCTCAAAAACATTTCTCACCAAGATCAATGCATAATTAATCTAAAAAACATGAAAATGTCTAGTTAAGTTGCAAGGACTTCAAGTATGACATTATTCCTAACCAAAATCTCGTTACTCTTATACTCTTTACAATGACATCATACTTTGTTGTCACTTTATTAAAAATTTTTTAGAAAAATTGTGATCCAAACAACACATAATTTACACTCGGGGATTTATGACTACAGGAAGTGGTGACCTTGTACAAAACAACTCATTTGATTTCCTTACACACTCAAGTATTAAATGCATATTACAAGAGAGACAAACCAACAACTATATGCTTTTCAAATGCCATCCAAGGAACAATTTAAATTATTGGGTGAATAAGCATTAGCTTTCCCTTCACCAATAACCTTAAGAGAGGCTTGTGATCGATTAAATTCGAAAACATCCATGGATGGGGGAAAATACACCATATGAGAAGCACATGGTAATCCACTACTACATACTAAGGAACACATTTATCTAAGAGGGACAAAAGGGGTTCAAATGAAAAATTTATAATATTTTACACGTTCAAAAGTCTTTTGAAGTAATATTTACAATCATTGGTAACAATACATCATAGATTATTTGTCCCTTAACATCATGAGATGTCATTCATCTATTATAATCATTAGTGCTCGAGGGTTTCTACACCCTACCACAAGAAAAAATTAGAGAAATCAAATGTCCATGTCTTGCAAGGTCTTCATGCCACTTGAGGTATTCCAAGAATACATTTTCTCACTTTCATTTAACATTTAGCTTATAAAGGGTTCCATTAGATTTGGTTCATTTATTTGACTACCAATAAAATATATCACTCAAGTGTTAATATCAATTATCTTAACATATACATATTTTAATTTTTATCCTAGATAAACTATGTTTACTCAATAACTTGTTCTCATGTGGATCAATTGACATCCAATTTCACATAATAAGAATGATTTATTAATTTTTGAGTAATATCCATGAAAAAAAAAAATTATTAGACCGACATCACAAGGGTACATTCTCAAACAAGGGCAAGTTGTGAATTATCTTTAAAAATTCAAAAATATATTAGTGCATTAATGCATAACATAACTATCCATGTGGTCCTAACCAATGTTCATTATATTTGACTTCTAATGTTGTTTAGCATCGAAAATAACCACAAGATTTCAGGATCAACATGTCCTCTTATAAGCCACTACTGATGACGTTATGCCTCACATTGAGGAATCTTAAACACTTTCATACTCACGTGAATGCTCTAAACTAGGTTCCAATGGAGGAACATACAAACACACATGGTACCTCTATTTCTCTAGGACTACAAAAATTTTAGGAGCCAACATAAGTCATGGCTTATAAGAGAGGATCATTCCAATTAACAAAGGTAAATATTTCAAGGTAGATGTTTTTTTGTTCCTTCCCACTCAAAATGAAAAAAACACAAATGTAAGTTGATATGTTCTTTTTCATTGAAGGCTAAGTGATTTCCCGAGTCAATGAAACACTATAAGATAAGTAAAAAGTCTCCATTTTAAAATATTACCAACAATTTTACCAACACAATCCTATCCATAATTATAATGACATTGAACATTTTAAATGGAATGGTTTTAGTTTCATGCTCCTCTACAAATATGTTGACACTAAAATAAAGGATAGTTTGATATCGTTTTCTAAATCAACATGGTATAATCAACGTCATTTACTTAACATACTATACAAAATTACAATTGAGAGTAACATTCAATCAAACATGAAAAGTAAAACTACATACGAAATGGTACATTTTCCCAATACGTAACACAATCATATACATCATGGAAATAATGAAAGAAATTCATTCTATTCTTAAACATATCATTGAAATTCTCTAAAAATTACATTTCCTTCATAAACATATTAATAAAAGAAACAAGTGTCATTTTACTACTTCTATTGTCCAAGTACCTACAACCACCATAGGGTCTGTCCTAGAACAGTATGGAAATCCCCTACACTCAAGCATAAATCCACACATTCATCATTTTGAACAATTTAAATTAAATAGAAGAGAGAGAGATAAAGGGAGGGAGGGAGAAGAAGACAAATTCTATTTCTCATACATTCACACTTTCACTTTCATTTGCACTTAACATTTTGGTACTAGAGAGAGAGTAAAGATGAGAGAGAAAGTAAAGAGACATTTTATATTTATTCAAAATATCGTAACCATTTTCCTTTCATGTCCATTTTTATTTCATTTCAAACAAATTTACATTTCCTAATTCATTTACATTTTCAAATCAACCAAAGTTTCATAATTGTTTCTAGAGAGAGAAGAGGGTGGAAAGAGAAAAACACCATACATTTCAAACTCTTTTCATACCAAATAAAATTTGAATAAAATTATACATATCATTACGATAGTATTACAAGGTCATACTCGTGGCCATAATTCAAATCACACTTTCAAAGGAGATTATAGATAAAGTAGCAATTTAAGAAAACTCGACCCAAATAGTAAAAGTTCTTACAAACTAGGTCCTAAATACTTTCATTTTAAGTTAGATCATGATGTTTTATGGTTGCTATTTACTCCCCCATATATAGATAATTCATCGTTACTAACGGAAGTTGGTTACGGCACGAGCGAAGATCTCAAGTCAAAAGGATAACTACGAGCTTAGTTATCGTAATTACATCACCAACTCTTGTCACATAGCGACAGGGGACCCCAAACCCACTTGAAAAAGTAGTTTCTAAAGGAATTTTCAATGGAAAGTATATGGTTTATGATTCTCTTGTTGGTAGTTTAGAGGTTGAGGTAGTGGTTTTCGATTTCACTCAAGCTAAGTGACAATTGTAAGTTGAAACCAATAATGTTTTATTAAAATGACAATGTCACTATAAGTGACTCATAAGTTAAAAGGGTTTATGTTGCAGCCTATAATCCAACACGAAAACCCAAGTGCATTGGCATATCAATCTTCCTAAGTTGAGTGCTCACCAAGCACGCAAAGGTACCACGACCCTCTTTAGAGTTGCTTTGTGTAGGATGTCAACTGTGGAAGATAAAACATACATCCAAAACCCTAACTAACCATAAACATTCCACATAGCATATTCTAGATCTATATCTTAAAGAATCATGAATTTAACAATGATCATAATGAAATCAACCACGAAAGAACCATTCTGATCGTGTTTTAACACCTTTATCCATCCAATGCACTCCATTATATTAAAAAAAGTAAATACAAAAGCTTCTTACATTATATAACAATACCATAAGTTTATGTGCACATGAGGTTTGGAAGCATAACTCCACAATAGATCATACACATTGTCTCTCTTTAACTAAAAATACTAATATGTACTTATAGGGGTGGGGAATTTCCCTTCATCTCTTACGCACCTCCCAAAATAGTTTGCATGTTGAAAATAGCCACACACCTTTACAATAATATGCACACATGTAAGTGCGCTAATAATAGATCTCCTATAGTTAATCGGTAGTAGTAATCCTATTATTATCTTGAAGTCACGCATGATGCTTAGTAAATGTTCATCCTCAAAATAACCTTTTCATGTCACACAAGTCTCCATCCCATTATGTGCTCCACACACTATCTCCAAAATATCCCATAACCTTGAAAACCGGAAAATTCCCAAATCAGCTTGTCTTGGCACATGTTTCCTTCCCTATCCTCTCATGCCTTTAAATGTGCCTTATTCCTTCATGTGAATATTTTGTGTTCCTATCCTTAGTGTCATACTCTTTCTAGTAAACATTACCCCACACTAAACTATAGTATATCGCCTCAACAATGGGGTTTCCTTCTAACATTCCCAAACAATAAAGAATAAGAATGCAAAGAATGTAAAAGAATTATTGTACAAGGAATGGAATTTTATTCTGCATCACCCTCTACTTCAACTGGGAGGATCAACTCTAGATATTATGTTTTAATCTCCACCTCTAATGCTTTCCAGTCATCCAACATGTTTCTTGTTTTCTATGGAACGTCTTTGGAAATATCTTGCAACTGGTCCTAGGTTATCTCTCCCTTTTCATTCTAACATACTAGGACAACATTGGCCATCACGTAAATCCTTCCCTCCAGAAGATCCATCTTTTGCGCTATGAGATTCCCAATCTCATCCAGCCTCTCCTTATGTGGGTTTTGTGTTTCTACAAGGGCTTCATGATTTTTCTTTACTAATTCTAATCTCTTTGTGTTCCCTAAAGTCTCATCCTTCATTTCCTTCAAAACTTTATTATCTTCTATTATAGTCTTGATCTTGATTAGTACTTCCTGACCACACATATGTTCAAATCTTGATCTAATTTCTTCATCTCATATTGTAAAGTTTTGAGTAATGCCTCATAAAGTGAAATATTTCTAACCACAGAGGCCTTAGATCTCTCTTCTTCTTTTCAGGATCCTTCCACACTAGCATTTGAACTGCTCCATCCTCAAGCACCAAATCAACTAATGTCCACACATAACGCATAACTCGGGAGAAAATTTTTGGTACCTTAGACAATAGATGTGGTCTCACTTTTAGGACATAGTCACCAATTTCTTATGCCATGTTGATGAAGGCCTCATTCTTTTTCTTCTCTAGATCCTTCTCTCCTTTTAGACACAGTTATTTTTGTATTTTTTTCCTTATTATCTTCAAGTAGTGCTCTAATAGTGGCAACCTTATCGATGTTCCTCCATGCCACCTCTATGTAGATACCTTAACCAAGGCATTATTCACCTACTCATCAGACATGAGAGTGGGATTTATAGTCATTTGTTTTCTCTAAGGTGCCTTCTTAACTCTTCTCGACACACAAGACTCCTTGTATACATCAAAATTTGGCTCATCCATGTGAGTCTACATGGACCAAGATAGTTGTTTCCTTACACACATAGTGGCCATATCTTGGTCCATCGATCCTACCCATATAACTCCTTGAGGTACATTATTCTTTTAAAAATGGGCGTGGATGATTTTACTTGTGTCCTTAGCATAGCCCATACTCGAACAACATATTATTCACTTGTTCTCCTTGTTCTTGGTCCCTTAGGAACTTGAGCACCAAGGTTTAGAGTTAGCACTTTGACGTCTTGAGTAGTGTCATGCACATGAGGCTTCTCATCCTCTAATTCTTCTAACTCCTTTGCAACTTCTTATACATACTTCATGTCCTCATCTCCGGATCCTCCATATCTTTTGGCTGCTGGGGTTCTGGGCATGCTCTCTGCAGACTCCTCCACCTCCTCATTCAAATTTAGTTGTCTCTTGTTCTTCTCGGTTTCCTATTTTTGAGGGAAAAGTTGTGGTGATATTCTTACAAGAAATGGAGTTCCATCACCTTGGGGTTATTTTTATTATGAATACCTATTAAAAATATGCTCTTCATGGACTACTTTTGCATCCAAGTCCTCATCTCCTTCTTGCTTTGAGATGGAGTATCCGCACACTCCGTTTCCACTCTATCTGTGGGCTACCTCCGACCTCTATGATCTAATCCACCACTATCTTCATGTTCTTATTTCTATTCATCTACCTCTATAGTCATTGCAAGATTTGGATTTGGCACGTTCTCCATTGTATGCTTTCCTTATATAGCTTTGGGACCACAAACTCATTCTCCACATACTTGTAATTCTCTAGCTTAGGCTTAAGATGAAGGTATAGGAGCACAAATCCACTATCCCCATAGACAAGCTTATTGGCTTCATGGCTATGACGTCTAAGATGAGCCTCTCAATGTAGATAGTCCAGGTTGGATACACATATGTCTTCTTGAGGGTATGGTATTCACAGATCTACCTTGTCTACATTGAAGCTTAGATGGTGCGTATCGGTAAATATGTGAACCGAGGCTTGGAAGTAGCACTTGTTTGTGAAGGAAAAGGGAAATTTGCACCATGGACTCCATATCCCATCCCTCATAGCAAACCGTGCAATGAAAAAGTGTTGGTACACCATGATATGTACTTCCTTTCCCACTAGTGAAGGTAGCTCCTTGGGAATGTGTCAGTCCTCCTCAAACACCACATGAAGTTGGTCATACAACATATTTTCACTCTTCTTAAATGGTCCACTCATTGATCCTTCACATAAATATTTTTCAAACCTCTCCGCGAGGGACTTATTTTCTAAGGGGTACTCCCATATCTTGTTCTTTGGCCCATCGGGCACTCCAATTTCTAAAACACAAGAGAAAGGAGGATAGCACCAAAACTTATCTTTTCTCATGTGCATGCTTCCTCAAAATGGTGTCTGAAATATAGCCTGCTAGGTTATATACTACTCCCTGAGACATTTTCTTTGTAATGTGAAGCCACATGGTGTTTACCTGTGACCATCTCTCTTGGTCATTCAACTTGGTTAGTAGATGCATGATTACATGTACCATAAGAAAATTATTCAGTTTATTAATGTCCATTCCATGCGGACCCTTGGTATACCCCAAATCCTTTCTTATTTCTATGATTATTGCTTTATCAGTCATATCACTAACAAGGTCTACCCATGTGCCCTTCAATCATGTTAGTGTCAAAACCAGGGTTGTTGTGATCCTAACCCTTTGTCTAGTGAAATAAAATAAGTCCTCGTGGTCTCTGATCATCATCGATTGGTATAAGGGTTCATATTTGTAAAAATATGGGAGCTCATACAACTATTAAAATCCTACCTACTTTATTAATTTCTCCCCAACGTCATCATACACTAGAATATACTCCATCATCTACTTGTTGGTTTTCTTACTAAGCAACATGTCCAAATCTCCCTTTTGTTAGAGGTAATGTGGTTATAATCACTTATCTTACATCTACGGATGTGGGAATCCCACTCTTGTCTGAATATTACTCCTTCTGGGTATTGCATCTCTGAAAAATTACTCTCGGAGAAATTTCAAATTCATCTTCTACCTTCTTCTTTCCTTTCATGCTTGTTGTAAGTGCTTTCTTTATTGTTGTCGTAAAAATACATCCTTTTTGTTGTCTATAATGAGAAAACTCAAACCCTAGCTCAAATTTACGTGCATTATCTTGAAACCGCATTCCCTTTCTCCTTCTCAACACTTCGCTTCCTCAAACCATTCACCAATGGCCACACAAGCCTCTTCCACACAATAATCTACTCTCCATGCCTAGTTTCACAAAACTATACACCTCAACACACTTCGCTCACTCAATCACACTTAGCTCGCTTAAGTACTTATGATCGTAAAGATAAAAATGAACCCATGTCACTTCATTTTATAGATTTTTAAAAAGTTAGTGCATTTATTTCTCCTTCACCTAGCAACAATCCTCTCATTAATTGACCATTTTCACAATATCTATGGGTACATCTTCTCGCCCCACCTATAACCTTCTAGCATGCCTTCCTACCTTCTAGCTACAAACTTCTCTTCATCGCGCTTCCATGCAGCCAAGTACATCGCCACTGCACCTTCCCCTAGTAGTCTCCACAGCCATTGCTTACCTCGCGTTATATTGTTCCCTCATTTATGTACATATATAGACACATTTTTAGAGAAATATCCTTTCTAACAGCTTCGTTCCAAACTTAACTAGCACCTGTAATAGTTTCATTCTCATGTGTACCTAGTTGTGAGTAACCACCCCACACCAATGGTATGTGCATTCCTTTGCACATAAAAATAATTCAAATGGTAATTATCTTCCAACGCAAAATGTGCTTATTACACAAATCACCAAACTAAAGTGAAATAACATAGCAACGAAAAGGAAATACAAAAATAAAATCTTATTCTAAATGGCAACACTACCTTATTACAAACACAAAGAATACTTATTTATGGTAGGAATTCAACCTACTCCCTTGAAGTAACTAGGTAACCGTATTCCATCAAGCGTCTCCAAACTTGAAAGAGCCCCGATTCAAGTATATGAGAGATAATATACAGTCCCACCAATACACTTTAAGCTTTCCTAGATGGCGCGAAACATAGAATCATAGAGAATCACCATTTGTCCTGTCTTAATCTTTTTGTTCACGATGTGCCTGTCATGCCATGCCTTCTTCCTGGCCTTTTCTTTCTATGGTTCTCCTCTTATCCAAGTGTATCAATTTATCAATTCTTTCTTCCAAATCTTGCTCATCGGATAGACCTCTAGCATGTGAAATACGTAAAGAAGGTAACATGAATTCCATAGGAAGAAATACTTTTGCTCCAAACACCAATTGAAATGGTGTGGCATTGTTCAACCTCTTATATGTTCTTCTATACACCCAAAGCATGAAAAAAATTTATCATTCCAATCTTTCCTTCCAACATCAAAATTTTTGTCCATTTTTGGGACAAAATCTTGTTAAAGGCCTCGTAATCTAATTTTCCTAAGGATGATAGGGTGTAGACTTATGGTGCACAATAATAAATTTATCCAATAGTATATTGATTGTCTCATTCAAAAAATGTGTACTCCTATCACTAGTCAAGATTAGTGGGCATCCATACCTTATAAGAACATTTTCCCATAAAAAGTTGGTTGTTGTAGCTACTTTGTACAATCCTTGGTAGGTGCTAATTTTTCCCACCTTGTAAGATAATCTATGCAAGTGATGATGTAGCATGATCTAGTTCTGCATGTGGCTAGAGAAATATTACACACAAAGTCTATCGCCCATTTCTCAAATGGATCTCGCACTAATAATAGGTCTTAAGGGAATTTCATCTCTTTTCCCAGGTGTACCAATGCTTTGATAGTGATCACATGCCTTACAATATTCTTTACAATCTTTGTAGAGGGTCTCCCACCATAATCCAACAAGTAGAATCTTGCACACAGTGGCATCACCTACATAGTGCCCACTTGTAATACCACCATGAGCCTCTTCCATGATATCCATGCACTCGTGCTCAAATACACACCGCGTAATAATTCATCACAGATTAACTTTTATAAGTCACCATTGATCAACATAAAAGGTGTCGCATGAATTACAAGTTGTTTCTTCTCTAAGGATTTCATCTCATCTGGCGTCATACCTGTACGTAGAAAGACATCAATATCCTCCAATTCTAAGGTGCATGTTGTAACCTATGTAACTATGCATCCATTGTATCTTCATTAGCATCCTCCCTTGACTAAATTCTTGATAAATGGTCTAGGCCAAAATTACTTTTACCTTATTTTACAATAACTATGAAATCAAATTCTTGGAATAAGAGAACCCATCGACCTATGCACCCTTGTAAAATGATATTTTTTACCAAGTATTTCAATTCCATGTGATCGGCATATAATACAAATGGTGTTGCTAGTAGGTATTATCTGAATTTATACGGTCATAGATCATTGACAAGGCTTCACGCTCGTTACTTGTATAATTCTACTCTTGAGGATTCACCTTTCTACTAGCAAAATAGATAGGATGATCTATGATACCTTCTCTAGGATGAGCTAACATCATGTCAATGGTCGTGCTGAGGCATCTACATGTACATGAAATAATTGGTTCCATTAGGGAAAATGTAGAATAGATGCGCAGTAGTAAGTGTTTCCTTCAATGCCTAAAATGCGTGTTCATATAGTTATCCCCAATAGAATGTCCCTTTACCCTTTAGTAACTCTTTCAAGGGTATGACAATCTTATCATATCCTTTGATAATTTTCTATAATATCCAATGTGACCCAAGAATCCATGCACCTCACTTTGTGACCGTAGTAGGATCTTCCAAGCCTATAATAACTGCAACCTTATTTGGATCCATTAACAAACCTTCCTTTCGGATGATGTGCCCTAAAAATTGTCAAAAGGTGTAGCAAACACACACTTCTTAATGTTTAAAGAGATCTTGAATTGTCAACATCTTTCAAACATTAAGAGAAAATTTTCACATTGATCCTTAATAATTCCATACATTGTCCAATCATCCAAATAAACTTGTAAGAAAATGTGAATAAAATCCTAGAATTCTTGAACAAATATTTGGAAAAACACAATAGATGTATTTTTCGGACCAAAGGGGATCACATTATATGCAAATATTCCCCATTCAGTGGTGAAATTTTTTTCTCTTGATCCTCCTATGTAATCCTGACCTGATGATACCCAAATAATCCATCTGTAAAGAATAGAATTCCCATCCTACAACACCTTCTAATATCTCCTCTGTGAAAGGTGTAGGAAAGGGATCAATCACACATGTAGTATTCAGTTCTCTATAATCCACAAAAATCCTAATCCAAACATCTTCCTTTATACTGATGACCATGGGGCTAACACACTATAATTTGTTTAGGGGCTTGATGATTCTAGAATTTAACATCTTGTCAATTTCATACTTAACATTTACACGTAGGTTAGGGTTCATTCTGTAAGGTCTTTTCCCGACCGAGTGGCACCTTCCTTAAGATCAATCTTCATCTCTCTAATAATTCATGAACTCCTTTTAATTCATGGTATCCCATAGAAATAAGTCCTAAAATCACATAGTAAATCAATGATTTTTACCACTTCGATCGGACCAATAATCCCCAATTATTACCTCCTTAGTTTCAATATCCGTACCAATATTCACTTTTTGTCTTCATGGGTTCATGATAGGTGTGCATGTTTTTATCCACACTATCTAATACATCATGCATACCCATTGAATGATTTATATATAGATCTTCTACTTCCTCATCATCAACTATGTAGACCATATTTCCTTTTAGTTTCTCCAAGAAAATGTTCTTAAGTAGTGATTTTTTTATTCTTCTTTATCAAAGTGCGCCCTTGAGTTTGTCTCACTAAATAACTCATGAATGATTTCTTTCACCTTTACTGCTTTGTTTCCTATAGTTAAGTGCTTTATAACCCTTAATGCCTTTTCCACTGGAGGGTTAGTAGAGAAGTAGTCAAAAGTCTGGACCATTCTTGCAATCAAATCCTGCCAATTTCTAGTCTCTCTATGTAGCTCTGCATATACATACCAAGCGCGTGCGTAACCTTGTAAAGTGGAATAAAGTTTGTGCACCCATAGCAAAGGCAGTAAAGCTTCTCGCTCCTCTATCCAGATCCTCTCACATTACTAAACATGGTGTTGAATAGGTTGATTACCATGATATGTGCATATTTGAGTAGGTGCATTTCTCCTGGAAAACCGAGTTGTTAGAGAAATCTTGACTTCATTCCATTCTACAAGATTATCCTTATGAACCACACACCAATGCATTGCTGTCCTACGTAGGGTATATGCTAACATATTTCTTCATTCAAATTGGTTTTTCCAATGTTCCTCCATGGCATGCATGAATACCATAGGATATCCTTCTCCATTTACCAAGGTACATATATGTTACCTATCCTCCTAATGTAACGAGGTTTAATTTTCCATGCAAATGTGCTCCTTACTTCATGCCAAATCATCTCATAAGTTCCTTAAGCCCAATTATCACAAGAAATACTTGTGGAATCACTATATACTATGATTCTTCACACTATAGGATTACTTCCTTAGATGGTTTGAGTACTTCTGGGTCTTGAATGGCGCGTACATAAATCCTATTCAGATCTTCTTCACTCAAATGCTCAATATAAGGCACAGGTTTCCCATCCATTAAAGGGATAATAACTCTTTCCTCCTTGTTCTCAAAAGTTATATACCCTTTTTTGAATTGAAGATCAACATTATTTGCATAACAACAAGGACACCTAAGAAGAATTGGGAAATTGTCTTCTTCGCAAGTGCTAAAACATCAAAATCCCAAGTGAACTTGGTCCTTGTATTGTAATGGATGCATCTTTTAAAACTCGATGGGAGTGACCTTAGTTCGATTAGCGATAAATAATACATTAGAAGATGGTTGTAATGTAATGAGGCCTCCCCATCTATACCATGCATCTAAAGTAAGCATATTTACCTTCACACTGTGTCAATCAATATATTACTTAAGAGCCATTCATCCACAACAACATTCAGAGTGATCTTCTTGTCATAATATAAGCTATGAGGGGAAGATTTAGATGCATTATCGACATCCATTCTCAATATTTGTGCATGGAGTATTTCCCTTTAGCCAACTCCCTAGTAATGGAATGATATTTTCCTAGTGCAACATTTTGCATACCTCCTTCAAGTCATCAATATCCGAATGGATTGTCTCTATTACCTTATTTTTTTCCATCTTCCGTGATTGCTCCTTTAAATCGTGCATTTCACCCTCAAGGTTTCTGAGTACCTCTATTTTATCCTTATAAACCTCCTTCTGGTGCGTAGGATCCAGATACCTTACATGTAAAACGTCCTCCTTAGTGATTGTAGGCTTCTACTATAACACTTATATGGCGCACACGACTTCAACTTGTGTAGTAATATTCATAGGTAATACCTCGGGTTAGGTGCCAACTTTTAGATCCATTTTTTTCCACAACAAGTTGTATTCTAGCCATCCATGCACCCTTGTTTTCCTGTTTATGCTACTTGTTAATATTCTCATATAGGTCCATGAATTCCTCATAGCTATGAATCTTCCCACAAAAATAAAAAGTAATATTCTAAGGAAATCCATTCCTGTAGTGGTTAGGATATCAACATATAAAGCATGTTCCATGAATAAAATATCCTCATCCACCACCACACCCTCAACCCCTTAATCCACCATGGTATCCTTAACCTCTGCCACATCCTCCTTCATAGTGCCCCTCGTTCCAATCATAACATGCTTCATTGTGATCCCAATCTTGGTGCTCACCTTTACCCTCAAGCAGCTTATCTCGATACTCTTTTCTGTCACACACCAATATGTATAGCATCATGGATCTAACTAATTAACCTACAATCTTATGTATCGTGAGTCATGTGAACCATAAAATTTTATAATAGCATGATACATTCTTCCTTATCACATGTTGTAATAATGGGAAACAACTCGCGTTATGGTTCAAATGACATATCTCACAGGTCTAGAAATAATGAATAATGAACGGAACAACTATCCTTAGTGTGCCCTTCCACTGGGTACAAAAATCCTAGTCAAGTCTCATGTGCCAAATTCACCGATAGTTTCTCTAATCGCTTTGCTTGCCATAGCTACAATATGTGCTTCCAAGAATGGGCTGACTCTAGTGTCCATTCTTCCAACTACCTCAGATAGCATAAAGCTACTTCAAGTTCTTCATGTAGATCGGTGTATGTCTTATGTGGCAACGCCCTTTTAAAAGTGTGATTAGTCCTCCAACGAGCCATTTTGCATGTTGGCTTACATGAATATGTTAATAAATATTAGATAAAAGTGTTTTGAAATGGGCATCATACTCCCGAACACTCTCATCAAGTACTTTATTAATATCCTTGAGCGCGTTTATACTCTTCTGCTCAAATTTAGGGATATAGAACTATTTGAGGAAAGCCTCGTTTAATGTTGCATAATCTACACAAGTTTGATCTTGGTCAAACTTCATGTACCAACTATGTGCGCATCACTATAATCTAGTTAAAAATTGACTTGTTTTGCATCATAATTTGTGATCACTTTTGTGTGCCATAATATCTCACACATCTGCACATGTTTAACAACATCTTCTATGCCCCTATACTCTGGAAGATGAAGATACATCTCCATGTAAATATTATGGGGTTAGTGCAGACCCTTCCCACCTGATCTAGAACCTCTTGTGTTACCTTTATCTCTAGAACCACTAGATCCACCAGAAATAGAGCCACATATACCCATTGATCCTCCACCTATAGCCAAAATTGGAGCAGAAGATGTACTTCCTTGTGTCCCAACAGCCGAACTGAACTCCTATAGTTTGCGTGGTGATATTACTCTCAAAAGTGAGTCGAAAATTATGTGCACTTGAATTGTTTATCGATGATGTGCCCGAAAAGGTACCTCCAAACAAAAATAAATACATATTCCCTTCCATATATGTACTTTCTATTTGACTTACCCATGCTTCCCTACTTGCCCAAATTAGCTTGTTGACTATTGGATGTACTAGATATTGGAAAACCAAGTGCAAGGGCTAGGTTTCTAGGTAGATTCAGATGTGTGCTTGTGGCCCAGGTCATCTCTGCTAGCGTGCTCCTATGTGAGGCCGAGGAGGGTTCCCTATCATGCTTTCCCAAATGAGGGAGTTCCTGATGATTTGGCTCCATGCCTTCTACATGAGCTCTAAATCCTTCATGAGCCATCTCTCTCCTCAACACCATCTAATTTGTAATATCCCTCTTTTTTTCCATCTCCCTTTCATGTGCCTTAATGTACTTAAGCTTCCTTTCTTCTCTCTACCTTTTACTGCTAGGTCCGCCATCTTTCACCAAACCTGCTCCTGCCCCATGCATGGTGGGGTTTAGCTAGCCATCGATTTTTCTTCAAATTTTAGGTTCACCATTAAGATATTGATCACCGGTGGAATGCCTTACAAGTAAGTTACCTTGGGATAATGTAAAAATTAGAACTCAGCTACCTTTGGGAAAGAATAAGTGGAAAGTGAGTACTCCGCAATGTAGCTATTCAAAACACCATGGATCTAAGTATCCAAAACACAAGTGTCCGATACCTCCAATTCTATTTAGATGCACCAAAAACCAGCCACTCCTACGGATATCATAAAAACAATCATATAGATTCTTTTCCACCAACCCGCATGCGTAAAACTCATATCCAAGCTAAACCTTTGTGAGTACTCTTCTTCTAGATTATATCCACTCCTCAACACTTACTAGGTTCAACTCGGTATGTCTTCATCATGAACCATCCCGAAAACAACTAAAAATGAGGTACCGAAAAATGAAACCAATGATGCAAATTTAGAATCCACCAAGAATAACCCAAGCACACTGGGCACATCACTCAACCCGAGTTGAGCGCTCACATGAAGAAAGCAAAGGTACTAGGGCCATCTTTATAGTTTCTTGTGTAGGATGCTCACGTCTTGAAGGTAAAACATACATCCAAAATGCTAACTAACCATAAACATTCCACAAAGCATATTCTAGATCTAGATCATAAAGAATCATGAATTTAACGATGATCATAATGAAATCAACCATGCAATAACACGTTAAAGTCATGTTTAACACCTTTATCAAGCTAAGACACTCCATTATATTAAAAAGAGTAAATACATAAGCTTCTAACATCATATAACATTACCATAATTTTATGCATGCATCAGGTCTAGTAGCATAACTCAACAATAGCTCATACATAGTGTCTCTCTTTAACTACAAAGACTAATACATACTTATAGGGGTTGGGACTTTCCCTTCACCACTTATGCACCTCCCAAAATAGGTCACATGCTGAAAATAGTCATGCGCATTTACAAAAATATGCACACATGAAAGTGCACTAATAATAGATCTCCTATAGTTAATTTGCGTAGTAATCCTATTATTATCCTGAACTCATGTATGACACTTAGTATACTATCATCCTCAACATATAATTTGTGTGTTGTGCAAGTCTCCATCCCATTGTGTGTTCCACACGCTTTCTCAAAAAATATCCCGTAACCATGAAAATGACTAAGTCCCAAGTCACTTGTCCTAGCATGTGTTTCATTCCCTATCCTTTCACACCTTCAAATGCACCTTATTCCTACGTGTGTGAATTTTTGTGTGCCCTCTCCTTAGTTTCATACTCTATCTGCTCAAAATTTAGGAATGCAACTTGTAAGTGCATTAAATAATTTCAAACAACTTGGTTAAGGTTCCCTATGGTGTTCCATGTTACTGTGGGTCATGTAAAGAGCTTCCGGTCTACGGTAATTTAGGGTGTGGCACTCCATGCACATGAATTTCAGGTCATATATATAAATTGAAATTATATATATATATATATATCAATAACCCTATTATTATCCTCAAGTCATGCATGGCACTTAGTAGATGATCATCCTCAAAATAGCATTTGTGTGTCGCACAAGTCTCCATCCTATTGTGTGCTCTGCACGCAGATCTCTAAAAATGTCCCTTAACCATGAAAAATGGCTAAGTCCCAAATCAGCTTGTCCTAACACGCATTTCCTTCCCTATCCTCACATACCTTCAAATGTGCCTTATTCCTGTGCATGAATCTTTTGTGTGCCCTCTCCTTAGTTTCATACTATGTCTTCTCAACATTTTAGGAATATAACTTGCAAGTGCATTAAATAATTTTAAACAACTTGGTTAAGGTTCCCTATGGTGTTCTATGTTCCTAGGAGTCATGCAAAGAGATTCATTTTGTGGTACTTTAGGGTGTGGCACTCCATGCACATGAATATCAAGGTCATATATATATATGTGTGTGTGTGTGTGTGTGTGTGTGTGTGTGTGTGTGTGTGTGTGTGTGTGTGCATTAAATCATTTGAAACAACTCAGTTAAAGTTCCCTATGGTGTTCCATGTTACCAAGAGTCATGCAAAGAGCTTCATTTTGCAATACTTTAGGTGTGGTGCTCCATGCACATGAATTTCAAGGTCATATATATATATAGACACACACATATATACATATACATATACATATACATATACATATAGATATATATATATATATATATATATATATATATATATATATATATGTATATATGTAGATATATACATATATACATATATGTATATATGTATATATGTCTATATATGTATACTATGTATATGTATATATGTATATATGCATATATATACATATATACATATACATACATATATATATATATACATACATATATATATATATATATATATATATATATATATATATATATATATATATATATGTATATATATACATACATACATACATACATATACATATATATATATATATATGTATGTATGTATGTATGTATATATATATATATATATATATATATATGTATACATACATACATACATATATACATATACATATGTATGTATGTATGTATGTATGTATACATATATATACATATATATACATATATATATATATATATATATATATATATATATATACATACATATATATATACATATATATATATATATATATATACATAGTTTGTGATTCTAAAAGAGGTAAGGTTTTGTCAATTTTTGGAGTTACATTTCCTAATAATAAATAATTAATTTCCAAATTCTAGAAATGATGAAAGTTGAATTTAGAGCAGAAGAAAAGGGAAATTCCATACCTATTTTATGCCAAACTCACCATCACCATGTTCGACGGATCGCATATTCTTCAGAATTTCAAAACAGGTTGTCATGAAACTAAAATTCTTCCGTTTACATCCATATCTCAATTTAAAGCTCCTAATTTGACACGGGTAGGTTGAATGTCCATAAAGCTTTCCATATTCGTCTTAACAATTATTTACAGTGACCCTTTTTTTGAGTTGGTTTCCTAAAATTCTACAAATATGCTTTTCTTTATCTTATTTCTAGACAAACAAAGGAACCTAGGGTCCTTTTCAAGAATTTATTTGATCTAATGTTCCAACAAGCCTATGCTTTCCATAATATTGGATTTCTTATCTAGTGTTTGAAAATCATAGATGAGGATCCAAGGTGACCTCTTAAGATGTTTATATAGATTATCTTTTGAGACAATTAAAATAATAAGCAATATGATTTTGGGGCTCAGGTTTTTATCTAGGGTAGGGGAGAGGACCTAGTAGTGGTGCACCCTAAGTTAGGGGCCCACCAAATCAATTTAAATATAATATGAGATCCTGATTTTTTCACCAGCACATAGTTCAATATTTTTTAAATTTTTTTTTTTGAGTGTTGAATTGGAGGGAAAGACATATTTTGAATTGATTTAAAATTGTAAATTTGAGTTACACTACATTTTGATTGGGACCCATACTTGATCATGGGTGATAATGGTTGAACATTGACAATTTAAAAATGAAAATCTTACATGGCATGATGGGATTGGGTGTTGTCATATCAAAAATGACTAATCACTAGGTACTTTTATGACAATTATTAGGTGTTGTGTATTCAAGACACTATATCAACAATTGACCTCGCTTTCAACAATTGGTGTCTCTCCCCTACCACACAAAAATATGGGATGAGAAAGTACAAACATCGTATTTCACACGCAGAGGAAGATTGTAAGAGACAAATATGGTAGAGAGATATGTGGAAAAATAGGAAATGACACTTCCCATGTGTTAATCCATTCATCATCTACTCAAAATAAATGGTAAAGAGGAGGAAAATCAATAGGTAGCTAGTGAATACCTCAAGAATTGTGTTTCATAGGTTAAAGTGATTACAACACAAGTTTAGAAGTAGAAAAATCCAAATCAATATAGTTTGTTACGTGACAAAATTCCCCAAAAGGAAATGAAAAGAAAATAATTACTCTAAAGTTATTTTCAAAGGTTGATTTCTAAAGTAGAAGAAATATAAATATTAAAGACCCCTTTAAAATAGACTGGGGAGTTATTTTCATGGAATTCCCTTTATAAAATGGGGAGGAATAAAGATTTAAATGATTTCTCTAACTCCTTATAAAAGGAGGGATTAAAATTTACAATCAGAAGACCCATTACATGGGTAAATGTAATTATTTGTAAGAGAATTGTTATGAAAGGGTGTGTTGGTTACCAAACCACCTAAGGGGAATTATTTAAATCCATGATGGGGGAGAGAAATAGAGGGAGAGAGATTTATTTGGGAAGTGGATCAATAATTTTTATGTGGTCTAAGTGAAGGCAAGTGGTGGGCATTGGAGAGGGGCATTCTTGAAGGGTGTCCTAACTGGGGTACATAAAGTATAACCCAAGATGGTTCCTGGCTAGGGCAAGAAGATATTTTAATTGATTTAATTCCTCCATATAATGCGGCCATAGCTTGAGGTGCCGATCTGGGTTACCATGTAGGAATTCATTGAGGAACATAGAGTCCTTCCTATCCCTCTATATAGATAAGTATTTAATTTATATTTTTCGCATTTATAAAAGAAAGTTTTATATGTATATTTTGATTTTTTAAATAATTAAAATTCATGTGTAATAAATATCTATTGGATGTTTTATATGGAAAAGTATATATATTTAACATGAAATTATTGGTCTAGAAAAAGTCACGTCACATTTTGGTATCAGAGCAATTAATCCTATAAGGCCTGTGATGTGGGTTAAATAATTGTATAAATAATGTAAATAAATAAATATTAAAATTATTTAAAAGGGAAAGAGAGAGAGAATTCAATATTAAATGATTATATTTAATTACTTTATTATTATAATTTTTATTTTATTACTTTTCACATTAGACTTTAGGTTTTTGAATTTTCTCATTGGCCTTTAAAATTTTATGACAAAGGGTTAATTTGGTTAGTGAAATATTTTATTTAATACCTATAGTGTGTAATATGTGCAGGTCAAGGTAAATTGTGGGGTAAAGGGATGTGTAAATAATTGAATGGTCTCCCACAGGAGACAACCCTCCTCGAGAAGAGGAATTTGAATTTTTCCTATTGGTCTATGTCACTTTTCTTTTAAGAAAGGAATAAAAAGTAATTAATCCAAGTAAAATAATATGCCACATTACTTTAATATACATATAACTACTTTAACTTACTTATTATTTTTAGTATCCATGTCCATTTCAATGATGAAACCTCATTAATGTTTTTTCTTGTGAATAATTATTTTTAATTTATATGACTTATTACATTAGTATTATAATTATTTTTGACCGATCTAATGAAAGGATTAAGTAAATTTAATTTACTTAAGTTTCCCTAAGGAGACAACGCTCCTTAACAATAGGAAAATGTTTTTTTTATTGGATCAAGTCCTATCTATGTTCCCGCGTATAAAATTATATATATATATATATATATATATATATATATATATATATATATATATATATATTATACTATAAATTATTTATGCTGAAATTATAAAATGTAGTCTAACCTTATAGAATAATAACTATAATCTAATTTAATATGCTAAACTATATCATAAATAATATAACTATAACTTATATCTTAATAATTATAATAATAATAACAAAAAACTATATACATAAAATTAGTTTGCGGCCACTTTATAAATTAATATTTATAAAATAAAAGTTTAAAATCTAACCACCTTGTTTTAAGTATTTGGATATAGTTCAAAAATCTCTACAAAAGGGAGACCGTATTAATTTAAAACTAATATTTAGAAGAAAGAGAAGCATTAATAATAGTACAAGGAGACATTGAGAAGAAAATTTAATAAATCAAATGATGCTTAAAGAAGTTGATTCCCATTTTTATTATTTAAATTATAAGATCTACATTGCATTGGAAGCTCCACTTTTTTTTTTTTTGAGTTGATGAAGTTTTTTTCTAGATTCCCTTACACGAATTTGTGTGTAAACACGAAATACATTTAAAGATGGAATCTCAACATGATCTGGATTACCTCGAACTTGAACAATGAAATCAACAACTATCCAGGGAAGTAGAAGAGATTACTTTGCAATTTGAAATTTTGAAAAAGTAATTTGTTGATTCCATGAAGAAAAATACTAAGGATAATGATAAGTCTGATAAAAATTGAGTAAAAAGAGGAATTTCCAACCCATTGATAATTCAAATTCTGTTGATGAACATTCTTCTAGTTCTGATTCTGAGTCCTCTAATTCTGATAAGGGAGGTAGAAATAATAAGGAAATTAAGCACTTTGCAAAAAAATCAAACTGCCAGAATATTCAGGTGATGTAGGATCCGGAGAAGAAGCGGAGAGGTGGTTATCTAGTTTAGAACGTTATTTTGATTTGCAAAATACTGGTAGTAGAAATAGGACTCAAATAACATCCTATCAACTGAAAAATGTTGCTTTAAACTGGTGGGAAGACACTATAAAATCAGAAAAACTAAGACCTCACAAAATTAAATGGAATCAATTTAAAAATTTGTTTCAAAATAAATACCTTTCAGATTATTTCCTACAGGAAAGACAAAATGAGTTCTTTGATTTGAAACAACGTGCACAAAAATTAAATGAGTATCGACAATTTTTTGAAAGATTAAATAGGTTTGTACCTTTCATTTCAGGAAGAGATAGAGTTGTTAGATTCATCAATGGACTTAGAGAGGATTATAAGGCTAGTGTTTGGTGCGGTAAACCAACTACAGTAGATGAGGCCTGTCAAATAGCAGAACAATTTGAAAAGAAAAATGAGATTAAGAGAAAATGAAATGAGGATTTTAAGAGAAAGAATAATAATTCATTATATGGGAATAATAGAAAAATAAAATTTTCTGAGACTGCACAATGTAGGCATGCTAGTTTTGGAAATCAACAAAAAAATGGAAACAAAGAGTTTGCTAAGAAAAGTCCTAATGAGATTAAATGTTGGAATTGCGGAGAAAACCATTATGCAAAGGGGTGTCCACAAACATCAAAAGGGTGGAATAAAAATGATATTAAAAAAAAAACATTACAGTAATAAAAATCAGCAGAATGGTATTGATCAAAAGAAGGATAAAACTTCAACTATGAAAATTCATGCTGCAGTCGATACAAGTACAATACATCATCAAATTTCTTTGATAGAATTACAAGGTAGAATTAAAGGTCAAAATGTGGTATTCTTAGTTGATTCAGGTAGTAGTCATAGTTTTATTTCTCCTAATATTGTTTCTAAATTAAATTTTTCTATCAGAGAAATAGAGCCTATCACAGTTGAGATGGCAGATGG
This sequence comes from Taxus wallichiana var. yunnanensis, assembly GCA_018340775.1. Lineage (NCBI taxonomy): Eukaryota > Viridiplantae > Streptophyta > Pinopsida > Cupressales > Taxaceae > Taxus > Taxus wallichiana. The sequence continues at coordinate 636,251,326 of CM031234.1, forward strand.
AAGGATAATTAGACATACTGGAGCCATGATAGAAGACCTAAAAATTCAATTAGATGATCTTGATTCTTGTGATCATTTTCATTTACTGAAACTAGGACAATATGATGCAATCCTAGGAATGACTTGGTTAGAGAAAAACAATGTTTTGATTAGTTGTGAAAATAAACAAGTTGTTATAAAAGATAAAAATAATTCTTTTAAAACTTTACAAGGGACAAAAAGGCCCATTAAACTTAAAACCATTTCTGCTATGCAATTAAAAAGGAGTCTTAGGAAAATTGTAAATCTTTTTGTGCAATGGTCACTCAAGGTGATGATGGAACTAAGTTAGACATCAATATCCAACCTATAGTTCAAGAATTTATGGATGTTTTCCCCGAGGAAATAGAAGAATTACCCCTAAGAAGAATTGTAGAGCATGCCATAGATCTAATTCCCGGGGCTGAACCTGTATCCAAAGCCCCTTATCGACAATCGATTCCTGAGTTAGCTAAACTTAAAGTACAATTATCTGAATTGCTTAAACAAGGAAAAATTAGACCAAGTGTTTCTCCATGGGGTGCACCGGTATTATTCGTTAAGAAGAAAGATGGAACTATGAGATTGTGTATTGATTATAGACAACTGAATAAATTGACCATCAAGAATAAATATCCCTTACCTAGAATTGATGACCTATTAGATCAATTAAGTGGTGCTACATACTTTTCTAAAATTGATTTATGTTCTGGGTATCATCAAATTAGAATTAAAGAATCAGATATTCCAAAAACTACTTTTAGAACTAGATATGGACATTATGAATTTGTAGTTATGCCTTTTGGGTTAACTAATGCTCCTGCAACTTTTATGAATTTGATGCATGATGTGTTTAGACCTTTCTTAGATGTGTTTGTGATTATATTTCTAGATGATATTTTGATATACTCAAAAAGTGAAAAAGAACATGAACACCATGTTAGGTTAGTTTTAGAAACTTTACGAAAATATCAACTTTATGGGAAGTTGAGCAAATGTGAATTCTTTAAAACTGAAGTTTCTTATCTAGGACATATAATTTCTCAAAAGGGAATTGCACCAGACCCATATAAAGTAAAAGCTGTCCAAGAGTGGGTAATACCAAAAGATGTGCATGAAATAAGAAGTTTTCTTGGTTTGTCTGGTTTTTATCATGTAGTCATTAAGAATTATTCTAAGATAGCTTCCCATTAATTGATTTAACAAAAAGGATAAACCTTATCAATGGACTAGAGAATGTGATCAAGCTTTTAATAGATTAAAGGAATCATTGGTAACTGCTCCTGTTTTATGTATTCCAGATTTTTCTAAACCATTTTTTGTAGTTATTGACGCATGTGGTTCCGGTATTGGTGGTGTATTAATGCAAGACAATAAAGTTGTAAGCTATGAATCTAGGAAATTACTTCCTACCAAAAAAAATTATCCTATACATGATTTAGAATTGTTAGGGATTGTACATGCTTTGAAAATTTGGAGACACTATTTGTTAGGGAACAAATTTACTATAAAAACTGATCATAGAAGTTTACAACATATCTTTACTCAACCTTTATTAAATATGAGACAACATCGATGGGTTGAATTGCTTAGTGAGTATGATTTCAAAATTCAATATGTTCCTGGAAAAGACAATTTAGTAGTGGATGCATTAAGCAGGAAAATAATTTTTGTTAATGCTTTAGCTTTAGAAAGAAGTGATTTTGAACAATCTATTAAAATTAAGTTATCTACTGATGTATATTTCCAAGAACTTTATGAAGGCTTGAAAAATGAAACTAGTAATGTACATTTAAATGATAGACTTACTTCTTATCTAATTAGGTCTAATGGATTATTGTATTATAAGAATAGAATGTGTATACCAGACCTTCCTGACTTAAAAATCAAATCCTTAGAGATTCTCATGATATCCCTATTGCTGGTCATCCTAGATTTCAGAAAACTTATTTGTCTATAAAAAAGAATTACTTTTGGCCTAAAATGAAACAAGATATTAGAACTTATGTGCAACAATGTTTAACTTGTCAAAAAGTAAAATCAGAGCAATGTAGTAAACCGGTAAGTTGCAACCTCTTAGAATTCCTAAATGGAAATGGAATCATGTGAGTATGGATTTCATCACCGGGCTACCTCATACTAGAAATGGTCATGATAGTGTTTTTGTTGTGGTTGATAGATTAACTAAAATGGCTCATTTCCTTCCAACTAAAATTAAAAATTTTACATCTGATATAGCTCATTTATTTATGAAAGAAATATTTCATTTGCATGGTCTTCCAAAAGATTTAGTAATAGATAGAGACCCAAGATTTACTTCTTCCTTTTGGAAATCATTATTCAATGAGTTAGGTACAAGTTTGAATTTTAGTATGGCATATCATCCTGAAACTGATGGAAAAACTGAAAGAGTAAATCAAATTTTAGAAGATATGTTAAGGATGTATGCTAGTGATAAACCTAAAAATTGGGAAAACTATATACATTTGATTGAATTTGCATATAATCAGGGATACCATAGCACTATAAAAATGTCACCTTTTGAAGTTGTATATGGTAGGAACTGTAACACACCTATTTCCTGGTCTGACCCTATCCAAAGAACTTGGTATGATAATGATAATTTAAAGGAGATGGAAGAAATTATAATTAAGGCAAGACAAAACATGAAAGTCAGCACAAGATAGGTATAAGAGTTGGGCTGATTCTAAACGGTCTTATAGGGAATTTGAAATTGGTGATCAAGTTTTCCTTAGAGTTAAACCTAAGCGTAGTTCACTTAAACTTGGTAAATATGCTAAATTAGCTCCTCGTTTTTGTGGTCCTTTTGAGGTATTAGAAAGAGTGGGTGAACTTTCTTACAAACTAGCTCTTCCTCCTGAATTATATAGGATACATGATGTTTTTCATGTTAGTTTATTAAAAAAATATGTTTATAATTCTACTCATGTTATTGATTGGAAAAATATATCTATAGAACCTAATTGTGAATTTAAAATAGAACCTGAATTAATATTAGAAAAAGAACTAGAAAGTTAAGGAATAGAGAAATAAATGAAGTAAAAATCAAATGGACTTTTTGTGATGTGGATAGTGCAACATGGGAAAAAGAAGAATATATGCATGAACAATATCCATATTTATTTTGACTAATGAACTTTGTGGTTCGTTTATGTTTCAGAAAAAGATAAAGCTACTGAGGTCAGCAGCTGATTTAGAAGGGGAGAAATGTTACGTGACAAAATTCCCCAAAAGGAAATGAAAAGAAAATAATTACTCTAAAGTTATTTTCAAAGGTTGATTTCTAAAGTAGAAGAAATAAAATATTAAAGACCCCTTTAAAATAGACTGGGGAGTTATGTACATGGAATTCCCTTTATAAAATGGGGAGGAATAAAGATTTAAATGATTTCTCTAACTCCTTATAAAAAGGAGGGATTAAAATTTACAATTGTAAGACCCGTTAGGGGTAAATGTAATTATTTGTAAAATAATTGTTATGAAAGGGTGTGTTGGTTACCAAACCACCCGAGGGGAATTATTTAAATCCATGATGGGGAGAGAAATAGAGGGAGAGATATTTATTTTGGGAAGTGGATCAATAATTTTTATGTGGTCTAAGTGAAGGCAAGTGGTGGGCATTGGAGAGGGGCATTCTTGAAGGGTGTCCTAACTGGGGTACATAAAGTATAACCCAAGATGGTTCCTGGCCAGGGAAAGAAGATATTTTAATTGATTTAATTCCTCCATATAATGTGGCCATAGCTTGAGGTGCCGGATCTGGGTTACCACATAGGAATTCATTGAGGAACATAGAGTCCTTCCTATCCCTCTATACAGATAAGTATTTAATTTTACAACTATTGTTTGTGTAATGAATTTACATTTTTTTCACATTTATAAAAGAAAGTTTTATATGTATATTTTGATTTTGTTAAAATAATTAAAATTCATGTGTAATAAATATCTATTGATGTTTTATATGGAAAAGTATATATTTTTTAACATGAAATTATTGGTTTGGAAAAAGTCACGTCACATAGTTTCTCTTACACCAAAATAAGTTCCTCCTCAACCTTAATCTTATTTTTCTTATTCTTTTGCATAAAATATTAAAGAAGCGGCACACATAAGTTTCGCTTCAACTCAAAGGAAAATGCAACCCACTTCGACACACAAATAAAGATGCAAATCAGTCTATTTGTATAAATTAAAATTAGTATATTTAGGGATATAGTATTCTCTCCATGCGTATGATTGATTTAACCGAAAATCGGGACTAATTTTAGGATATATATTAGTAGATATACATCAAACATAGTTCTCCAAAATGTCTTGTTTATTTAATTATGAGATTTCAAATCCCTACTTGACCATTGGTAGTAAAAAGAGCTTGGAGTTCTACACTCACTGCAACAATCCAATAACTACTAAATTTCCAATGTTATCTTGGGGTCCATCATGGTTAGAACCTCGAGATCTCAAATAAAGTGCTTGTATTGTTATGCAAGGAAATGACACGTCTGCAAGTTTCTTAGGATGTGTCACTCTCTATGTCTCTGCTTGGTGACTGACACATCTTCCCATCCTCCAACACACCAAGCCTCCCACTACTCCATCAATAACTAATCACCCACCATCACTTCACTTCTACCCACGCATTCTATTATTTTATTTTATTTTATAATTTTTCCATTATTCTTTTTATTCTTTATTCTTTATTTTTTGTTGGGAACTATAATAAATCGATACCTTCTTATGTAAGGAAGTGATTGAAATATTTTATTCATGCATCTACAAAATATTATGTCAACTAGAGTAACGATGAAATTTTAAATAATCCATGCTTTCAAAATCATATCCTAAAATAAAAATCGGAAAAGACAACTAAAAATCATAAAAAGTGGCATGAAAGGAATTGCAAATGCAAAGATAAAATTCCATCACCATAATAAAGTAACATTTCATAGGTGTGATATGAATTTTAGACCTATTATGGGTTAAATTAGACGTGCGAGACATAGATCAATCTGTAATCCTAATATATCCTCATTTTACTATATACAAATTGATTGATCCGATCCGTATCTCAGATCTGTATTTGTAGTGGGTTCAATTATCTATTAGAGAAAAATACTATCTCGCTAATGTATTGTTTGTTATATGCGAAGAAGAAGATTGAGGATTAGGAGGTGTTTCATTTGAGCATAATGTATAGCTCTATTGATTTTTTTACTTCTCCTTCGAGCATTTGTGCCACATGCACTATAATATTTGTAACATGATTCCCGCTTCCGAGTACCTATGTCATACAAAATGTAACCTTTATAACATTATTCTTAAGCATTAGTGTTTCACCAATAAGAACGTACATATGAGAAAAGCGTTTAAGGTAGAAGCTTGGTACATGAGGAATACTTGAGGTCGCGAAGAAGTTGCACACCATTTAAGACTAGGTAGATTGAGAGAACTCCTTTTTTCGGGAAGAAATACTCGAGAAGCAAAGAAAACCACAAGATAGAATTAAAAACATCGGTTGGTGGATTTCCTAGTGAAAGTTAGATCTGGGAAGTGGGATGTTTCCTCCAAGGATGTCAATCCATGTTTTAAAACAAATTAATGCTGATAAATAACATGAAAAAGAGAATCCTACTATAGCTATATAATTAGGTATCTCACACAAGAAAAGTAATTCAAATCTAATCTAAATAGTGAGTATGAGATTAAATTTAAAGAGGGTCATGGGTATCAAGGTTTGCATCTGAGGCAGGGGTAGTATAAAATCTTTGGTGAAGCTAAGGGAAGTTTTGATGTGTTTTAGGTGGGCAAGTGACCTTTATGGTCTCATGAAAAAATATCAAGCACAGAGATTGATTCTAGTTTGGGAACCGATGTCGGTCACTGGTTTTATCCAATCGGTTGGCTAGCAAATCATGGTAAGGGAAATTAGGTGCTAAGAAAGAAACGATGTTTTTGGCCTCTTTGTGATTGAAAATGGGATTTTGAGATCTTGGTGTAGGTATATGTATCTTGGTGTAGGTTAAAGGGGTTAAAGGGGTTGGAGGAACATAGAGGTTTAGGTTTGTAGGGTATTGGGTAGATGGGTGATGGATGGTATTCGGGTGAGAAAGGAGCCATACAACGTAAGGTAATAAGCAATATAAGACCAAAGTTAAGAACTAACAACCTTGTTAAGATACTTAGCTAAGGTTTGGAGATTGGAAATTGTGGTGGTTGGTGGGTGCTCATAGGAGAGATTGGCTGAAATCCAAGGCCATGGGAACAAATCCTAAGTTCTTCTACATGCGAATGGTTGAAGGCTTTGGAGTATTAGGTTAGTCATTGGTGAAGGATGCAAATGCTTTGGTGCTGATTTAATCATCGTAATACAAATTGAATGCCAAAGATGTGAACGAATAACACCAATAAGAATAATTCCAACCAAAGGGAGAACCCAGAAAAGAGTTAAAAATCCTTATTTAAATGAACTTATGGAAGTTCCTCGACAGACGCCGGTCGAGGAATAACCTATGTCAGCTAGGGATAAATAGTCAAATCTGCTCAAAATATCACGTTTCTTCCATTTTTGGCAAAGATCAAGAATAGAAAGGGGTTAGGAGTCTTGATTCTCATTTAAACATGTTGGAAATACATGAGAGAGGTAATTGGTAGTAAATATTATGATAGAAAGAGTCCCGATTAGTTAAGGGAAGTGATGACTCAATATTAGGATGTTAAATGGCCTTGAAATGGGTCCAAGGTGAGATGGAGAGATGAGGTGGAGGGGTGAAGTGGTAATTAACCTAATATTGATAATTATATTAATAAAAATATATAAAAGGGGTAATGGTAAGGGATATACAATTAATAAGGTGGAAGGGTGAGGCTTAAAGGGTCACACCCAATTTTGGGTTTCTACATTTTCCCATTTTTGTCATCAAGCTTGTATTGATAAGTGACGATGAAAAAAACATGAATGGATGCCCCATATATGGGTGAAGGAGATTCCCCAAACAAGGAATTGATGTAGGGAATGCAAAATCAAGATGGGTTTTATAAGGTGGTAAGTGATGAAAATGGGGTAAGGTCTAGGTAATGGGTGGGATAAGGTGGAGGAATTAAAATGCATGCACATGCTCAAAATTCCATAAGGCACGAGGTTGAAGAGAAGATAAACTCTAACTTGTCAAAGGTCGATAGTTTATCTAAAAAAATGATGTGGTCAAAGTATCTAAGGTATAGGATGTGCTCCTAGAAACATAACGAGGTTAGGTTCATAAACGGATATAGGTGTGTTCCAAAACACCAAAAGGTATGGTTTGACGACATAAATGACACAAAACAAGGAAAGGTAAGGTCAGTATGCTAAACAACATGGGTAGAATTATCGTCTTCACAGAGTGAGCAAGAGAGTTTGATTGTCATATAGGTGAGGTTGGGTCGGTGAAGCCATTTAGGTAATGGGTCGGGTTGGTGAAGGTATTTAGAAAAACATGCCTCCGAATAGCCATAGGGAGTTAGTGAGGTGGTGAGGTCATAGTGATCCCGTAGGGAGGTGTTAGAGTCAGTGGCAACGAGAAAGAGTTGAGTGAGGTAAACAATTAGGGAAAAGGAAACATATGGGGTATTGGAAAGGTGAATGATGTAGGTCATCTAGGGAATGAGCTGATCGATGTCGGTCAGAAAATGACGAGTTAAAATGGAAAACCACCCAAAAAGTGTTAATTTGAGGAGTGTGGTTTAGAAAATGACCAAAGGAGATCATAATTGGAGGTCAATGATAGATAGGATGATAAGATGACAAGAGTGATTTTTTTGAGGGCCCTCTTACAACCACTTGATTGATTTTTATCATGGAGAGCTTGGAGAGCCATTTGACATGACTAAGCAAGAGAAAGAACCGGGGTGCTCTAGTGCAAGCTCAAGAGATCCCAGTAGGGAGGTGCCAACGAGTAGAGGTAGGATTCAAGATTGAAAATTTATTTTTGTTGAAGAATGGGCTAGAAAAAAGAAAAAATGTTGTTTTTTTATAATTTGATTGAAATGGGGGTGAAATCGGGTTGTGGAGATTAGAATTAGGTTAATTAGGGGTCAAAATGAATTTTGTGGCAATTTGGGTGTGTGTGGGTGGGTAAAATAGGAAGTTTTGTCAATTTTTTGCATTAGGGGGACATGGGGGCTCAACCCTAGGGCCAAACCAGTAACAAACATTGGTTGGTTATCATTGACGCCGCGTGAACCAACGATTCATCGCAATGGGGGCCGACATCGTAGGGTGACATATGCACGCTATTTTGGGAATGGTTAAGTTTAAGAAAATGGTGTTGGGTAATATCAAAGGTATGTTTAAGTTAGATGGGATGTCAAAGCTAGGTCTAAGGTAGGTGTAGTTTGGGTAATATGTCCAAAATAATGTTGATGGGAGGTTTTAGGCAAATCATGATGTAATAGGATTAGGAAGGGTAGGTCAAATATGTGAAATAGTGGGAAGAATATGATTCTGGGAGGTAGGTTAGGTAAAGGTGGATGGTATACGTAAGGAAAGTTACAAAAAGGCTAAGTTGAGTGTTGAATAGAAAGTTGAAAGGGTAAATGAGTAACTTGTGTGAATGTTGATGATGCAGGCTAGGAAGAAGATGACAAATGAGGGACCGAATGCCACCCTTGTTAGTACCGATGAGACCTACAATCTCGTAGAAGGAGTGGGAACACATGAAGGCAATCGGGTTAGGCACAATGAGGATATATAGGAGGATTTCCCAAGATCACAGCATGATGGTAGCCCTCATCAATAGATGGGACCCGACTACCAACACCTTCCATATTCTAACATGGGAGATGAATGTAACTTTAGAGGATGTATACAAGATTATATGGCTTTAGATTATTGGGAGCCACTATATCGGCATCTTCTTTAGATGCGATGGGTCATATGGTTATGGTGTTTGGGTTGGCCATGGCAGAGATGATATATCGTAATGTGAGTATCGCTTATAGTGCAATGTATATGGCGTATCTATAGAGACTCATTTTTCAATGTTGATCATGGTTGACGTCGATTGTTTCGCCCTTCCGAGACTCATAGGGTGGGAGGTTTCCATGGGCCTTCATGGGATTCCTATAGGAGATGGTGTTAGACAGGGTTTGTTTTGCATGGGAACTAACTTAATTGGTTCAAGATTATAGAGGAAGTTATGGGTTTACATGAGCATACAACGATACGGTATTTTTGTACCTACATTTTCTACACTATGGGGAATATGAGCACATTTCTTTTCTTTTGTCTATTTGATCTACCATGAAATGGGTGGGATGTGGGTGTAGATAAGGAAAGATATAAACATTGGATGTAGATTGGAGAACATGCGAGGGTGGATGTGGTGACTTGAGATAATGCATATTATCGAGAGGATACTAGATATCATGTCACCTGTAGAATTCTATGGAGGCCATACCTCATGTACCTAGAGATTATAGGGATGGAGGAGGAGCTAGAAGTCTACATATTCTAATATGGATCTAGTAATGCGGGGATGAGGAGCATGAGATAATACCATAGATTGGGTAAGATGAAATTTTGGATTATAACAGAGGTGTGGCCCCTTATTCCCACAATACCTTCATGAGGATGTGGAGATGTCATTACCTCTTCCACAACCAGCGCCACTAGCAGGAGTGGAGGAATAAGTATTTGATGAGACAATAAACGATGTTGGGTGAACAACGAGGTATAGGAAATGGTGGACAACACAATTACAAGAAGCACCAACCAGCCGAACAACCCGATTTTTCCACTATTATCAATGAGAGAGACCGTTCACAGTGTAGGTTACAGGATGATAGGGCCTCGTCAAAGCTTTACTACACAGTGGGACAGATTATAGATACAATTAGTGGAATTACATGCACATGATATTGATGTGGGATAGGTTACCATATTACAAGACCATGTGACTCGCTTTATAGAACAGTGGCCATATTATCGACATAGGTCGCACCATCACAAGCGTAGACCGACCCATTACTGGGGACACATGGATACCCCTCATTTACCTCCAAGGGAACATGATGGGACACATATATAGGGAGAGGGTCCATCATCATAGGTACAGTGTATTGGGATAGGTACGTTCTCGGTATAGGGAAAGGGACCACTACCAAAGGGGACATGGTCCACGATAGGTATTAGAGTGATGCCACCATCACGGGTGATATCGATGGATCGATACAAAGAGGTTGTGGCTAAGGCTAGATATTATGAGGACCAAATTATAGATCTTGGTATTCCTATTACCAGCTATGTTACCTACAGCCTCAACATGCAACCAGCTAGAGGTCTAGCTCATGGACCCATAGTGTCGATAATTCAGTGAGTCATCGTACTCACGGGCAGGGCCAACAAGAGGTGACTAGTGCATAGATATAGAGGCTATGTGAGGGGACATGAGACAGTAGTAGAGGATTCGAGACTTCCTAGGGATGATTTGATCATGGACACTTGTTTTTATTTTTGAGTTATGACTTGTATATATTGTCCTACGCATCGAAGAGGTGAATTATAAATGAGAGTTTTGGAGAGACTTATATATATATATATATATATATATATGTATATATATATATATATATTATATATATATAGATGATATTTTTATATATATATATATATATATATATATCCGTGTATACAATGTATCGTTACTTTATAGTATATAGATGATATTTTTATATCTGCTAGTATTTGGTTCCATTTCCATTGTATTGTTATCATGGAAATTAGATGTGGGTATGATTGATGATGTTGTGTTTTGGTTTGGGTTTAATTTCCAATGTATTGATATTATGGAAACTAGATGTAGGCATGGTTTTTATATGGGTTTGGTTTTAATTTCCAATGTATTGATATTATGGAAACTAGATGTAGGCATGGTTGATGATGTTTTGGTTTGGTTTTGATTTCCAATGTATTGATATTATGGAAACTAGATGTAGGTATGGTTGTTGATGTTTTGGTTTAAATTTCCAATGTATTGATATTATGAAAACTAGAAGTAGTTATGGTTGTTTTATGGGTTTTTTGATTTCTAATGTATTGATATTATGGAAATTAGATGTAGGCATGGTTGATGATGTTTTGGTTTGGTTTAATTTCCAATGTATTGATATTATGGAAACTAGTTATGGGGTGGGAGAACGGATAGGTAAGATAGGAAAAGTTAGAAAGATCATGTAGGAGGGGAAAATAATGGCTGAGCTAACCTCCAAAGACCCCATGCCTTCGGAGTGCTTCCTACATAGCCCTTGCAAAAGGGCCTCAGGATGATGTAGTTCTCCCATAAGATAGGGAAGAATAAGATGATGGTAGGTAAGTTAGGTAAGATTGGGTAAGATTAGGTAAAATGAATTGTTAGAAGGTAAGTGTATGATGTTATTTGATAAATTATCTGTAATGAATGATGGGATTATGGGAACTAGATGGTGGTTATATGTGTGGGTGAAATGAGAATAGAACCAAGATATATGATGTTGATGGTATCATCTTGTTGAAGAAGTAATACATTGAAATATGGGTATCGAAAGAAGAGAAATGCTCCATAGTTGGAAAGGACCATAATGGTCATACCAAATAGGATTATGAACATCAAACCCCTTGAGATGTTGCATGATCAAACAAAGGTCACATGTGCACCACACACCTTAAGTTTATAGGACAAAGAAAATAGGATAGGGTGGAGTGGTTTGTTTAGCATAACCTTGTTATGGGACAACACGCCTCTTTACAAGATACCCAAAACTAGAATAGGCAAGTCCATGACCAAAACATTGTATTTTTATTGATTTTTTCGTTTGAGTTTTACTTTTTGCATTCATATACTGATCGATGCAAGAAGTTTATATAGGGATGAATATTTAGATTCTCCTTGAGGTATTTGTGAAGTTAATAGATGCAGAAGCTCCAAGATATTTTTTGTTTTGAGCCTAGCTTTGTAGAGTTGTCCTTGAGGGAGAAGTCTACTTATGGAAGCAATAAAGAGACATAGATGTTCATTTGAGGAATATTCTATTTGCAAGATGTTTGACTCAAGTAGTAGAATTTTTAATCCCATTTTTTTCATTATTTTGGACTTGTAGTCATGGACAAGACTATAAAGGAGTATAGGCCACTTTTATGAAGGAAAAACCATAACACAAAAATGTTTAGCACATGCAAGAGGGTTTTACATGACAAAAACCATGGGATTCGTATCCATGAGAATCATGCCATACGTAGAGCCATGGTACTCATCTTTAAGATAAGATTGAATGGTGACATATAATCACACAATTTTGTTTAAGTTGTTGGTCCCGAAAAGAGGTAAGTGAAAGGTGAGGTTCACTCAAGGGACGAGCATTTATGAGACATAAAGTGGTGTAGTAATTTATTCAACAATATAATGGTCAAATATGAAAGGCATTAAGGTGCTTAGGTTTGGGATTACCTTAAATAGAAGATACATGATAATTTCCTAATCGATAGGTATACATGGAAATATAAGGTCCAAGCTAAATAGGAGAAAACTTTCCTCATTTACTTTTCTTCATTTTTGTTAAATGTTGGTTTTATTTTAAGAAAATATTACCAATATGGAATGTTATTTCATGAACACATTTATTATAGGAATGGTTAATGCAATTTTGGTAGATTTCGAGGTGGTTTAGAGTGTTTAAATGATGTCTGTTTAGTAGCTCAAGTTGTGCCAAACGTTCTTGGTGAAAAGCATCATCAAAGAGGATATCTTTAAGAGATATATAGATAGGAAAAATTTGGAATTTGAGAGGTAGGGCAACCTCTATACCATACATCAAAGAGAAAGTTGTGGCAGCATAGTAGAGGTGCAAATGCTGGTATGATAAGCCCATAAGGTGAAAGGAATGTGCATGTGCCAATCCTTACCAGTGTCATCAACCACTTTCATAAGAATTTTGCTGAGAATTTTTTAGAATATTGGATTAACCATGTACTTGTGGGTAATATAGTGATGAGAAACCGAGTTTAATACAAAGGTTTTCACATAGTTGACATAGGGTTTTGTTTTTGAATTGTTATCCATCATCGCTGATCGGGCGATGAGGAACACCAAAGTGACAAATAGTATGGTGGTTGATA